>CM055271.1:40952768-41552768 GCA_029237695.1 Conchocele bisecta | reverse complement strand
CCAGAATCACTTGGCCCCTCCCAAAAGCAGTAGGATCAGTAATAATCGTACTACTTTTATAATGGGCAATAACCCAATTCAACTCCCAGGTAACAAAAGGGCCAAAGACAAGGGCCAAACCAGGCGAATAGTGATTCCTATAAGGAGGAGTCCCTACCGTTAATGTACGCCATCTTGTTCGCCCGACCACCACCCACCTTAAGTAATTTGACCTTGACCTTGGACATGGAGGCCGCATGTGTATGGTATGGAATGCAAATATGGATGATGATAAGGATGTATATGAAGTTTGATAATTAATCCGACTAAAGATATAATGGGTAAACAAAAACACGAACGAACGAACGAACGAACGAACGAACGAACGAACGAACGAACGAACGAACGAACGAACGAACGAACGAACGAACGAACGAACGAGAAGAACGAACGAACGAACGAACGAAAACGAACGAACGAACGAACGAACGAACGAACGAACGAACGAACGAACGAACGAACAAGAAGAACGAACGAACGAACGAACGAACGAACGAACTAACGAACGGACGGACGGACAGACGGAATGACGAAAACTATATACCCCTCGACATACTTCGTATGCCGGGGTATAATTAGTACATATACAAACAGGGGCTGTATAACAGTGGTCATCACGTTAAACACATTTCATATGAATTTTCCCGTCACTTGGCCAGGTCACTGACCATGTACATTGCATGGACGGGATATGGAATGTACATATGGCTAGTAATACACAAGACTACTAGACAATAAGTACCCGAAAACAAACACACCTGTTAAGGAGGTAAGAACGTCATACGAGGCGAAAACAATTTGCATGTACCACTTGGCAAACACACAATGACGGATATATAGTATATATAACTTTGCAGACGTAGATAAACCAACTTCTGTACTGAATGCGAAATTGAGCTGATACATTATTCCTGACTGTTTGAAATTGCATATATTTACGTGCTCACGCGCCCATTACTTGTCGGGAGGAGTATAACTCCGTTATTGGCCGAATAAAATAATCATGTGATTGGTCAGACCAGCCATGTGCTGGACCATGGTATGATAATCTTGGCATTGTGCGTCAGTGGTGATAGGTCAGTTGATAGTACGCCTTTCTTGCATGCACAGCAGCGACCAATTGATTCACAACACTACGATACGTTTGGTGAGATAAACCTAGCCTTATTGCAAATAATAGAACATTTGATTTAGCGTTTTGCCCAACTCACCATTTCGCAAAAAAAGAATGTGCCAAGTGAGAATGTAAAGAAAAACAAACAAACATAACTATTTAGACGATGTAACCTCAATATGTGCAATTATAAAAACCTGATACGATATGATTTATTTATTCTATAAACCAGTATACATGTAGCTCCAGATATCCGTGTAATATCACCACACATTGCATAATCCTTTGTTGCTGAGCCCAGGACGATCATGTCTATAATTGTAATTTGGAGAATTATGGGACAATCACTTATATGTAGTAATGGCTGGAGGAATGGGGCTGATGAGATACCAGTAATATTGTCACTAAATATATTCTAGCTGTAACATGTAAATTGCATTTCCAAGAGAAGTCAATTGTAATAATGCCATGTATTATGTGTCAGCTACTGCGATCAGCAATTGCTAAGTGGAGCATGCGTCAACCTCCCTGGTGAAAATGACAAGTATATGTTCAATTTAATTAGTTATGTAGATTATTTGAATACTTTGACATAATACCCTCACTACCTTTCGTATTTTCGACGATATAACGTGAACAATTCATAAGCAAGTACATTGTACTTGCAATAATGGCAGGACACCACATTCTCATTCTCCATACCTATGGAGAGAGAGAGTGAGAGTACATGTGCACAGTCAGTTCTGTGTATATACATACGTGTAGAGATATATACACGTAGGTATAGACACAGGTATTTGTCTATATGTGTATAGATAGTTTTCATACCAATCACAAATACAAGAGTATATTATGTAGCCTGGGACGATGACGGATGATCCACTCTGTTCCTATAAACCTAAGTGACGTTATTGGGGCTCCGGCCGGGAGAATGTACCTAGCGACACTGAATGGCGACAGCGTGGGCCCTGAACAGACTGTGCCAATGCGCAGGCTGGTCTGGAGGTACACTGGCCGCACTGTGTCATTTGGGTTCTTTTTCACAGCCGAGGTCGCACTTGTTTTGTTACACGTATTTAATTTTGTGTCGTATGCCACCTGTGAGTGGCCCGAGCCTACTTGTTTCTCAAAATAATGTTCTGTTCTGTTCTGTTATGTTCTGTTCTGTTCTCAGATGTGTGGCCAGTGTAGCACACTCATGTAGCCTGATAACGATATGTATTGCTTGTTAGAAGCATGACGAATGTTCTGCTGATGGAATTACAGATAATGCAGACCCTGATCAGACTGTACGGATGCACAGACTGATCTGGATCTACATTGGCCGCAAAGCACATATCCCCCGATTCTCCAGCCTGTTGTGTAGTATGTTGCATTCTGTAACCAAATAATGTCATAATATATTGCACTAACTTAGATTGCTTTTGTCACATTTATTCCGCCTGCGTCAACCGCTACAAGCAGTGACGTTGGTGAATGATTTTGTACGTTATTAAGGTGGTGAATATGGCAATTAAATGCGTCGGATAGTATACACTATCAAGAGTATGTAGACACGTTTCACATATAACCATTCCATCACACTAGCGAAATAGTTATCTTTGAAACCAATGTGCATTTTCTATGATATATGTTATTTACTCAGTACCTACAATTTGATCGTGGATACACATATGATATATCACTGATCTCTCTTGAAATACATATTTTTCTTTTTTCAGGCAAAGTCTTTTTACAAAAGACTAATGACGTTGCGTTGCAAACAAAATTAACTGGATGAGCATCTCGTTCATGTCTGGTTCACCGCATTGCGTACGTGTTGTACTGGAATGTCTTCTTGGACACATATTTTGTAATTTATCAATGTAATGTCTATCCGAAATTGAGGTATTATTGGGTAACCAGTCAGACAAATGGGAGATATATAAAACGTTATGTCATTTAGTAAAACTGGTGCTTCAATTTTGAATAGTTGGAATGCAGTAAGTATGTCGATCATGTTAGTTACAGTACTTACGATGTAGAAAGTTGTCTATGTTTTCTCCATCCAGCGTATAGAGAATAGTAGGTTTGTGCCGTGAATGTGAAAAAATATCTGGCAAGGCTCAGGAAACGGGATGGGCGAGGCTCTGCCGAGCACATCCCGTTTCTGTGCCGCGCCAGATATGTTTTCCCATTCACGGCACTAACCTAATATTCTATTTATCCCGTCAACACCTACAAATTGCTGTAGAATGCAAAAATAGTATTGACTGGATATCAAAAATGTTTCACGGCACCGTGTTTCACGGCACATACGTACTGTGGTGACGGGATAAAACTGTAGCTGTATCGGACAGAGTCTGACACAAACTCCAAGTATTAAACCCCGCTGCCTTCTTGGTATTCGGAGTCTGAAAAGAAAATTGCAAATATTAAATAATTATGTTTAGCATCACGCACATTGACTAACAAAGGAAACCGTTCATCCGACTGAGATTCATGATGGACAATCCTACAGAGCCCCGCAGGGGACGTATAATTATTTGTGTTATTAATTCGTTCCCACGAAATAACAATTCGTTCCCTCAATTTAGCAATTCGATCCCACGAATTAACAATTCGTTCCCACGAAATAACAATTCGTTCCCTCAATTTAACAATTCGTTCCCACGAATTAACAATTCGTTCCAAAGAATTATCAATTCGTTCCCTCAATTTAACAATTCGATCACACGAATTAACAATTCGTTCCCACCAATTAACAACTCGTGCCCTCAATTTAACAATTCGTTCCCACGAATTAACAATTTGTTCCAAAGAATTAACAATTCGCTCCCACGGGAACGAATTGTTAATTTGTTGGAACCAATTGTTAAATTGAGGGAACGAATTGTCATTTCTTGGGAACGAAATGTTAATTCGAGGGAATGAATTGTTAAATAGAGTGAACGAATTGTCATTTCGTGGGAACCACTTGTTAATTCGAGGGAACTAATTGTTATATCGTGGGAACCAATTGTTAATGCGAGGGAACGAATTGTTAAATTGAGGGAACATCATTACCCCACGTATTTATTGGCATTATTATGCATTTCACATCAGACGTAAATTTCCACACTGATATCAGGGGCGATAACCATGTTTCCCTAATATGTTAAACTGAAGGGCATTACTATTAATTTTGTTCTCTGTCTTTATTGTTTGGTGTGCAAAGATCATACTTTATAATCTGTCGAAAATATTAATCTTTTTCAGGAGACGCATTTAATTAGCATAATTAATTAAAAACTATCATGCCTCATTTGCATATGAAAATAGCCTGATACAACCGTGAGTCACTATCAGTAAAATAAATATTACTAAATGATTAAATATGTATAGCGGGCACTTGAAATGTTTAGAACTGGTGGAATAGTGACACAATTACATGTATACACTTATTTAATTCCTGTAAAGAATATTTTGTGCCTACTGAGTGGGTATGTACGTTTCACACCGACTACTTTGTACTACAGCGTGCAATAATAACTGCTTCACTTACATGTAGTGTAGTCAACTCGAATGCCTTCCGTTTTACGAACACGTGGAGTCTGGTCTTGCAACTCGCGATATGAAACTCGCAATGAAAGCGACATTCGTGCGCTGACAACTGACAAAATCTGCGTCTACTATCGTGAAGTAGGTCACGTAATAAAATTGCCAATATCTATCAATTTCTTTACCTAAAAATACTTGAATATTGAGCGTGAAGTCAATCAGCTTGATTGCATGAGCTGTGCTACAGCTCAGGCTCTGACAATCATTGCTTGACAAGATTAACGCAGACGGTTGTGTACTGATGATCCAAGGCAAGACGAATTTTCGCGACACATGTAGCCGATTTCACCAACATTGCAAAGTATACTTTTCTACTGTCTGTTTCACGAAAGCTGCCCAAATTTTACGGCTATATAGACAATTCAAAAACAAAATTTCTTTTGATAATATTAAATTAAAGGAAAAATTAAGAATGAGCCTTCCTTTTATTTCGTGAAATTTTGTCAAATATTGATTTTATTGTGAAAACAAAATTTCCCCATGTCAAATCCCCATAGATATCTTCACGGAGTGAAGAAGTCTATGGGGATTTAATATGGGGAATTTTTTTTGAATTTTAGAAATACTGGACCGATTTTTAAAATTTAACTTTTGTTTTCTTAGTTAGATCATATCCAAGCTATCTAGTCAGGTTTCGGAGTCAATTTCCAAATTTTTCGTTTTTTGACTCCTCCCACACTTCCTTACCACTTTTTCCCCAAATGTTAAATTCCCATAGACAAATCAATTTTTCGTAATAAAATTTTAATATTATCGAAAATAATATTGTTTTTGAATTGTCTATATAGCCGTAAAATTTGGGCAGCTTTCGTGAAACAGACTATAGCAAAGTATACCTTGAGGGAAATTATTTTTCCTGAAATGCCTTAGTTCATATAGAACTAACAAATGCATATATTTCATGATTAAAAGTATGCAGAATTATTATACTGCATTTATTACATTATCACAGCTGAATTGGCTGTGATAATGTAAAAAATGCAGTATAATAAAAATTAATAAATTTATCCTACAATTGAAAATTTCTCCCTCAAATTATACTTTGCTAGAAAAGTATACTTTGTAATGTTGGTGAAATAGGCTACATGCTACAGGAGAGCCCTTAACATACATGTACATGAACACGCAATGTCTGAAAACGACGTATTACATGTACTTCCACATCTGAGAGCTGGCGAATTCTAAGATACACAACCGCCTGCGTTAATCTCAACTATTACAGGTAAAGATATAGAGAATAGTAGGTTAGTGCCATGAATGGGAAAAAATATCCGGCAAGGCTCAATAATTTCTTTATTTCTCATCAGAAGTATATGTTGTGACCACTCATTTGAACCGTCTCGCCGAGACGGTTCAAATGAGTGGTCACAACATATATTTTGGTTCAGACATAAGGAAAATAGAAAGAGAATAGTGGGTTAGTGCCGTGAATGGGAAAAAATATCTGGCAAGGCTCAGGAAACGGGATGGGCGAGGCTCTGCCGAGCACATCCCGTTTCCGTGCAGCGCCATATATTTTTTCCCATTAACGACACTAACCCACTATTCTATTTATCCCGTCAACACCTACAAATGGCTGTAAAATGCAAAAATAGTATTGACTGGATATCAAAAATGTTTCACGGCACCGTGTTTCACGGCACATGCGCACTGTGTTGACAGGATAAAACATGTTGCTCGCTACGAGAAAACGGGCTTATTGAAGAATAGACCATGATAGATACTGGGCAACAAACACACCTTTATAGTATGGCACAATTTTACACGACCGCCTGCGTTAATCTTGTCCAAATTACCAACGTCTCTGAACATATATTGGAAATGCCTACACGCACGCAATCAAGCAATTTGAGGCCATTCATTCCTATATGAAATAAATAAAACTAACAAATATTCGCATGATGAGCGCGGACGGTAGTGTACGCATGTGCTCTGTCTTACTATGGAGATGATTGTATTATGCTGCCAACACATGGTTCAAAGGTTGTCAGGCTAAACGGTAAGAATTCCTCTGCGAGCGGCGGAATTACTACGCGTTTTCTAGTTTTTTCCGGATAAACTTAACACCAACACCAACTACCTGTCGTTTTTACTAAGAAATATATTAAAAATAAAAACAAGTAGAGGACAATATTGCTTTTTCGTATTTTACACAACCACCTGCGCTAATCTTGCCAATATTTGTCATTTTTTATATTTAAAAGTACTTAAATACTGTATTTCAAATCAAGCAGCTTGATTGGCGGAGCCTGAGCTGTGCTACAGCTTCTCAGACAATCAAATTGCTTGATTGCGTGTTGACATTGCCAATATTTGTAGATGTTAAGAAACGTTAAAAATCTGTGCTACATTAACGCAGGCGGTTGTGTAATTTCTGGCTGTCAGCTATATACAGTGAAACCTTTAAAAACCGGACACCCTGGAAGGGATCCATGTGTCCGGTTTAGAGATGTTCCACTGCAAATCAGGCTTATGACCATTCTGTGATATACTTATGTCTTTTGCAAACATGAACATGCATTATTATCTGAGATGCGTTACCAAGAGAGATATTCCGCTGTACCCAGGGCTCAAGATAAGCTGCGTATTTGCTTAAATACCCAGTTAAAATTGCCAAAAACCCAATTGAAATCAGAAGTAGCGAGTATCAAAAAGCAATACAAATGTTGTGGTACGTTTATCATGCTGCAGAAAAAAATAAACAGACCACAAATATAGCATATCTTTCTTATTTTCCATGACAACACATCTTGGTATTTCCTTAGAATTGTCCCCAAGGAGACAATTCTAATGAAATGCCAATACAAGTTTTCATTTCGAAGCAAACTATATAATCAATAATTGCAATATGTTGATGTGTAAAGAATAGAATAATATTTATTGACTTAACCCTTCCTACGCTGTTGACGGAAATTGCCGTCTGCTGTTTTTCATTTTTGATTTAATTCTTAACAATAAAATGGTTTTGACAGCACATGAGAATCGTCTCCATTGGAGACGATTCTCATGTGCTGTCAAAACCAGGTTTTTGTCGAGAAATATTGAATTGTACTGAATTATACAGCAGTTTTCACACAGGATATCCACACAATCGTATTATACACTGCATGACCACGACAAAACGGCAACACCGACCCACATACATGACGTTATAAACGGTGTGGATTCATGCTGTATAATGAGGATGGAAGAGTTTAACCCTGAAGAATGCTAGTCCGTACCTTGCAAGCCTTAACTATAAATAAGGCCAAGTTATTTATAGAATTATTCCTATCAGACTGCATTAAGTTTACAAATTTATTCACACTAATGTGACGCCTACAGTAAGCTGGAATATATGTCTCACGAAGTTCGCAATATGCAGGACAAACACACACAAAATGAGAACAGTGGTGTGATTTTATTTGACCCAATTAAAATTTTGAAATACCCAATTGTTACAGAAGTGATGGAGTGACAATACTCAATTACGAATTCCTTATCTAGAGCCCTGTGTACCTATCCAGCAGTGACTGACATTAGTTTGGTATCAAAATACTTCACAGTTCGGTCATTTCCGGAGTGAAATGGAGTTCCGTACAAACGGCGTCAAAGCAATACTAGCGCAAATTGACGGTAATGGCGTTTCTGCGCAGACTCGAAGAAATGAACACAACGCCATTTTGAATCAGTCTGATCAATTGTGCTATGGAAGGACAAATATACAAGGCTACATGTAGTGTCAGGGCTCCAGGTAAGCTTTGTATCTACGAGTATTATACCCCCAGATTTCAAATTCAATGCGTATTTTACTTAAACAAATGTATTATATATTTTCTTTCTTATTAAATAGGGAACAAATGATTAAACAAAAAATCAAGTATTTGAGCTGTTGAGCTGCAAAAAGCAAACTGTTTCATGAACATTTCTTGGACATTTCAAAAGTAATCAGAGGAGATTAGCTTCGTTTTTCTTCTGAGTAAGTGTAATTATGTTTTACTTAGTTTAGATCCAATGCAGGCAGGTTGCAGCTTATGTGAAAATGGGTTCTGTAGTATTCATACAGTGGGGTCAGCGTGTAAGTGCACACACGAACGAACACGACAGGTTGGTTCCAACCTGTCGTGTTCGTTCGTGTGTGCACTTACACGCTGACCCCACTGTATACAAAAGTTTTGTAAATCATTTTTCGGTAATAAAATCAATATTTGATGGAATTTCATCAAATAAAACTCTTTGGGGAGGGTGACTTTTTGTTATTGATGAAAAAGTACTTACTTTTAAATATTTGAAAGTAGCAGATACTTGGATATGTATGGGGTATTTCGATTAGTTGTATATTAACCCTTCCAACAGGAATGGATTTTGATATGTTAATTTTTCAACCAATCCAAATGAACATTTATGCAAAGGGTGTGTTTTTCCTCTCCAAAGTATGAAAATTACACTGCAACCTCTCTAAACCCGACAACAAGACACATTTTGATGGGTTTCTTTGTCATTTATCTCAGCTGATAATGTCTGTTCGTGATCGCATAGCACACACCTATGGCTCGGAATAATCAAATATCTGATTTACAGTGAAACCTCGCTAAACCGGACTGTACTTGCAAAACGTGCATACATGTATCCTGATGAGACTGGGGACCTCCCAGGGTGTCCGGTTTAGATAGTTTCCACTGTATTTGTTACTGGTTCCACAATCGAAGGAGTGTCTATAGTTCACACATCGTTTTGACTCGATTTCATTTCTGAGTTTACCGCACAATCGACGTAAACATTTGATGTTGCACCCGTCGAGTCTTTGATAGTATACCGAAAAACGGATGTACGGACGTACGCCAATTTGTCGACTATATCGCGCTGTCCGCAAGCGGAAGCGACACAAATGTAATGGTAGTGAGAATACAATTTCTAGGAGCGGTGAGTGAAATTCAACAGCATATGGTAAGCAATTTACAATTTGGTTAAATGACGTAGACTTAGGTGCAACGTGTGTATCATGTCCTCGCAAAGCATCGCTGTTGTATACAAGCAATGACTTATGGTAGTAGTAGATCAAACTATGCAAAAGACGAGATGAGATGTTTGAGCATTTGTCCCAACAATCTGAAAAATAAAGTTTGATGGGTAAAGTTTTCAATGAGAGGCACAACCTATGTTAGTGCACATGTTGCCCATAGACAAAGCCATATTTACTCGCATAATAGGTAAGTAGACACCATGGACAATACACGCAGGTAACAGCGTACATGTCACTGGATTTGATATAGGAATGAATGGCCTTTTTGTGGAATTTATCGGGGTATAAACTTGGAAAAGTCGCTGGAATACTGGACGAAGGCCGGAAGGCCTCGTCCAGTATTCCCGCGACTTTTCCAAGTTTATATCCCCGATAAATTCTACAAAAAGGTCATTCATTCCTTATAATTCCAGCATTTGAAATAAATTCATCAAGAAAATGTGTTTATTTTCCGTTTTCTTAAGCATTAATTTAACTGCGCCTCACGGTTACGGAAAGTAGTTCGGTTTTGGGAGTTTACTGGGATATAAATTTTGGACAGAGACTTGCTACGGGCCAATCAAATGTTAGGGAATTGTGTAAATATTTTTGTGCTGGAATTATTAGCTAATAACATAGTACAGTAGTGGGTATATATGGTATGTGTTGTGTGGTTTGCCCGGTAAAAGTGATACACTGTGCAATTTGCTGTGTATGAGGCTATCTATAATGGTGGTTCATGTTGTTAAGATCACAGGCACAAACCTGTCCAGAAAACTGACATATTTTACAGTTTGGTGTAACATAATTGATAGGAGTCCGTTCTCCTGGCTTTTCTACATGTGATTAACTACATTATATCATGTGTTCTACTTCACATTCTGAGTTGTTTGTCAAACGGCAGAACAGATGAAAGTGACTGATGGCTGGCACACACAAAGATGGCCGACTTGGCCACCCCATGTGCCATATAGGAAACAGACAACCAATTGATTTCCCATAGACCCACATTCACACAAACATGACAATCGCAAACTACCTGTGACAAAATCAGTTGTGTTACTTCCATTCCTGGAGTCAATGACCTAAGCCGGTTCTAGATCCATGCCAAACACGGGGTCATGCGGGTTGATTTTCATGAGTTATTTCCCCTTTTTTGACGGAACCGTCTACTTTCACTTTCCGAAATCTCTATCTCACCCCCACATCAAGTCGCACACAGAAACAAATTAACCTGCATGTGTAGCATGCAAATAATATAATAAAACGTTTGGCACAGACATACCTTTCCTGCAGCATCTATTTTATTTATCTCTCTGTCATAATAATAACAATCAATGCCGTTGTCCTGAGAATTTACTCCTTGTTGCTAAGCTGTACCAGGACTGGTTTACCGTCTATATTATTCATAAGTTGACTGTGTTCTATAGGATACAGTAAAGAGGCGGTGTTCACATATATGTCATACATATATTCTATCACATTTACAAAGCAATTATCTTTGAATCAAACGATGGTCAGGTATAGAACGGGTCCTTAAAAGGTTGCGTTAACGTTTTTGCCACTATTTGCGTTAGTTTTCGGGTACCAATGATCTGCTTAACCGTAAGTTGGATTGGCTTTGAACTTAGTTAATTCATTAGTCATCACCCATATGTTAATTGTGTCGTCCACTCATGTGACCCGTGTGTCCAACAGCAATGCCAACTAACTTAGAAGTTATCTCTGTAACCGTAAGTCAAATTGGCTTTGAACTTATAGTCTGTTTCACGAAACCTGCCCAAATTGTACAGCTATATAAACAATACAAAAACAATGTTGTTTTCGATAATATTAATTTAAAGCAAAATTTAAGAATGAGCCTTCTTTTTATTTCGTGAAATTTGCTCAAATATTGATTTTATTGCGAAAACAAAATTTCCCCATGTTAAATCCCCATAGACATCTTCACGGAGTGAAGATGTCTATGGGGATTTAACATGGGGACATTTTTTAGAATTTCAGAAATACTGGACCGATTTTTAAAATTTAACTTTTGTTTTCTTAGTTAGATCATTTCCAAGTTTCGGAGACAATTTCCAAAATTTTTCGTTTTTTGACTCCTCCCACAACTCCTCTACCTTTTTCCTCCATGTTAAATTCCCATAGACAAATCAATTTTTCGTAATAAAACCAATATTTGACCAAATTTCACGAAATAAAAAGAAGGCTCATTCTTAAATTTTCCTTTAATTTAATATTATCGAAAAAAATATTGTTTTTGATTTGTCTATAGCCGTAAGATTTGGGCAGGTTGCATGTAGTTTATTAGTCATCACCCATATGATACCAATTGATTGTGCTATATACAGTGGAACCTCTCTAAACCGGACACCTTGGGGGTCCCCAGGGTGTCCGGTTTATAGAGATTCCACTGTAAATAAGACATTTGATAATTCTGAGCCATAGTTGTGTGCTATGCGATCATGAACAGATACTACCACCCGAGATAAATGACCAATAAAACCCAAAAACAATAAGATCACAGATGTGTCTTGGTGTCCGGTTTAGAGAGGTTTCACTGTACCATGTATCGTGCGATAGCTACTTTGCATTGTAGGCGAAGAGTATTAAGGTTGAGATCCGAAAAAAATAAGCCAAAGCTGAATTTTTCAGAAAATGACCAAAATATCATTAGTAATAACATATAAAAACTCGTCATGAATGCCACTGGAGCTTAATCCAGGAATCAAGATGGCGTCCAAAATGGCCGCCAAAATGACAAAATTCGTAACTAGTGCAAAATCAACTAAAACAATCAGGAAACAAATGTGCCAAAACATACCGAATATAATTAATGAATCTTAATAATCCAAATTTTGAAATGTAATGCAATCAAAATGGCGTCCAAGATGGCCGCCAACATCTCTTAACTCTCTAAACTGAGCGAACATGTGGAACATTTGAAATGACTATATTCGAATCCAATATTGGTGTTATTAGGAGACATTCCAACTATACAATAGATTTAATACATATTTTGTATATTATATTATATAAAATGATATTCAAGATGGCCACAAATTGCAAGGAATTTCGAAAATGACGTAAATTGTAAATAAAATATATAACATTTACCTTAATTACTATATTTGAACTTGTTATATGGGTCAGTTGAAGACATTTGAACTAAGCATTGCATTTAATGCATGCTTGATTTATTATATTATGCAAAATGATATTCAAGATGGCCACCAAATGTTGAGAAATATCGCATAATAACTTACATGTACATCTATATACGGCAAATCCACAGGGAAATGAAAAATAAAACAAAACACGTTATTGCTATTTATGCTTGAAACATGTCTCAAATTGGCAGACTTAATGCATTGCAGTATTATCAAACACAATTATGTTTGTAACCGCATAACTAATTGGAATAACCTGCTAAATTAGCAAACTTTTCAGTAACGTTTAAACAAATCACCCTGACATTATCATCACGAAGCACCACGTGCACATTGAAAGTATCGATCATAAGTACCATTGATCTATATCGGTAGTTTAACACCAAAATAATGGTACCTAGAACTATATTAATTGTAAATAATTCATTTTCAAATCGATGTGTTTGTGGAAGATGGGCAGCGTAATAGTAAAATGTTCATACATGAGGTGATATCAGCAGCTATATCATAGTATCAAGTACCATTTGGATAAACATGATTGATCGATCGAGTTTGAATATCCATTTAATTTACAATACTACAATCATTATGACCATATATACCGAATCAACAATAACTTAACGTACATATATGCATGTACATGCAATATTCACTTTCTAGTTTGTGTGATATGTCATTTTTGACATCTGCAGGAACTGGTATAATATATGCATACCACACCATATTATTCCCATGCATAATATTCATATAACCATATAAAATAATCGATATATGTATCCTTTGTCAAGAGCGATGATTGAATCGATTCGATTCATACTATGCCGTATACATGTATCCGATGAGAACATTTATATTCAGTCCTCAACTTAGAGTATCCGGACTTGTGCTAAGATCAGTGTTTGGACTGTCATCTTCTGTTGGCTGTTTATTGATGTTTTTACAAGTTGTAACATTTACACCGAAACGTGTTACATACATGTGGCTTAAAGGTACATGCCCACGCAGTAGGTTATAATATAGTGATACAGATACTTTTGTATATTCTGTACGTATGACATTTTCTGACAAAACAAACATTCATTCACCATTACCCCACGTATTGATTGGAATTATTATACTTTTTATTTTCGACGAAAACTTTCACACTGATATCAGGGGCGATAACCGTGTTTCCTTAAAATGTTAACGGACATTACTATTTAGTCTCTGTATTTATTTTTTGATGTGCAATGATCATACTTTATAATTTGTCGAAAATATTATTTTTTTCAGGTGACGCATTTCATATATAGTATAAATAAGTAAAACATATCATGCCTCATTTGCATATGAAAATAGCCTGATACCAAGGCGCGTCACTATCAGTAAAATAAATATTACTAAATGATTATATCAGTTTTCCGGGCATTTGTAATTTTTAGAACTGGTGGAATAGTGACACAATTATACACTTATTTAATTCCTATAAAGAACATTTTGTGCCTACTGAGTGGGCATGTAACTTTAACAGAGTGCAGTTATTGGAAGAATAGCCCGACAGTGAATATTCCGACAATTTTGCATATTTTACCTTCTTTGGCATTCATTATGTCGTTATGTATACATGTATTCATTGAGGTGTGCTTTAAGCCCGTGCAGACGCAATACAACCGCACCTGTATCATATGTTTTTTTCTCGTAGTCGCGATTGATGATTATCAAGGATCTCTTGATTCACGACACATTTCAAAACATCCATTAAGTTACTAGAAGGAGTATTCCCCGGCGTAAGCATTTTCGTGTAACAGTCGAAGGATGATGAAATTACGTACTGAATGACTGATGGAGAGTCAACACAGGAAGACAATAGGAAGTAAATAATTGTGGATGATGCTCTGTACTACTTGTCAGGTACAGATACTAATCCAACACTGAAGGTATATGTTCTCTAGCATTCCACCACGGTAGTCAAACAGTAACATGATGACACTCTCCGCTACACCGTCTCGACAGATATTTACCTTCCGTTCAACAATGCTAATGTTAATTGACCTTTCCAGACATTGCATGATGCTCATTCAAATAAGCTCAAGAAACATGAAACCTATTTCTTTAACCTGCGGCTATGACAATTAACATCATTATACCCCCGCAACGAATTTTGTGTGAGGGGGGTGGATATACTGGAGACAGATTGTCCGTTCGTCCGTCCGTGAATCCTGCCGTGCGTCCGTCCGTGCGTCACTAAACTTAACATCAGAGAAATATGTTATAACTTCTATTTCCTTCATCTAAAATGCTTAATATTTCACACATGCATTTCTGTAAGGCTCTACTGCCATGCTGTATCAAATTCACGAACGTCTAACCCCCGCTGATCCCAAGATCAAAGTCATATACTCAGTCTCTTTACAAAACTTAACATCAGATAACTATGTTATAACTTCTATTTCCTTCATCTAAAATGCTTAATATTTCACACATGTATTTCTGTAAGGCTCTACTACCATGCTGTGCCAAATCCACGACCGCCCAACCCCCGCTGATCCCAAGGTGAAGGTCAAATACTGAGTCTCTTTACAAAACTTAACATCAGAGAAATATGTTATACCTTCTATTTCCTTCCTCTAAAATGCTTAATATTTCACACATGCATTTTTGTAAGGCTCTACTACCATGCTGTGTCAAATCCATGACCGTCCAGGCCCCGCTGATCCCAAGGTCAATGTCACATACTTAGTCTCTTTACAAAACTTAACATCAGATAAATATGTTATAACTTATATTTTTTTCATCGAACATTCTTAATATTTCATGCATGCATTCCTCTAAGGCTCTACTATCATGCTGTGACAAATATCAGCTGATCTCGAGGTCAAGGTCACATACTTAGTCTCTTTACAAAACTTAATATCAGAGAAATCGGTTATAACTTCTATTTCCTTGCTCGGATTTGCTTCACATTTCACACACGCATTGCTCCAATGGACCTCTACCACCCTGTGCCAAATTCACGTTCGTGCCGCTCCCGCTAAGCCCAGAGTCAATTTCACAAACCCACACACTTGGATTATTTTTTTACATATTTAGGGGTACCCTGGGGCCACGCGGGGGTATTCCGTAAGCCTCGTTTACTTACCAATCTAGTTGCGTCTAGTAACTTCTCTACGTTCTTCTCTGTTATAATAGTATTTCAGTATTCTATAAATTAATATGTTAAAGCCTTGATGAAAATATCACGCCGATTGTATTGATCAAATTGCCCTTCAAGAGCAACACAACACATTTTAGGTAGTAAGAAGGAATGCGATGAAGGCCAGTAAGAAATTAACGATGCCGAGTGAATGTACTACCGAAATAATTAAAGAAATACAAAAGTTGGATATCATGTGGAAACTATTAAATCGAGTAATAGAAATGACGGTGTCAATAAGTTATACCATTAAAAACCAATTAGTTGACAACAGTATCATGGCACATATTAAACTTTTGAGGACATCATACCCAAACGGATGCTGGAACTCCCAGCCCTATACGTCATACAGACTGAAGGTTGGTATAAATAATCTGACCCTGAAGAAAAGTATTGAGATAATAACAAGGTAATGGCAGACTTAAAAGAGGGGGACACTGCTATTCAGATTAGTCAAATCCATCAGCCGTATGATTTATGTCTGACATCTGTGGAAAAACAGGCCTGGCATAGATACGGACATGTGTCAAGTTAATGAGTCGATTGAGCATTAGGGCATAGCGACTAAGCCAATCCAATCTGCGCAACTAATACAACAATATATATAAACAACAATATATATAAAATAGATTAATGACAAAGATAGAGAAGCAGTAGCTGCTCTGCAAGCTGAAACTTCTGCTGATCACTCATAGTGACACCTGTCATCACTACTAGTAATGCACTGCTGCATAATACAATCTATATTTAGTAAGTTGTAAGTCTTTCGTCTCCAGTCTGTCAACGTGTGAACACGTCTGACAATATTATTTCTATTGAGCGTGTTGTTAAATTGAAATTATAAAACCCTAGCCATGAGAACGGTTTAAATAACAGTATATGTTGCAATCGGGACACTATTCTCACATTGTGTATTGTATTACAGAGTTAACTGTTGCATTGTTACAGGTCGTCATGGTGGGGAGTTGACTCGTGTAGCAATTCCTTTTCTGTATTGCCTGAAAATATGTGTCCTTGCAGCTTATTGCGTCACCGTTTGCGGCTGGAACCTTATTTCTAAATCCACCCTGGTCGTATATATCTCAGATTCCGTCTTACATATTTGGTAAGTGTATTGGTAACGATGTTTCCACCCTTCATTACAGTACACCAGCTAGGAAACAATATATGTTTTCACATGTCTGTCTGCCTTTCTGCCTCAGACGTTGATTGTCCCGCGAACAAAGTCTTTGTTCGTTTGCAAATCTACTCAATACTGGGTATACTTGAATTTGAGGCATGGGCAGCGAACATCCGTGGAAGTCCGACTGGATAAGTTCAGTTTAACACAAATATGTGGCTCTGACTGGAGAAATTGGACTAATGGGATTTGAGACCAGTGTAGCTCCTGATCAAATATCACACTCATGTAGTCTGATAACGTTCTATATTGCTTGCCAAAAGTATCACCCGGGTTCTGTATTGGTCGAATGGCGAACAGTGCAGATCCTGAGCCATATTTGGTTATTAATATGTTTCAAACTATCAGAAAATGCACATGCATCTGCCTTATTTGTGTAAGTAGCTATTGACAACCATTGGTGCCAAGTATTAGTAACCATTACACCCCTCAGTAACTGGAATGGATTTTGATGTGTTAATTTTGCAACCAATGTCACAAAATGATTTTCAGACTAGTCCATTTATGAAAAGGGGGTGTTTTTGTTCACAAAAATATGAAAATTTCTTGCAAAAGGTGCAGATCCTGATGAGACGGCTGGATCTACACGTTTTGCCAATACCACTTAACATGCATGTGGTGTTGAAAGGGTTAATATCTGTAATGGGGTTGGGAAGTTATTGACAAATCAAACAAGAAAATGTGGATTGTAGACCCTCGGACACACATATGGACGGATGGACATACTGTACGCATAAGAACTTTAACCCTTACACAACTATCTTAATTTTGAACCAGACTTTTATTTATTACAAGTCAATTGGCCTTTCCTGAAGTTATTGTCCACCTACCTTACCTCCAAACGAGACCCAAGTAACCATGAACATTGTGTGCCTACTGAGTGGGCATGTACCTTTAAGACCATATACAACACACACGCGTACTGAAGGTTAAGTCACAGTATCCCTGCCATTTCAGGAGAGATGTGGATCTGGATAACCCTGGCCGTCGCTATGGAGGTGGTGCCCGTGTCTATCCGCACGTTGGCCGTCGCCGTCTACCTCTTCATCATCAGCAACATCGGGGGCAATATGCCGCTGCTCGTGCCCCCGATACAACACGGCTTCGAGAAAGAAGGCCTCACCAAGGCACAGGCATTGCGAGGTAATTCATTTATCACATGAAGCATTGCTATGACATGGCATACGTATCGTTATGCATCGTATACCATGTCATACCAATGTTTATATCCCCGGCATACTAAGTATGTTGAGGTGTATATAATTGTCCTAAATGTAATTCCTTCCGTCCGTTTGGTCCGTCCACGTTAATGTTGTTGTATACTCATTATCTATGTAATGGTAAGTCGGATTGACTTCAAACTCCATATACTTCCTTATCATCATCCACATCATCATCAATATTTTCATTCCATACCACACCCATGCGGCCTCCATGGTCAAGGTCAAGGTCAATTTGCGTTAACGTTTTTTTTTAAATAGTTGCGTTCAAGTTTTTATTTGTCGGTCCAGGCGCCGGCCGGGGGTTTGCGTGAGCCCCTGCTCACTTTCTCTAGTTTTATTTCTACGAATGCCATTTCATAACATTGTTTTCATGTGATCGCACCATTGCTTGGCTTACCGCATCACCATGCTGATTAGGCGTACCCATTCGAATATTCACTGACGTAATGCCACATGTACAAGATGATTTGTTATCGTAAGAAGTTTAGTGAAACGGACCCCTGCAGTGTCTAACATAAACATGCTATTCCATATTTGTGTACGTGGTTGAAGAGCTCTTAATTACACCCGCCAGGTTATCCAAATATTTGATGAACACCCTCCTCCACAAAAGTATCTGTTTCTGGTATATATCAAGTAGGCGGTTGGTTGGGAGAATGTGAAGGGTAAATTTAACGGCGGGTTTCATCCTTTCCCGATATCATTGGTTTGGGCATCAGGTATATTTATACTTCCGTGTTACTTGATAAATGAATCCGGTTATACCCATTATAAAAGTAGTAAGATTAGTATGAGACTCTGATGTAGTGAGGACCTGGGCGCCAGGTCAGATTATCCTAATTTCAGGGCTGACTATATACATTTTCTGTAAATAAATGATTTTGGGATTCCCCCATCCCCATCACAACAGGTGAACTATGGAATTCGACCCTGTTAACACGGCCAAAAATGACCTTAGCTGTTGACAGACCGTTAAACGCAATTAAATCAAATCAAATTTAGTGTATCATTATTTGTGTTATGTTAACTTATGTTTAAGGGTAGTAATTGGCTGGCAGACCTTCCAAACCCGGGCATATGAGTCCAGAAAATGTGTCAAGCCAATAGTCGGTCATTTGCCCGTTTCTTTTCGAATTTAGTATTAGTTGCAATGCAGTCGAAATGCATTGAAACTAATGTCTGTTTCACGAAAGCTGCCCAAATTGTACGGCTATATAAACAATTAAAAAACATTATTTGTTTCGATAATATTAAATTAAAGGAACATTTAAGAATGAGCCTTCTTTTTATTTCATGAAATTTGGCCAATTTTTTTATTGCGAAAAAAACTATTTCCCCATGTTAAATCCCCAAAGACATCTTCACAGAAAATCACCATAGAAATCTTCACAGAGCGAAGATGTCTATGGGGATTTAACATGAGGACATTTTTAGAATTTTAGAAATACATGTACTGGACCGATTTTCAAAAGGTAACTTTTGTTTCTTAGTTAGATCATTTCCAAGCTGTCTAGCCAGGTTTCGGAGTCAATTTCCAAATTTTCGTTTTCTGACTCTTCGCACAGCTCCTCCATCTCCTTTTTTTCCCCATGTTAAATTCCCATAGACAAATCAATTTTTCGTAATAAAATCAATATTGGACCAAATTTCACGAAATAAAAAGTAGGCTCATTCTTAAATTTTGCTATAATTTAATATTGTAGAAAACAATATTGTTTTTACATTGTTTATATGGTCGTACAATTTGGGCAGGTTTCGTGAAACAGACAGTAATACTATATTCGGAAAGAAGTATATCTCCAGGTGGCTATCGCCTTTATATGTGGCTGTCACTGAAATGGGGTGTATGTGGTTGATGCACGGAGTCGCTACTGATCAAATAGCACATTTCTGTTGTCTGATAATGATATTGCTTGTCAGACGCATGACGTGAGTTCCATTGATGGAATGGCGAACAGTGGAGATCCTGATCAGACTGTGCGGATGCACAGGCTGATCTGAATTTACACTGGTCGCAAAAAAAACATAAGCCCCATTTATCCAGTCACAGCCACATATCACCGATGTTTACTTATTTAGTGAATAAACCACGAATGCACAGGCATGACATTGGCTGTTGCTGAAAATATTTGACAATCCACTGAAACCCCTTCACCCCATTTGTAAAAGTATCAAATTTGAGCATACCAGAATGATTCTGAATCATTTTGAAAACGCAAATTATGACAAAATCATCTGAGATAAGCTGAAGATTCTCATGCCGGAATGCATTTTCAGGTACGCTGTATATCCTATACCCGTCCCTGTACGTGATGGCCGCTATACTATTCATACCCGCGACGTTCTTCCTGAGACGCGACCGACCAACAAAGAATGCAGCTCGAAGCAAATGAAAAACAGGACAGCGAGAAAAGGTTAATCAGTGCTTTTCAAGACCCAGGACGATTCAATAAAGTACGAACAGACTATTGTTAGTAGTAAATTGTTTACTCGTAAGAAAGATCTCACAAGCAGATCTGGAAGAATACTGATGCTATTTACGAATCCATCTAGATAAGGAACTTCGAATGTAAAGATACTCCAGCTCCATACTAGAGCCAGCTGTATACAATTAGAACTAACTTTACTAGTTTTAAGCTAGCTTTAGTTACTAGCATTCATTATTTTGGCATATGTGTCTTGTATTAAAGCTGGCTGTAATGTATTAACCTATTTCAGTCTAAGGATACAATAATTTTTGCTAACAAAATCTCATTATTTTGTTTATTTGCACTTAAATGTATATGTTGTTACCTCTCATTTGAACCGTCTCGTCGAGACGGTTCACATGAGTGGTAACAACATATACTTTCAAATTGAAATAAAGAAAATATGATTTTTCCCCTAAAAGGTTTCATACCACTATAGTTGTATCCCGTCTTTAATGTATTAAACCTAGTTTGAATAGCTGCTCTAATTCATCCTCTCTGTAAATCATTCGGTTAAATATATAATTGAATTTTGCATTGATTAAAGATAGTTATAACATTTTAAAGGGCCATATCAGGATTTACAAAAAAACGAAACATAACAAATAAAACGTGTTTTCTAAATGGCCCTGTGTAAAGTGGTTTAATTGAAGATATATGACGATACTAGGACCGCTGGGTTGTTTCTATTTTCACCCATTAATTAAACCACTTTACACAGGGCCATGATAAAACCCCGTTTTTATTTATTTTCCAAAATTCATGATATGCCTCTTTTAATAGATTTTAATAGTCTGTTATCAGCTCTCTACAAATCATATATAGTTATCTCTACTTATTTTAAAGAAATCTCGAATAGTTCGTTCTAAGTGCTTTAAAGTTAGTTCTAATTGTGTTTAAAGCTATCTATCGGTAGCTAAGTTTGTGCTAACGTTAGCTTTACTTTTTAATGATAGGTCCCAGTGCAATGCACATGCATTGGCATTATGTTTCGGTGGAACGTGTCAGTCTGTTTATTCATCCCCTGATGGCTCCAACTGGCAGCACTGGTCGTAACTGCCCCACCTGTCTAAATGGACGCCCGATGACGTTTCTCCGCTGACACTGTCGTCCACACGGTCCCGGGCAGCAGCGCTGACGTCGGCGGCAGTCGAGGTCGGTCCGGCACTGGTCATAGTACTGGAAACACTGAATCTGCCAGTTCACGCGTCGGCAAACACCTGTACGTATACATATATATCGATCGGGTGGAAAATAGACACCAACTTTCAAAGTGTGCGCAATATCGTTGCGCGGCGGAATGAGTGGCATACATCCACATCCACATACAAATCAAATATTAATAACCTTTTTATTATATACATACATCATTCGCAATTTATATGTGCTTCAAAAAATATACAAACTGTAAATAAAATAAACAACTTAGTGGTGATTTAGAAGGAAACTATTTTCAAGGTGAAGCGTAGTTCCGGCACTGTCCAGTATGCATAGTATGGATACAATATTGACGTCTTGCGTTGCATTGTGTTTCAATAGGAAACGAAAGTACGTACATAATAATGATTTATATTCATGCTCGTCAAATTGCAGGTTTATACCTTTTGTGACAACGTTATACTAGCATGTGATTGGCGGCGTGACACGAAGTGAGCGCGTGTGGGCGGTACTATGCTTTGCGTCTCGTGAACTGATGACAACAAGGCGTATAATCAGTTTTAAATATAGCGGCTAAACATTTAGTGATTAATTTAATAGATATTGGCGATAGTGTCGCAATATTCGATTAATTGAGACGAAATGCTGTGCTTTCATTGGTCGCTAAACTAGGGTAAACAATAAGTATATTTTGATTTAAAGTCACCCTTTTGAGTTTCGACCACATGGTATTTTAAAAGACCATGATAAAGACCATGTGATCGAACATTTAATAAAATGAGTGACGACTTTAAAACAAAATGTATTAAATGTGCTTCCCTTCGGAGGTTACTGGAAATTACAATAAGTACATGTATATGTATGTATATGTTGTTATCAGCAGGATATGTGCTTTTCATTGTAGGGCATTTAGACGATTTCATCACAGCTGTTAAGTACACTATCAAAACAATGACCGTGATAACGTAATAAATACAGTATATGAATGCTGCATATTGTTAATCATCAGATATAAATAGACACTTGTTTTATATAAAATAATGCATTTCCGTGCACATAAATAATTCAATTATTATTCCTGCAAACTGTACTTAGCTAGATCAGTATACATGTACTTTAGCAATTAATTATTCCTGCAAACTATATTTAGCTAGATCAGTATACATGTAACTTAGCAATTAATTATTCCTGCAAACTATACTTAGCTAGATCAGTATACATGTACTTTAGCAATTAATTATTCTTGCAAACTATACTTAGCTAGATCAGTATACATGTACTTTAGCAATTAATTATTTCTGCAAACTATACTTAGCTACATCAGTATACATGTACTTTAGCAATTAATTATTCCTGCCAACTATACTTAGCTAGATCAGTATACATGTACTTTAGCAATTAATTATTCCTGCAAACTATATTTAGCTAGATCAGTATACATGTACTTTAGCAATTAATTATTCCTGCAAACTATATTTAGCTAGATCAGTATACATGTACTTTAGCAATTAATTATTCCTGCAAACTATATTTAGCTAGATCAGTATACATGTACTTTAGCAATTAATTAATCCTGCAAACTATACTTAGCTAGATCAGTATACATGTACTTTAGCAATTAATTATTCCTGTAAACTATACTTAGCTAGATCAGTATACATGTACTTTAGCAATTAATTATTCTTGCAAACTATACTTAGCTAGATCAGTATACATGTACTTTAGCAATTAATTATTCCTGCAAAGTGTACTTAGCTAGATAAGTATACATGTACTTTGGCAATTCATTATTCCTGCAAAGTATACTTAGCTAGATCAGTATACATGCACTTTAGCAATTAATTATTCCTGCAAAGTGTACTTAGCTAGATAAGTATACATGTACTTTGGCAATTCATTATTCCTGCAAAGTATACTTAGCTAGATCAGTATACATGTACAATTTAGGTGAAATTGGCTACATATCAGGGGCCCGTTTCACTAACCTTCGTACGACTAAAATGTTCGTAAGCGCAAAATTATGATAGTCCGTAAATTTCACATTATGTATGTTTTCTTGAAAACAATTTTTGGATTTACATTTATTGAGCATAGGCTGCATATGCTCAATAAATGTAAATAAATCCATCGATTGATATTCTAGACGATTCTAAATTTGCACTTACGAACATCTTAGTCGTTTCACTAAACTTCGTACGACTAAAATGTTCGTAAGCGCAAATTTAGGATCGTCTGCACATTTTAATTGATGGTTTTACATTTATTGAGCATAGGCTGCATATGCAGCCTATGCTCAATACATGTAAATCCAATAATTGTTTACAAGAAAACATTGTTAATGTGATATTTACAGACTATCATAATTGTGCGCTTACGAACATTTTAGTCTCACGAAGTTTAGTGAAACGGTTCCCAGTAGTCGCAGAATCCATAAGCCCCATTTCCTCTAATAACAGCCTCAATTGACCCTTTGGTTCTGGGGCCTGCTTCACTAAACTTCGTACGACTAAGAAGTTCGTAAGTGCAAACTTGCTATTTAGGACGAGATTTGCTCCCTCATCCGGTGTTGGCAAATAACTAGCGGTTGTAGTCGCTTGTACTGAACTTTACATGAAGCGAAAATTTGATACGGAGCCCCGCAGGGGACTTGGATTTTTTTTATTAATTCGTTCCCACGAAATAATAATCCGTTCCCTCAATATAACAATTCGTTCCCTCGAATTAACAATTCGTTCCCTCGAATTAACAATTCGTTCCCATGATATAACAATTGGTTCCCACGAATTAACAATTCGTTCCCACGAAATAAGAATTCGTTCCCTCGAATTGACAATTCCTTTCGCTCCCTCGAATTAACAATTAACAATTCGTTCCCTCTGAATTGTTAATTGTTTATTTGAGGGAACGAATTGTTAAATTGAGGGAACGAATTGTTATTTCGTGGGAAGGAATTGTTATTTTGTGGGAACGAATTGTTTAAGTGAGGGAACGAATTGTTATTTCGTGGGAACAAATTAATAAAAAAGAATTATACGTCCCCTGCGGGGCTCCGTACTAGTGTGAGTCTACTGAATGAATGTGCATTATTTGCTTTATAAGTATGGAACACCGAATCTACATACACTCAAATAAGTATTGCTTGCTCTCCAAATGATTTAGAGAGCTCTTCAAATGATTGGAGCTACCTGTAAATATGTAATGCTATCTCTAATTATTTAGAGCTCGCATTAATTATTTGAATTTGTGTAGATTTTGGCGTTCCATATAACTCACCAAATCGGCGACGTCGGCAGCATATACCCTGTCTTCCAAAGCCGCCTCCAAGCACTCCCAGACCTCCAAATCCAGCTTGACCTCCAAAGCCTCCCAGACCTCCAAGCCGTCCTAGTCCGCCAAGACGCCCTGCGCCGCCGAAGAAGCCATGTCTGCCCCATCGAGACGCACAGAAAGCGTTTGCTGGACACTGATTGAAGCCTCCACACGTCATCCGGGGCCTAACGGGTAACGATCCGCGCGGACATCTGGCTCGTCTAGCCCCGGGCCCAACTGTAACAGAGATGGGGAATACAAGTCTATTGTATTTGTTTATCAACTTATCGGGTGAGGCTAGGAAACGCGTAGTAATTCCGAGGGTCGCCGAGGAATTACAACCGTTACCGAGCCGAGCCTGATGAACTTGATTTTTACCTTTTAGCTCTTACATAGAGAATACAAACACGGGCTAGTTATGGCTAGTGGCTTTTGAAGTTCATCAGGTAAGGCGAGGAGACGCGTAGGAATTCTGAGGCTCGCAGACGTATTTCTACTGTTTCCGATCCGAGGCTGATGAATCCCAAGGCCCGCCATACCAGGGGCCCGTTTCACTAAACGTCTTACGATAAAAACTTTCTTACGTCTACGATACTTTTCGTATGAACTTCTTGCGAACTTCTTACGTGCGTTTCACTAACATGTTCGTGCGAAATTTCTTAAGTTACGAACTTCTTAAGAACTCTTCAGTATTGGAAAGCCATCAAGCCCTTTGAATGTAAACTTCCGGTCCAACTTTGACAAACTGAAGACAGCTGTCAAATCAACTGCATGCTGCAAACCAGGAAAGTGAATTAGACTGACACTGAGTGTCCCATCCACGGCGCCCATGGTGTTCGGAATCCTGGCCACACTGTAAAAGGCATTTTTACAGTTGGCCGGGTCTTGTTCCTCGGTGGGAAAACTGATGTTTTCCAGTCGATTATTGATGGCGGAGACAACATCATTAATACACCAAGAAACTGAACTCCCTGACGGGCCTGAGAAACCGTGGATATCGGCAGCATCGGTGTAGAACTCGCCCTTCGCCAGGTAGCGCAGGGTAACCAAAGTTTCAAGTGCTCGAGTCTTTGACGATCTCAAATGTGATTTTTGTTTTCTTTAGCTTGTTACTGTATACGATACGGGGCATGGAGTTGCAATATTGGCCATCTTAGTATATGCAATCCATCAGTAACTGTTACCTCTTGTGGCGTTTGAAACATACCACAAATAATTTGGCATACCCATAAATACAAATTTGTGCAACGTCCTATTGGTTGTTTTCATCACACTTATATACCAAGCCTGATTTCCTATTACCTTTAGGGGAAGTGGCTTTGGTGTGGTATGGACCTGGTACCAGGTCGGGTTATTCCAATTTCAGGGCTGAATATATATTATTTTTCGATATAAATATTCCGTTTCTGATTTTGCCCCCCCCCCCTCCCCAATGCAGCAGGTTGAATACCGGATCGAACCAGTTGGCCAGGCCTTACATGATCTTAACCTGTTGTATAGCTTTCTGACATAACATTTATAGCACGATGTTGTCATATCTGTCTATAATGTATTGCACCACATTGTAATACTTTTTCTGTCATATTATTTGCTGTATGAGTCAAACGGTCGAAGTGATGAAACTAAGATGGCTGTACATACAAAGATGGCGGAGATGGCAACTCGATGTACCATATAGTATACAGTAACAAAGCAAATGCTGTTTATTGCACCACATTGTAATACTTTTTCTGTCATATTATTTGCTGTATGTGTCAAACGGTCGAAGTGATGAAACTAAGATGGCTGTACATACAAATATGGCGGAGATGGCAACTCAATGTACCATATAGTATACAGTAACAAAGCAAATGCTGTTTTCTGGAAATGGCTGCGAACATTAGACGGACATGGGTAATATGACAACACATTACATATATTCCTAATATGACAATACATTACATATATTACTTTTGAAAGTTATATCGGGCTGCATTTGCTGGCTAACTGATTAGAAGATAAATTTATAGTGAGTAACTACTCCATAAGCCACGTTATATCAGGCTGCATTTGTTGGGATAACTGATAAGCATCTACAATTATAAGCCACGTTATACCAGGCTGCATTTGTTGGGCTAACTGATCAACAGCTACAATTATAGAGAGTAACTACTCCATAAGCCACGTTATATATCAGGCTGCATTTATTGGGCTAACTGATTATTAAGTATAGTGAGTCACTACTCTATAAGCCACGTTATATCAGGCTGTATTTGTTGGGATAACTGATAAGCATCTACAATTATAAGCCACGTTATACCAGGCTGCATTTGTTGGGCTAACTGATCAACAGCTACAATTATAGTGAGTAACTACTCCATAAGCCACTCTATATATCAGGCTGCAATTGTTGGGCTAACTGATTATTAAGCATAGTGAGTCACTACTCTATAAGCCACGTTATATATCAGGCTGCATTTGTTTGGCTAATTGATTATTAAGTATAGTGAGTCACTACTCTATAAGCCACGTTATATATCAGGCTGCATTTGTTGGGCTAACTGATTATTAAGTATAGTGAGTCACTGCTATATAAGCCACGTTATATCAGGCAGCATATCCTGGCTAACTGATCAGCAAATACAAGTATATAGTGAGTCACTACTCTATAAGCCACGTTATATCAGGCAGCATTTGCTGGACTAACTGATCAACAGCTACAAGTATAGTGAGTCACTACTCTATGAGCCACGTTATATCAGGCAGCATTTGCTGGACTAACTGATCAACAGCTACAAGTATAGTGAGTCACTACTCTATAAGCCACGTTATATCTGGGTTGCATTTGCTGGATAACTGATAAGCAGCTAAAGCTAGATAATCCGGTCTGTCTACGCACTTAGGGCCACTATACGTGATTTGAGAAACTTGCAAAATCTTCCAAAAGATAAACACACGAACAGCCAGACGGATAGACAAAAACTTAAAAAAAATAAACAGACGAACGGACTCAGTAGTGAGGGTAATTGTATTAATGCGGAAGGATGTATGGTTACTAAGTAATGCCAACAATAAATGGACAAACAGACAGACGGAAGGATAGGGTGAAACCTATAGGGCGAAATATGCACCGCGGATTTGACAGCGATGATGTTCATGGAATACATGTATGATTTGTTAATGTGCATACAAATTTCGTTTTTCATGCTAGTTTCGTGTCTCCTCACCGACCTGGTATCGTAACAGTATGATATCGTGTTAGTACAAAAACAAACGAGTGGTGCAATGGACGGTGTTCCATTTATGCCATCGTAATATCACTATCGGGTCGATACTACGATAACACGATATTACGATGACGATATTACGATGTTACGATACTCCGATGACGATACCACTATACCACGATGGCGATAGTACGATAGCACGATAATGATAACGCGATACCACGATAGCACGATAAATATACTAATAATATCGACTAATATCATCGTAGTATCGTACTATCGTCATCATAGCATCGTACTTTCGTCATCGTACCGTCGTGATATCGTACTATCTTCATAGCCACCATGTTAGCATACAGTATAATAATTCAAGTTGGCATTTTCAAGGAGCATGATCACGTGGTTGCAACAACAACAACAATGTCTGAAAGTGTTGAAAGTTCGCCCACTCCAAAGTAAGTATTATTTGATATTTGTCTATGCAACGGATTTTGATGAAATATGGCGCAGCAAACGCGTCTTCATGAGCTGCATTTGGTGGTCTCGGGGAGTTCGGCACATACATATGTCGTTTTTGCGAAGAATCGATTTCTGTGTCGTTTTTCCGACAGAAGTTTGTGCCAAAGTACAGATACCACCAAATACAGCTTAACAAGACGCGTTTGATGCGGCATATTTCATCAAAATCCGTTACATAATAAGGACAACATAAAATAATATGTACTTTGTATCTGAGGGCTTCTGGAAGTTTCAGTACGTGTTGTTGTTGGTGTAACCACGTGATCATAAACCTTTATATTGCACTGTAACTATAAGAAAGCGGACGGGTTGTGTAATCTGTCATTCGTTTGTCAACTGTCATGTAGCTTCATTATGATCACAAATGACATTTGTTTGACGTCATGAATGATTCGGACAAAACAGTGAACAGTATTAGCCTTTAAAGTTGACTTGCGATGTGTAGATATTCGAAGATTGTGACTTCAGTGAATTAGCAATTTACGATCGTAAATATGACATATGACACGTATCATGCTACAGCCTCTTGGTTGATGAACTGGCGAACAAATATTCTTACGTCTTCATGTGTTTGGAACTCCAAATATATATAAACTCAAATAAGTAATGCTAGCTCTAAATATGTAATGTTAGCTCTAAATAGTTAATGCTAGCTAGCAATACTTACTTGAGTTTATGTGGATATGCACGCCAAATAACTCAAATAATTAATGCTAGTTCTAAATATTTAGAGCTAGCATTAATTATTCGAGTTTATGAATATTTGGCGTTCCATACATCTGTGCCAACGAAAACATTTGTATGCATGCTCTCGCGTTGTAAAATAAGTTTAAACTTCATGGTATGTTACGACATAATAACGCATTTGCCGGTTACGACTGTTTCATTGAAACCTCTCTAAACTGGACACCCTGGGAGGTCCCCAGGTGTCCGACTTAGAGAGGTTTCACTGTAAATCAGACATTTGATCATTCTGAGTCATAGTTGTGTGCTATACGATCACAAACGAACATTATCACTTGAGATTTATGACCAAGAAACTCATCAAAAATAAGAGCACATGTGTTTTCTTCGTGTCCGGTTTAGAGAGGTTCCACTGTTTTTTGTTTCATGTCATGACGGTTGCTTTGGCAGTTTACAATTAACGTACTCTGAATTGCCAGCTTATACGACTCAGACGATATTTGCAGCGTACGACTAACGATTAAATCGACATATTACATCTTACAATGGAATGTTATGACTGTATTGTCATGTTACGACTTAGAATGGAATGGGATGTGTTTAACGGCCCACCAACATAAACGATTATCATTTAGGGCCATTTACGACTTAAAAGATTGCCTTGGCGAGAGTTACGATTGCATTGAGATGATTTGACTTGGAATGGCAGAAAACACCTGACGATTACATAAAGTAATTTACGCCTTACGATTACTAATGCATTGACTACTTCGATCGCACGTATACATACCTTACGACTGTACAGTGGAACCTCTCTAAACCGGACAACCTGGAGATATCCCAGTGTGTCCGGTTTAGAGAGGATCCACGGTCAAAGAGACACGATTACATAAAGTAATTTACGCCTTACGATTTCTAATTCATCGACTACTTCGATCGCAAGTATACATATCTTACGACTGTATTTATAAAGACGTTTACGACTTACTATTGCACTGGCATGTCGGGCATCCGTAGGCATCGAGCACGTTACCATACTGGCAGTAGATGCGGCACGTTGGGCGGCATACTGGGGTCCCAAACCCGCCTTGGAGTGGGCCCTGTAACCCGCCTAGGAACGGTCTTTGGAATCCGCCTTGAAACACGCCCTGGAATCCGCCTAGAAACCCGCCCTGGAACCCGCCTTGCAACCCGCCACTAAACCCACCGCCCAGCTGTGTTCCTGGTATTCTACCTGGAATTCCGCGGTCAACGATTATAATTGTGGCTGCCACTGGGGAAATGGGTGCAGTGTAGTGACCAGTGTAGTTCCTGATCAAATAGCAAACTCATGTAGTCTGATAACGATCTATATTGATTGTTAGAGTCATAATAGGTGTTTCGTTGATGGACTGTCGAACAGTGCTGGGGCCGTTTCACTAAACTTCGTAGGACTAAAATGTTCGTAAGTGCAAAATTATAATGTTCTGTAAATCGAATTTTAACAATGTTTTCTTGTAAACACTTATGCAGCATATGCTCAATAAATGTAAATCCATCAATTGAAATTTCCAGACGATCCTAAATTTGCACTTACGAACATTATAGTCTTACGAAGTTTAGTGAAACGGGCCCCTGATCCTGATCAGACTGTGCGGATGCAAATTATGTTCTAGAACATTATTTGCATCCGCACAGTCTGATCAGGATCAGGGGCCCGTATTATGCAAATTCCGACAAAATATGTACATTAATCGTTACTGCAATCACTGATTTATTCACGATACGATGATCACGTGGATACAACAACAATAACATCGCCCACTACAAAGTAAGTTTGTTTGTTTGTTTATTAGTGTTTAACGGCCTATCAACATCTAAGGTCATGTAAGGCCTGGCAAACGGGTTCGGTCCCATTTTAACCTGCTGCATTGGGGGGAAAAATCCCAAAATCAGAACGGAATATTTACATCGAGAACAAATATATTCAGCCCTGAAATTAGAATAACCTGACCTGGTGCCAGGTCCATACCACACCAAAGTCACTTGGCCCCTTCCCCTAAAATAGGATTACGATTATCGTAATACTCGCATAATAAGGGGTATAACCAGATTCAACTGTCACATACAAAACGCCAAAGACGTATGTGAGGGCCAAACCAGGTCTCCAGTCGGGATTCCGGTAACGCTGAACCCCGATCGTTAAATTACCCATCACATGCTCCCACCTGCCAAAGTAGGTATTATTTGATATTTTCCTTTAATATGCAACGGATTTTGATGAAATATGGCGCAGCAAACGCGTCTTAAAAAGCTGCATTTGGTGGTGCATGTAGTTCGGCACAGACTTATGTCGTTTTTGATGCGCCATATTTCATCAAAATCGGTTACGTAATAAGGACAATATAAAAGAATACGTACTTTGAATCAGATGGATTCTGGAAGTTTCAGTTCTTGTTGTTGTTGTTATTACATGTACCACGTGAACAAACACCTGGATATAAATCCATGTATATAATAATTTGAAATGAAATAAATTACATAGTTTTGAGAATTTATTGGCCTACTAAAATCCAACTATACTGGTTGAATGCACATGTGTTTGAAAATATGGTCATTATGTTGGTGTCTTATCTGTATTTCGTTGGTTTTGGGTAATTTACATAGTTTTGTGCAACTACTAATGCTCAAACATTACACACCACATAAATCGTCAATTATCTACACATTCACCGTTCCGAACTTTCCGGCCCATTATATACTGTCAAAATATATATAATGTATTTCTAGTTATACGTGTAATTCGCGGGAGATGACGTAAATTGTATGTTGTTATATAACAATGCACCAAAAACTACCAGATATACCGAAATACCCCATAAAACACCGAACTATGAACCGTTCTTCAATAACCTGTGGTTGAATGATTGTTGGAGGAATTGTCGCAGTGCAGCACCAGGAGCCTATTTCACCAACATTGCAAAGTATACTTATCTAGGAAAGTATACTTTGAGGGAGAAATTTTCAATTTTAGGATAAATTTATTAATTATTATTATACTGAATTTATTACATTTTGGCTGTGATAATGTAATAAATTCAGTATAATAAGTCTGCATACTTTTAATCATCAAATATATGCAGTCGTTAGTTCTATATGACATAATGCATTTCGGGGAAAATAAATGATTACTCCCTCAAAGTATACTTTGCTAGAAAAGTATACTTTGCAATGTTGGTGAAATAGGCTACAGTGGTAGGTCCATCACCACCATTGAATTTTCCTATATAAACTAACCAATGACCACACATTTTGTTATTCTGTGCTACTTTCACTTTGTGGGACCTATTTTCCCATAACCTGCACCCATCCTGCACCCATTGTTGACCCTTACTATGCTGAATTAAATTTTGTCGTCAGCTAGAAATATTTTATTTTCAATATTTCTCAATAAAAACCTGTTCTGGCAGCGCATGAGAATCGTCTCCACTGGAGACGATTCTCATGTGCTGTCAAAATAGGTTTTTTTGTTAAGAATTAAGGCAAAAATGAAAAACAGCTGACGACAAGTTTCATCTCCCGCGTAGTGAGGGTTAAGAAAGATAGATTCAATCTCCTGTGACCACCCTACCCTGGTGGTGGCGCAAAACGTCAGCGGCCCGGAATTGAAACCGCCTCACATGACAAACTTGCTCCGACTTACAAAATAATCCCAAAGCATATGCTTGAAACTGATGTAAATGATGCATTAACATGCCTGTGAAGTAGATTAGTGCATCAATTGACTGGTTTCTCCAAGCAAAGAGTGTCTATGGCATGACAAATCTGGCTTATTTTTTAACGTACTACTTTCGACTACACCGCGCATGAATATCTGATGATTTAGTGTGGTTAAACCTGGTACTTACATTCACAGATGGGGCAGCCCGTAGACAGCTCGGTCACGTAACCATACGGGCAGCGCATACCCAGGTCACACCGCAGTTGACGACATGCCCTTCCCTGACCTGGAAATAGGAGTAGCGGGTAGTGTGTACAAATATGCATTGTGTTCGCTAAAATGTCGCGGATAGAAAATATGCTGTTTAGTACATGTACAAAATAACCTGTTTATGCTTTGTATGTGTATGTACCCCATCACAAATGTGATACTATTCTAGAACTATGTAACTGGCTTTAAATAAATTATTATTCAAATGGATGCAAATTATATATATATTCATTTTTTTTACAATACGGCCAGCATAATTTCCAAATACATGTACATATAATTAAATATATAGATCTACACATGTTTTAATATATATTTATTTTCTTAGTGAAATGAAAGGTAAACTTACAATTTACAGCAGCACAACAACACAAAGTAGCCACGAACGCAATACACAATATACGTTCCATCCTGCAATGCCGTTGGATACAAACACAACGTGAAAGTTACCACTATATATAGGAGCTGTGACAGGAAAAATGGGGCTTATGGCTTTTTGCGACCAGTGTAGATCCAGATCAGCCTGTGCGTTCGCACAGTTTGATCTGGATCTGCACTGTTCGCTATTCCATCAATGACACAGCCGTCATGCTTCTAATTAACAACTATAAATCGTTAGCACGAGTGTGCTATTTCATCAGAAGCTACACTGGGCACAGACCCCATAAGCCCCGTTTCTCCAGTCACAGCCACATAGGAGTCAGGTTAGGCTGTTTAACGCATTGACATGGCTTTAAAGACCGCCCCCTGTACCAAAGAATAATTGTTCCCTGTCACCTTTCACCATATATATTTATCATATGCGGCTGTCACTGGAGAAATGGGCGTATGTGATTTGCGACCAGTATAGATCCAGAACAGAATGTACATCCGCACACTCTGATCATGATCTGCACTGTTCACCATTCGGTCAAAGAAGCACCCGTATTGTTTCTAACTTATAGTTTTGATCCGTATCTGTCTTTAGGAGTGCGCTCGAAGATCAGGGGACCGTTTCACTAAACTTCGTACGTCAGTGCAAAATTGGAATTGATAATAACATTTAAACTGATAGGCGATTATGGTAACATTTTAGTGAATGTATTAACATGTAATGATGTGTCCATGCAGGCGGAAAATTGAACCATTCGTTAGTCATCTTACTGTGAGAAGAAAATAAATAAAATAAACTTAGTACGAACTTTTTTATCGTACGAAGTTTAGTGAAACGGGCACCAGGAATATCCACACATGCTGCCATAATCCTAATTTCTCCAGTCACACATCTGGTTCTCAATGACAAAAATGGTTTCATGAATTTGCCACCAGTGTAGTCCATGATCAGATTGTGCATCTGCGCAGTCTGATCATGGTCTACACTGATAGTTATTCAATGAGAGTTCGTAGTCAGTTATTTCCCTTTTGAAATCTATTTATAGAGACCCGGCTCTGTCTTGTATTTTAGCGTTTTTTTCTTACTGAATGACACTAAAATTGAGGAGGCGAACAGAGTAGATGGAGTGTAATGCAGTGATGTTAAAAGCTGATTGTCGAGGGTTAACTGTTGTTTTTTTGTGGCTGTAACTGGGGAAATTGGGATTATGGCAATTGTGACCAATGTAGTTGCTGGTCAAATAGCTCAATCATGTCGCCTGATAACGGTATATATTGCTTGTTAGAAGCATGACGGGTGTGGAATGGCGATCAGTGTACATCCTAAGGACATATGCTTTTCGAGTAGTCCCGAGACACGGTTCTGGACCATTGTTGTACGATCGTCACTCTCCCAGATTTAACTATCAGTTAACTAGTCAGATTTAACATGACTAATGTCCCATAATAATTTGTATGTGGCTGTGGGTGGAGAATGGAGCTTATGGATGTTACGACCAAAGTAGATCCAGATCAGCCCCTGCATCCATAGTCTGAAAATTTGCATACAGGATGATTGATAAATGCTGCATAGATGTCATATTCACAACTCGTCATAAATACATCATTGACATTTGTATCGTTACCAACGCATCACGTATTATGCGACCCAACGTCAAAATGACATTATGTAAACGTTATGCTCCTTATTGTTCAATAGAAGAAGAACATGTCCATACTTATGTTTCAAAATAAACACAACAGTACTGTATGCATTTCCAAGAAATGTAACTTTGTTAAAACATAGCACCTGACATATATCGGCAGTAACATTATTGACTGCTGACGTCGCCGAATTGGGTTTCCTTCATGCGGCTTTTCGTGTACGGGATGAAAAAATGAAATCACAAAGGGCAAGATTGGACAAATATGGAGGATTGAATAATAGCTCCCATCCACGATGTTTAATAATAGATTCATCCACTGTAACTACTCGATTTCAAAAATGTTACGTACAGAAGGCCATGCGAGTTACAGTTGTGCTGAAGTTGTAACATAGGGGACAGGTGACATCTGTACAACGTACAGATATCACCTGTCCCATATCTTACATCACCTGTACAATGTACAGATATCACCTGTCCCATATCTTACATCACCTGTACAATGTACAGATATCACCTGTCCCATATCTTATATCACCTGTACAATGTACAGACATCACCTGTCCCATATCTTACATCACCTGTACAATGTACAGATATCACCTGTCCCATATCTTACATCACCTGTACAATGTACAGATATCACCTGTCCCATATCTTACATCACCTGTACAATGTACAGATATCACCTGTCCCATATCTTACATCACCTGTACAATGTACAGATATCACCTGTCCCCTATCTTATAACTCGAACACAACTGTAACTCGCATGGCCTTCTGCTCCATGTTTAGCATCATCGGGATCCATCTATCTCTATGTCTCCTCGTATTTAACCCTTTGAACCCGAAAGCCCGCTAAAGCGGTTTATGCAAACAGTGCAGATCCAGATGAGTCGGCTCGTAACGAGCCGTCTCATCAGGATCTGCACGCTTTGCAGGTGATTTTAATATTTTTGAGAACAAAAACACCCCCTTTTCATAAATGGACTAGTCTGAAAATCATTTTGTGACGATTGGATTGGTTGCAAAATTAACATATCAAATTCCATTCCAGTTACTTAGGGGTGAAAGGGTTCAATCTGTTTAATCACAATATGGAGTGTGCAGGTAGTGAGTTCAACCGATCTGCCAGTTAACGGACAATGATCCGTCAACCCAGACTTTTACTTCGGATCACAACATCTGACGTCCGACGTCACTTTTGGACATCTATGTCTGGCCTAGCTTTCGCGCCTTCCCGTCCACTGTCTATTCGACGACTATCTCTGGTAAATGGTCCCCCAGATGTTGCGCTTTCACCATATAAATCTCTCATCATCAACATCTTGATGTATGCGTTCATATGAACTTTTTAATAGCAAATCTTGGTTCTTCCGGTCTGTTCTCATAGACAGAGCAGACAGTCGTTAAACTACGTCATTTCCGGTCATGACGTCACATTTGTTTTAAAATATGTCGTCGCATAAGAAACTTTAAATAATGTCGCTGTTACTTCCCAAAATGTATATAAGATTATTCGTAATCCTATTACTTTTAGGGGACGAGGACAAGTGACTTTCGTGTGGTATGGACCTGGCACCAGGTCAGATCATTCTAATTTCAGGACTGAATATATATAGTTCGATGTAAATTTTCCGCTCTGCTTTTGGGATCCCCCCACCCAATGCAGCAGGTTGAATGCGGGATCGAACCCGGCCTTAAATGACCTTAGCTGGTGATAGGAAGTTAAGCACCATTAAACAAACAAACACATTTACTAATGTCTACATATATCATAGACTTAGTGTTGCTGATAACCGATAAGCGTTAATTTTAGTGTGCACAGTCATGCAAAATGTGCATTCAATTACCATATTTCCATAGAGATTAGCGGGTGCATGTACTGAGGTGTACTATTATGGCAGCTACTGATATGTGGCTGTGGCTGGATAAATGGGGCTTACATATTGTGTGACCATTGTAGACCCTGACCAGCCTGCGCAGTCTGATCAGGTATATATTGTTCGTCATTCAGTCAAGTACTCACCTGCTAAGCTTCCAACAAATATTATTTATCCGTATTAGAATTCACCAGGATGCTATCAGATCAGGAGCTACACTGGTCAAAATTGTTATAAGCCCCATTTCTCCAGTCGCAGCCATATCTGAGATGCGTAATGGCTCATGAAAACATATTTACAAAACGTTACAATATTTTCCGCAATGACGTCGAAAGTTGACTGACTGGCGAACATGGCAGATCCTGATCAGAACGATCAGATGCGATTGCTGTAGCCTATTTCACCAACATTGCAAGTATATTTTTCTAGCAAAGTATACTTTGAGGGAGAAATTTTCAATTTAAATAAATTTATTAATTTTTATTATACTGAATTTATTGGCTGTGATAATGTAATAAATTCAGTATAATAATTCTGCATACTTTTAATCATCAAATATATGCAGTCGGTAGTTGTATATGAAATAATGCATATCGGGGAAAATAAATGATTACTCCCTCAAAGTATACTTTGCTAGAAGTATAAGTATACTTTGCAATTTTGATGAAATTGGCTACAGGTCTGGGTCTGCACTGGTGGCAAAGTCCATACTCGACATTTCTCCAATCATAGCCACGTATCATTTAGTCGATGTGAACAGAACAGAACAGAACAGAACAGAACAGACCATTATTTGCTTTGTAATTAGCACAGTACCAACATTATGTGACCCGTCGAGTTAAAGAGATCATGTTGAGTGAAAATTACGAAATTTCGTGTGTTGTTTTTTTGCCATTTTCTGAAGCCACATTTGAAACATACAATGTATATACTTTGTGTACGCTAACATTTGAAACATACAATGTATATGCTTTGTGTACGCTAATATTTGAAACATACAATGTATGCTTTGTGACGTTAACATTTGAAACATACAATGTATGCTACGCTAACATTTGAAACATACAATGTATATGCTTTGTGTACGTTAACATTTGAAACATACAATGTATATGCTTTGTGTGCGTTAACATTTGAAACATGCAATGTATATGCTTTGTGTACGTTAACATTTGAAACATACAATGTATATGCTTTGTGTACGCTAACATTTGAAACATACAATGTATATGATTTGTGTACGCTAACATTTGAAACGTACACTGTATATGCTTTGTGTACGCTAACATTTGAAACATACAATGTATATGCTTTGTGTACGCTAACATTTGAAACATACAATGTATATGATTTGTGTACGCTAACATTTGAAACATACAATGTATATGCTTTGTGTACGTTAACATTTGAAACATACAATGTATATGCTTTGTGTGCGTTAACATTTGAAACATGCAATGTATATGCTTTGTGTACGTTAACATTTGAAACATACAATGTATATGCTTTGTGTACGCTAACATTTGAAACATACAATGTATATGATTTGTGTACGCTAACATTTGAAACGTACACTGTATATGCTTTGTGTACGCTAACATTTGAAACATACAATGTATATGCTTTGTGTACGCTAACATTTGAAACATACACTGTATATGCTTTGTGTACGCTAACATTTGAAACTTACACTGTATATGCTTTGTGTACGCTAATATTTGAAACATACAATGTATATGAATTACGCTAGCATTTGAAACATACAATGTATATGCTTTGTGTACGTTAACATTTGAAACATACAATGTATATGCTTTGTGTACGTTAAAATTTGAAACATACAATGTATATGCTTTGTGTACGCTAACATTTGAAACATACAATGTATATGAATTACGCTAACATTTGAAACATACAATGTATATGCTTTGTGTACGCTAACATTTGAAACGTACAGTGTATATGCTTTGTGTACGCTAACATTTGAAACATACACTGTATATGCTTTGTGTACGCTAAATTTGAAACATACACTGTATATGCTTTTGTACGCTAACATTGGAAACATACCATGTATATGCTTTGTGTATGCTAAGGGTGCCATTACTGTTTTATTTGCAATTTATCACATAATATAAATGCAAAAAAAGTTAACATAACATGATTGTTGTATATTCTGTTCAATGATTTATAACATTGATAGCAAACAACCAAACTCGAAAATGAAGGCTTTAATTTGTGAAATACTCGCACGGATATTTGTATAGATGTTTGTAAGACGTGTCGTGTCTATCCAAATACTACAATTACATGTATATGAGACTGGGACTGGGACTGGGACTGGGACTGGGACTGGAACTGGGACTGGGACTGGGACTGGGAAAATACAATATAAAACCATGTTTTTAACCTTTTCAACACTACACACCTCTTTTGTGATCTTTGCAAACAGTGTAGATCCAGATGAGCCAGCTCGTAACGAGCCGTCTCATCAGGATCTGCACTTTTTGCAAGTATTTTTCATATTTTTAGAAGAAAACAAAAACACCCCCTTTTTATAAATGGACTGGTCTGAAAATAATTTTGTGATGATTGGATTGGTGGGAAAATTAACATATCACAGTACATTCCAGTTACTTCGAGTTGAAATGGTTAGGTTACATACACGTCTACTTGTCTGGCGGCCATTTTGAATTCAAACTTAATAAAAGTATTAAACATTCACTCCAACATCCCAGCGACTCTGTTTATTACAGTATGTGCATGCATGAAATGAGGGATCGTAGCTAGTTATCTCCCTTTAAATTTATTTATAGAAAATCGGTCCAAATGGTATCTTTTAGGGTATTATTGGTTGTAGACAGGGCGACTGTCACACGATTTGTTGTGTAAAGGAGCCATTATAGTATTTTCGACTATAGTGTCTACCTTGTTCGAAGTCTTAATTTTTACACTATTCAGTAAGATAAAATAAACAATATGACCGGATTTCTATAAATAGATTTGCAAAGAGAAATAACTAACTACGATCCCTCTTTGAATAGTGCAACCTCGTTGAATTTGTACATTTGAGCATCATGCGACATGTTCTCTCGATAATGCCTAACATGATGTATCATATATCTGATACAATATTTGAGCCACGGTGCCTTTAAATTTTAAATCGTTACTTGAGTTTGACACATATTCATAGTTAACCCATTTCATGCTGAGGATATAATACGCCATTTTCTTCGTGGAAAATCATAAATATTTTCTTTATGTGAGCTCAGAAATATATGTGGTGACCACCATTTGAACCGTCTCGTCGAGACGGTTCAAATGAGTGGTCACAACATATACTTTCGTTGATTAATAACAAAAATAAAAATAAAATGTTTCAAAAAGTTCATACCCGTAAAGGTGTATTCCGAATGTAATGGGTTAAACGTTGACATGAGATACGCTGGGTCAAGGATCACACTATATATATCTGGCTGGGTATTTAAATCAACACAAACACTTTCACATATTTTGCTCAAATTGAACTAGTTGTTACCAAATCAGTGCGTGTTGGATACGTTTTAAAATATATAAATGGGCTAGAGGTTGAGCAAGGTTACATCACGACGTTACCGGCCACCAGTGGACATCATTATCACAGGTGGGTGACCTGTGACATAACAAATCCACATGGAATAATTATCATTACCCCACCTACATGTTGTTGCTCTATATGAACGTAGAGTACCGTACGACAAGAGGTGGGTGGGGTAATTAATTTGTTTTCAGTGGGCATTTTTTATGATACATGTCCAAATCTTACACCTGTGATCCATATCAGCTTGTTTGTTGGCGTAGTTGTATTTTGTTATCAATAACAGGCCACGTTTATTGCTTTCAAATGAGTGGTAACAATATATACATTTATGGAGTAATAAACATTATGTTTTCAACTAGTTTGTTATGCGTCATTGTGTTTTAGTTACGTTATGTGACGGGTACTATGGTAGTTATGTGACGAGTGTGTTAGGTAAGGGTTACGTCACCGGCCACCAGTATACATCATTATCACAGGTGGGTGACCTGTGACATAGCAAATCCACATTGAATAATTCTCATTACCCCACCCACATGTTGTTGCTAGAGTACCGTACGACAAGAGGTGGGTGGGTAATTAATCTGTTTTCAGTTGGGCATTTTTTATGGCACATGTCCGAGTCTTACACCTGTGATCCATATCAGCTTGTTTGTTGGCGTAGTTGCATTTTGTTATCAATAACAGGCCACGTTTATTGCTTTCAAATGAGTGGTAACAATATATACATTTATTGAGTAATAAACATTATGTTTTCAACTAGTTTGTTCTGCGCCATTGTGTTTTAGTTACGTTATGTGACGGGTACTATGGTAGTTATGTGACGAGTGTGTTAGGTAAGGGTTACGTCCCCTATAGTTGGTTTTCTCCATTTGATTTTTCTATATAAACCAAGTTACAGTTTGCCATATAGGACACAGTCAACTTATGAATAATATAGACGGTAAACCAGTTCCGGTATAGCTTAGCAACAAGGAGTAAATTCTCAGGACAACGGCATTTTATTATATTATTTGCATGCTCTACACATGATTTTGTCGCAGGTAGTTTGTGATGGTAATGTTTGTGTGAATGTGGGTCAATGGGAAATCAATTGGTTGCCCGTTTCCTATATGATCATTGTTGTTGTTGTAGAGTTTGCGCCGCACGAGCGTTACAGGAAAACATTGACTCCAAGCTAAAATGCGCTATTTTCATATTGCTACCTACTGTATATTCTTGCATTTTTTTGCATTTCATCGTTTGAAATCTACATTCCATTGTGCTAAATAAAAGGTAATTACACCGATTACAGTGTACTACGTACATTTTGTGGCTAACTTTCGAGGATGGCCATTGGGTCGACCGAGGTTATAATTTTGTGGGTGGGGTATCGAGCTAAGAACGTTTCTGCCACAGCAGTCGCTAGGCCGTAACATTATTATTTGTGTATCAATTTGATAAATATATGGTTTTTAGGGCATTTAATACAGAATGCCAGATGATCTTACATGTGTGGGGGCCAAGTGACTTGGTGTGGTATGGACCTGACACCAGGTCGGATTGTTCTAATTTCAGGGCAAGGATAACCCAAACTTCACATTTGTTGATGGCCCAATCATCACTTGTTCCCCTTATACCACAGGTTGGGTTTTATCACATTCCTAACTTTCCATTTTCTCACAAAATCCCGGGTTGTGAGAAGATGGAATGTATCCTGAGAAATCCGGTCCTGAAATCGTGAAATAATTAATACACATGTATATAGGGCTTATACACGTCTTCAGTGGATTCCATGCATCGCATAATAATTGTGCGTTGTTCGTTAATCTGAACAGTTGAACATTTAAATCATTACCCGATTGCCTACACTGGGCGCAATCAACAGGTACCTTTACATAAACAAGGGACTCGTATCATTCTGAAGTGACTTGTATAAAACACATTGATTAGTGCAATATATGTACATAACCAGTATACGTGTGTGTTACACAGGTATGGTTATCTCCCGAAATAATTACATTGTAAGCAAACGAGACTTATTAAATAAGCTCTATTAATCCAGGTATGTATATATTCATGTTTAGAATGCAAAAGGCATACTTGTGATATGTGTCAAGTGTGTACAAAATGTAGTGGTGGTACAACTGCTAAATACCAGATATGCTGTTTATGTGGGGATGTACTGTTAAGCTTAACATTATTAAGCCTTACCTAGATGAAAGTAGGAAAATGAGAATGATTGACATCTAATTTTACACTCTGTATATATAGTATTGTTTGATCAGAGTTCTGGGCAAGTATAGTTTGTCTGCTTTTTGTTACGTTGTATATATAGTATTAAAGTGTATTGTTATATCAGAGTTCTTATGTATGTATACTGGGATGGACTGGACCGACTCATTATATATGATGTGATGGACTGGACCATTTTATAATTACTTTTGGGCCAGTACGAACGTAGTGAGTTGGTCCAAAAGTAATTATAAAATAAAAATGGTCCAAGACACCCATCATATATAGGGGGTTGATCCAGGACACCCACCGCGTGCTGTCGAGGTGGTTCTATAGCCTATGCTGCTTACATTTATGATATATACCCGTGTACAATGTTTCATGTTTGTTTCCAAAAGTGCACAAGCATGTCCTTATCCCACTGCATTATTATATATTAGACTGCATTACGCATTTTGATAAGTCACGCTGACTTTCACGTGAACGTGACAAGACTTAAGCATAAGTTAGAATATGGTTAGTTAATAGTGCATGGGGGAAATTTAGGGGGCATGCCATGACATAACCGTATAACTCCGCTTGCAGTCACTGCTTAACCAACCCGGCATGCACATATACGCTGTCTGATCAGTGTCTACATTATTCGGTGTTCTGATATAGAGCCATCTGGGCGCGTGCTTATACATTTTTCTGACCGCATTCTCCAAATTCGTATTGTGTCGTGTGTGCCGAGGCTGAACACAGCTCAACTCGGCACCGACCAGTCATTACATGTATTTTCTGATTTCGATTAAAAAAGAACAGAATACATGTACTCAGCATCTACACTGGTCACACATACAGACTGTGGATCGTATATTAGTGGATTACTGCGATTTGCGAATGCGCATGTTATCCTGACATGTAGAATAGGCGTTAATCTCAAGCATAAATTATAGCACACGCTAGACAGTGCATCTCCGTGAATTATCACATGGGGGAAGTGGGTCAGACAGATCCAGACAGTGATCTACGGTGTTCCGTTAAGGCCATCGTAATATCGCTATCGGGTCGATACTACTATAGTACGATACTACGATGACGATGTGTTGCCCTGTACCGAACCCCATGCAAATACCGTGTACGCTATACATTCCCATTGCTTTATGATAGGTGGTTCACATTACATGTCACCTGCCACTTCCGCTGAACGGGTGTATTTACCTGTTCCTAGAAAGAATCTCATTGCACGGTTCTGTACAGCATCGATGCATGAGTATGGTTTAGTACCCCAAATTGCAGCTCCATATGATATAACAGACCATACAAGGGAGTCATATAATTTCGAATAAACTCTGTATGGCATTCCACCCATTCTCTTATACTTTGCAATCAGAACACCCAAATACCTACTAGCGTTTAGCTGTTTGTGTTTGATCTTTGGTGAGTGACGTAATGTCTACATCAATAAATGACGTCACAATTAACTGTAAATAACGTCTGAACTAAATTCTCAAATAATTACAATGTATCTTTCAGACGGTACATGTATATGCATAATCTGTGATAGTTGGCGATAGTAACAAACTACGAAGTCGCAGGTCGGCTAATTATAGATTAAAAATCGACAGTGGTGCGTTTAATTTGTTCACTACATGTACATATCATAGTTTTATTCTGTTCAATGTTTGATAGTATAGATACTAACACTTGTAGATACATTTAGTGTAACTTATCAGCAAATACAGCTTGCAGCAAGCACAGTTAATGAGTCTATGAACACGCATTTCTACTGAAGGCTGTTGTTTTGCATTGTACAAACGTCAGCGTTTCAATAACGTCATTTTCTCGGTGACGTTACTTTTTTTTCCTTGCTTGGTTCACATGGTGCTACAAAAAAGTGAGATAAAACAAAAACTATGAAACATATTTGCATTTTCTTTTCAGAATATTGTTTTTGAAAGGTGTCCGCATCAAAAAATGTAAAAAAGTGCAAATTGAAAATGTTGTCATTAAGGCTGGTTTTCACAGAGCGTGGCCCATATATATCCGATTAAAGTAATATCTTGCTGATTGAAATATTACATTCCCCACTCAATTGTAGTCACCATATTTAACATAAATGATATGTGATATTTAAAGGTACATGCCCACTCAGTAGGCACACATGTTCTTTATAGGAATTAAATAAGTGTATAATTGTGTCACTATTCCACCAGTTCTAAAAATTACCAGTGCCCGCTATACAGATATTATCATTTAGTAATATTTATTTACTGATAGTGAGTGCGCGCGGTCGTATCAAGCTGTTTTCGTATGCAAATGAGGCACGATATTTTTTAATTATTTATACTAATTAAATGCGTCACCTAATATTTTCGAAAAATTATAAAGTATGATCATTGCACATCAAAAAATAAATACAGAGAATAAATAGTAATGTCCGTTAGCATTTTAAGGAAACACGGTTATCACACCTGATATCAGTGTGGAAATTTATGTCCGATATAAAATGTGTAATAATGCCATTCAATACGTGGGGTAATGCTATTATGGGGAATGAATATTTATTTTGCCATAAAATGTCATATCTACAGATAAACAAAACTATAGGTCTACCTTTATATTCTAACCTACTGAATGGGCATGTACCTTTAACACAATAAGCAAAATGTTTGAATGCCAGCCACTGGTACCCAACGTGAACTGGTAATTCATGTCTTCACTTGAAACAGCTCTTGCACCGGTTTAACGTGTATGGGACGAGTATTTCCACAACTATAGTATCACATAGTCCTTTCAAATAGCACACACCAAAACCAAACCACACGTCACCAGATTATACGTTTTCCATGGCCAACCCAGCCCAGAATTTTCGGCATCTGACAGCTGTGACAGCATGTAAATATCAGAAATTGCGGCTTGTTTACCTATGGTGTAACCCGGATGAAAGATGGCAGCGGAACTGTAACTTGGTGTATACTGTCGTCAATTCTTCTCGATACCATTGACTGGCGCTGAAGTGTGTTAACGTTCCTGTTTTCTCATAAACTTAAATGAGACAAGCCATGTGATTTTCTGCCTAAGAAGATTGTTTTTTCTCATGAAAATATTTACAAAATGTACAATAGCAAATGGCGTTGAACGTTGACGAAATGTTCAGAGTACGAAATTCAGAAATGTCGCCAGCTTTTGACGTCATTTTCACAACATATCACAGTTTGTGTAAATATGTTTTCATGACAAATCGCATTTCTTAAGTGCAAAGTTATGTGGCTTGTTTCATATTTGGATAAATGAGTCCATTAATCGCCACAATGTGATTTATTGTGATTTCTCGGGATTTATTTTCCGCGAGAGGAAATTATTCTTCAGCAGACTTCATTTCCATCACGCGTTGGACGACATTTCTGACGAATGCAATTTACATCTCGCTGTGGGTATAGTACGTCACGGGCACCTGCTATTTGGATGGGGTGCACTGAATCAGGTAAGACAAATCCTCTACTTCAGGATGATACTTTATTTAACATCTCAGCAACTACTGAAGCGATTTTGACGCGATAAAGCGCAGATACCCAGACAAATTGAATGTCGATGTCGATGTCCATGTTCTCGTAGACTTGCTCGTTTATGAGTTATTTCGAGTTGGGGAATGAACACATGGGTCATAATAGACATGCACTTGCAGTTGCAAGCCAATCTGTCATACGGTTAAGAAGTTATAGCAGAATGGAAAACGTGACGGACGGACATACATTTGTGTCCCATTTTCGCTACGCGATTGCATGAAAACGATTACTATATTGGACGGAAAAGACGAAGCAGTCACAACGAAATACAACCACAGTTTACATGAAAACAAAATATCATATTTTAAATACTAGTATAAAGATAGGAAAAGAAGAAAATATAATGATACAAATCTCAAGCCACAAAAGACGGGACGACAGGGCCAAATTGTAGTACTATGACGGGCGCCTTCACCAGCTCTACGGGACAATACATACATACAAATAAGACAGTAACATCATAACAAAAAAGACACTTCAAAGCAATAGAAGAAAATAAAAATACATATGATAAAAAATATACTTCAACAATAACCGCATGACATTAGATGTGATCATTGACAAGAGACGGACATGTCAATGATCAATACAGTACGTTGCAAAAGGGAGGGGTCGTATATCCTGTTTATATATTTATTACTATGTGTATGGAATTGAACAGGAAACACAGATTCGACACTACCTACCTGGTGATATTCCCTATTAAAGATCTGGGGGCCGTTTCACTAAACTTCGTACGACTAAAATGTTCGTAAGTGCAAAATTATGATGGTCTGTAAATTTCACATTAACATTATTTTCTTTTAAACAATTATTCGATTTACATTTATTGAGCATAGGCTGCATATGCAGCGTATGCTCAATAATATGTAAATCCATCAATTGAAATTTCCAGACGATCCTAAATTTGCACTTACGAACATTTTAGTCGTACGAAGGTTAGTGAAACGGGCCCCTGCTGAATGAGTTACATATCTGTTGTAATGTACAGAAATGTTTATCAAGAAGATCCGACCCTACCAACTCTACGCCCTGGTGTTATTCGTGGTAACATACCTGTTGAACCAGCTTGATAACTACATGCTGGCCATAACCATCAAACCGATGTCACAAGAGCTCCAATTCGGTGACCAAGGGTGTATGATGAACTTATCATATACAAGCAAACAGCTCGGTAATACCAAGTGCAACTCCACAAAACTGGAAGTGTAAGTGTTTGATTTTCCAGAATATATTGATTGTCTAGACCATTATTCATAATTCCATGCCTAATATAATATTCTCTTCGTAAGTCACGTATGCAATGACTATCACTAGTCTACAATATTGTAAAATGTATATTAATATCAATATATAATTTATCAAACTGTTTAGTTCGAAAAGATGTCAGCCATCCCATCGTTGTATTGCCATTAAAACTGATGACTGTAGATGCATTTAGCAATGTCAATCGCGTACAATATACAACCAATTACAGCTGTATAGATACAGTGGCGGGTAACGGGTCCGAGAGACTGGAGCACATGTGTGTCTGGGACTACAACGGACAGGGGTTCAAGTACCAGTTTGTGGCCGGACCAGCTTACATCCTCATATATGCGTTCGGTGGTATCTTCATCAGCTTTGCCGTTGTGGAGTAAGAAAACTATGAAAACAACTTAGTCGAACAACAAGGGAGTTATCACGTCCTCCCTAGATTATTTTATCCATCAGTAAATCAACCAAGCATTCAATCGAGCTACCAATCAGCTAAGCACAGGTACAACGATGCAACTAAATAATTAACCAAGCATTTGTTCAAACGGTCATCCGAAAAACACTAGTGGTTTAGATGTATAAATATGTTTTATGTCCACATACCAATCAATGTGCATGTGCTCAATTCTTTTTATAGACACGGGACCAGACAGCATTAAGTTCATGATGCTACTTCACATGTCCACATCCACCAAACAATACATTTTGCTCTGATGATTAAGTCTGTCCATAAGTTGTTTGATATGGTGGTTGGTAATGACATTACGTTATAATAGTTCACATGTTGTTTGTTATGGTGGTCGATAATGACGTTACTTTATAATAGTCCACATGTTGTTTGTTATGGTGCTTTATGATAGGCCACATGTTGTGTGTTATGGTGGTCGATAATGACGTTACTTTATATATAGTCCACAGGTTGTTTGTTGTTGTGGTCGATAATGACGTTACTTTATAATAGTACACATATTGTTTGTTATGGTTGTTGATAATGACGTTACTTTATATATATCCACAGGTTGTTTGTTGTTGTGGTCGATAATGACGTTACTTTATAATAGTCCATATGTTGTTTGTTATGGTTGTCGATAATGGCGTTACTTTATATATGTCCACATGTTGTTTGTTATGGTTGTCGATAATGATGTTACTTTATATATATCCACAGGTTGTTTGTTGTTGTGGTCGATACAGACGTTACTTTATATATGTCCACAGGTTGTTTGTTATGGTTGTCGATAATGACGTTACTTTATATATGTCCATATGTTGTTTGTTATGGTTGTCGATAATGACGTTACTTTATATATGTCCACAGGTTGTTTGGTATGGTGGTCGGTGATGACGTTACTGACCGGCTTCATTCAGGAATACTGGCAGCTGGTCATCCTGCGATTCGGCCTCGGTGTTGGGTAAGATAAAGGCTTTGGTTTACACTTTTCTTGAACTAGAGTCGGGTTTTGATAAGCACGGCTCTAGAATAATGCAACATTGTTTATCCTAACATGTTATATATACAAATGTATTATACCGATTTATATTTATCATATATTTGTTACAATGTATTTCTATGGATAGTGGTAGTCTAAGAACACATACAGATCCTAATTATTGTATAAAACCATTTGTATGTGTACCCAAACACAAAACAACACTAGTATGCAAGATTTAACCACTGATGCATACTGACCTACTTGTTTGACTAAATTCTCACTTAACATACCCCTCATCTAACCAGAAACTATTACTGGGTTTCCTAGATACTCTTCCTATATATGACCCTAGCCTTTAATGAAACCGTGAGAACATTGCAGGTCAAGCTTTTTTGTCCATTGGTTGTGAGTACAGTGGAATATCTTTAAACCGGACACCAGGAAAACACATGTTATCTTACTTTGATGAGTTTCTTGGTCATTTATGTCAGGTGATATTGTCTGTTCGTGATTGCATAGGACACAACTATAGCTCAGAATGATCAAAAGCCTGAATTACAGTGAAACCTCTCTAAGCCGGACACCATGGGAACCTCCCAGGGTGTCTGGTTTAGAGAGGTTTCACTATAATGTTAGACACGGTCACCTGTTATAAAATCATGTATTAAATTACTCCTCCAGTTGATACAGTGTGCATCATTGAGCTTAGCCACCGAGTTACTATATTTGTTCGAAATCGGAAAACCTCATTCAATCAGATATATATAGCCACAAGTATTTATCCAGACATACATTCACCATTACAGAGAGGCTGGGTGCACACCGTTTGTGGCGTCGATGTTGGCAGACATTTAACCAGCGGAAGTGCGAGGGACCGCCCTGGGTATATACAACTGGGGGATATACATGGGCTACAGCATGTCGTACGCTCTTGGAAATCTGATCACAGCTGCTGATATAAATGGACAGGTAATGATTACAGATCGAAATAGTTGATCATTTACTCACTGATACCGCATACTGTATATATTGGAGCTGAAAATAATTCGTTATCCAATACTGTAAATTCTTAATGACCAAACTGCTATTCAACCGATCAAGTGACGGAGTATAGGAACTGCACAGGCTCAACCATTTTCAGCATGTTACAGGGTTGGCGATGGGCGTTCTTTATCTCCGGAATGCCGGGTATTGTCGTCGGCATCATTACCATGGTAACGCTGCGGGAGCCAGAGCGGATACGGACCAAGTTATTACTGTCCGCGACTGATGTTGAAATTTTACCAGAACGTAAAGGGATACTACGGAAGTTGCTGAGGAGTTTACGTCCATTTGCTGCACCGTCTTTACTACTAGCCACTGTTGCAGGATCAATCAGGAATGCAGGTTTGTTTTTGGATACACGTTAACCCATTGAACCCGAAAGCCCGCTATAGCGGTTTTGCAAACATTGCAGATCCAGATGAGCGGGCTCGTAACGAGCCGTTTCTACAGGATTTGCACGTATTGAAAGTATTTTTTATATTTGTTTGGAACTACAAATACACCCCTTTTTATAAATGGACTAGTCTGAAAATAATTTGCTAACGGTTTGATTTGTTGCAAAATTAACATATCAAAATACATTCCAGTACTAAGATGTATTCCGCAAATTGGCGGCAAGAATTTTCAAACACAGGTACCTAATATCCCATTAAACTTGATGATCTGAGACACGCAATTTATGATTTTGTCCCTTCGGACATCTGCGTAATTTCTTGAAATACGTTTACAAAATTTACAATATTTTCCTTAAATGGCATCAGAAGTTGACAAAATTATATTCCGCATGTAATCTGAACATTTTGTCAACTTTTGATTTTAGTTATGAACTATATTGTAAATTTTGTAAACGTATTCAATGAAATTACGCAGATGTCTGAAGGTACAAAATCACATAGCGTGTCTCATATGTGTCTTTAAAATCATGCAATGACCGACTCGCGTCAATTAAATACACTCACGCCCCTGCACTAATCTTGACAATGCTTGTCAATTTCTTTCTTTCAAAATACTTGAATATTGTGTTTGAATTGAAGCAGCTTGTTTGACTGAGCCTGTGCTGTGCTACAGTTCAGACTCAAACATCAAATTGCTTGATGGCGACTTGGCATTACCAATATATGTTCAGAACCGTTGATAATGTGGGAAAGATCAACGCAGGCGGCTGTGTAACAGTGTACTCACCAATCTCTACAATGTACGTACAGCCGGCTACGTGATTGCCTACAACACGCAGCCGTACTTCACGTCCATCGGACAGACGAAGGAAGACATAGCACAGTATATGGGCTGGATTCCCTTGGTTGGAGGAAGTCTTGGCGTGGTGGTCGGTGGATTCATATCAGATCGTGTCGTCAGGCAGCGCGGAATATACGCACGTGTCTTGGTCATTATAGCCAGTCTGGTGAGTAGTAACATATCCCATAGCAGAGTTCAGTTGTTCTAAATAGTATGTGAACTTAATTTAGTTCTCCGGTTTTGACACTAAGTGGCTGTTCCGTACATGTTGAGCCCGTTATGACATTATTATAGAAATCTTAGAGGTTTTATCATGATTTACAGACAGGATGACCGGACGAATATAACATCGTATTTGTCTGCCAGCTCGAACTATGTTTACCACTGATATTTGACGTATATCTCCACAACCAGTGGTGGATGGTGTATCACACAATATATATTTATCCAGCTCAGATTCAGTAACACGAGATTCTGTATCTCCCTTTCACACTCCGCCCTCTATATCACCTCTCTCTCTCTCTCTCTCGCGCGCGCGCTCTCTCTCTCTCTCTCTCTCTCTCTCTCTCTCTCTCTCTCTCTCTCTCTCTCTCTCTCTCTCTCTCTCTCTCTCTCTCTCTCTCTCTCTCTCTAAGTATCCTTTGTCTATGTTTCCTCTCTCTCTCTCTGTCCCACTGCATCTCTCAGTTTCTTCAGCGTGTTATTAAACAACAGGTTGATGTGCGTTAAGTAGGCGAAAAAAATACATACCATTGAAACATTCATTTTGAGACGCTGATTACGAAGACACTGGATTTGTTGGCAAGCGGGAATAAATAGTTAGGTTGGCTTTAGCATTACTGGAAAAAAAGTAAGAACGCCAATTTTGTTGATACGGACAGTACTTATTCGTAGATGTTAATTTGTTGATCTTGGTGCCATAGAGATATCTATGAAATCAATGTGATTCCTTTTGTTCTTTCCAATGCCCCGGTCGTTTTCTACAAGATTATGGCATTTATTTTATACTGATTGAGTGATATTATCAGAATATCGCCATGATATCAGGATTTTCAGGTCAGCAGTTGAAGGCAGATGAGATAGTTGTTACTTTATTTCGAATGCATTCGTCAACACGTTTGGAATTGAAACTAAATAAATGTAGTTTTATGCAGGACTATATCCGTTATAGTGGGTTCATCATTGATTGGAGTCCAATTCAATGTAGTAAATGTAGTAAAAAGAAGGTTGGAGCAATTCGATCATTGTCAAACTCTGCGTGTGTTGGGAAAGTAAGATCAGTGTTTGGACTGTCATCTTCTGTTGGCTGTTTATTGATGTTTTGACAAGTTGTAACATTTACACCGAAATGTGTTACATGCATGTGGCTTAAAGGTGCATGCCCATGCAGTAGGTTATAATATAGTGATACAGATACTTTTGTATATTCTGTACGTATGACATTTTGTGGCAAAACAAACATTCATTCACCATTACCCCACGTATTGATTGGCATTATTATACTTTTTATTTTAGACGAAAACTTTCACACTGATGTCAGGGGCGATAACCGTGTTTCCTTAAAATGTTAACGGACATTACTATTTAGTCTCTGTATTTATTTTTTGATGTGCAATGATCATACTTTATAATTTGTCGAAAATATTATTTTTTCAGGTGACACATTTTATATATAGTATAAATAAGTAAAACATATCATGCCTCATTTGCATATGAAACTAGCCTGATACCAACGCGCGTCACTATCAGTAAACTAAATATTACTAAATGATTATATTAGTTTTCCGGACATTTGTAATATTTAGAACTGGTGGAATAGTGGCACAATTATACACTTATTTAATTCCTATAAAGAACATTTTGTGCTTACTGAGTGGGCATGTACCTTTAACAGAGTGCAGTCATTGGACGAATAGCCCGACAGTGAATATTCCGACAATTTTGCATATTTTACCTTCTTTGGCATTCATTATGTCGCTATGTATACAAGTATGTATTAAGGTGTGCTTTAAGCCCGTGCAGACGCAATACAACCGCACCTATATCATATGTTTTTTTTCTCGTAGTCGCGATTGATGATTATCAAGGATCTCTTGATTCACGACACATTTCAAAACATCCATTAAGCTACTAGAAGGAGTATTCCCCGGCGTAAGCATTTTCGTCTAACAGTCGAAGGATGATGAAATTACGTACTGAATGACTGATGGAGAGTCAACACAGGAAGAAAATAGGAAGTAAATAATTGTGGATGATGCTCTGTACTACTTGTCAGGTACAGATACTAATCCAACACTGAAGGTATATGTTCTCTAGCATTCCACCACGGTAGTCAAACAGTAACATGATGACACTCTCCGCTACACCGTCTCGACAGATATTTACCTTCCGTTCAACAATGCTAATGTTAATTGACCTTTCCAGACATTGCATGATGCTCATTCAAATAAGCTCAAGAAACATGAAACCTATTTCTTTAACCTGCGGCTATGACAATTAACATCATTATACCCCCGCAAGGAATTTTGTGTGAGGCGGGTGGATATACTGCAGACACCAAACCAAACTTAACATCAGAGAAATATGTTATAACTTCTATTTCCTTCATCTAAAATGCTTAATATTTCACACATGCATTTCTGTCAGGCTCTACTACCATGCTGTATCAAATTCACGACCGTCTAACCCCGGCTGATCCCAAGGTCAAGGTCATATAATTAGTCTCTTTACAAAACTTAACATCAGAGAACTATGTTATACCTTCTATTTCCTTCCTCTAAAATGCTTAATATTTCACACATGCATTTTTGTAAGGATCTACTACCATGCTGTGTCAACTCCATGAGCGTCCAGGCCCCGCTGATCCCAAGGTCAATGTCACATACTTAGTCTCTTTACAAAACTTAACATCAGATATAACTTCTATTTTTGTCATCGAACATTCTTAATATGTCATGTATGCATTCCTCTATGGCTCTACTACCATGCTGTGACAAATCTCAGCTGATCTCGAGGTCAAGGTCACATACTTAGTCTCTTTACAAAACTTAATATCAGAGAAATCGGTTATAACTTCTATTTCCTTGCTCGGATTTGCTTCACATTTCACACACGCATTGCTCCAATGGACCTCTACCACCCTGTGCCAAAGTCACGTTCGTGCCGCCCCCGCTAAGCCCAGAGTCAATGTCACAAACCCACACACTTGGATTTGTTTTTACATATTTAGGGGTATCTGGGGCCACGCGGGGGGTATTCCGTAATCCTCGTTTACTGACCAATCTAGTTGCGTCTAGTAACTTATCTACGTTCTTCTCTGTTATAATAGTAGTTCAGTATTCTATAAATCACTATGTTAAAGCCTTGATGAAAATATCACGCCGATTGTATTTATCAGATTGCCCTTCAAGAGCAACACAACACATTTTAGGTAGTAAGAAGGAATGCGATGAAGGCCAGTAAGAAATTAACGATGCCGAGTGAATGTACTACCGAAATAATTAAAGAAATACAAAAGTTGGATATCATGTGGAAACTATTAAATCGAGTAATAGAAATGACGGTGTCAATAAGTTATGCCATTAAAAACCAATTAGTTGACAACAGTATTATGGCACATATTAAACTTTTGAGGACATCATAACCAAACATATGCTGGAACTCACAGCACTATATGTCATACCACCTTAAGGTTGGTATAAATAATCTGACCCTGAGGAAAGGTATTGAGATAATAACAAGGTAATGGCAGACTCAAAAGAGGGGGACACTGCTATTCAGATTAGTCAAATCCATCAGCCGTCTGATTTATGTCTGACATCTGTGGAAAAACAGGCCTGGCATAGATACGGACATGTGTCAAGTTAATGAGTCGTTTGCGCATTAGGGCATAGCGACTAAGCCAATCCAATCTGCGCAACTAATACAACAATATATATAAAATAGATTAATGACAATGATAGAGAAGCAGTAGCTGCTTTGCAAGCTGAAACTTCTGCTGATCACTCATAGTGACACCTGTCATCACTACTAGTAATGCACTGCTGCATAATACAATCTATATTTAGTAAGTTGTAAGTCTTTCGTCTCCAGTCTGTCAACGTGTGAACACGTCTGACAATATTATTTCTATTGAGCGTGTTGTTAAATTGAAATTATAAAACCCTAGCCTGTTTTTAGAACTGTTTTAAAAATAACAGTATATGTTGCAATCGGGACACTATTCTCACATTGTATATTGTATTACAGAGTTAAATGTTGCATTGTTGCAGGTCGTCATGGTGGAGAGTTGACTCGTGTAGCAATTACATTTCTGTATTGCCTGAAAATATGTGTCCTTGCAGCTTATCGCGTCACCGTTTGCGGCTGGAACCTTATTTCTAAATCCACCCTGGGCGTATATATCTCAGATTCCGTCTTACATATTTGGTAAGTGTATTGGTAACGATGTTCCCACCCTTCATTACAGTACACCCTTCATTATAGTACACCAGCTAGGAAACAATATATGTTTTCACATGTCTGTCTGCCTTTCTGCCTCAGACGTTGATTGTCCCGCGAACAAAGTCTTTGTTCATTTGCAAATCTACGTAATAATGGGTATACTTGAATATGAGGCATGGGCAGCGAACATCCGTGGAAGTCCGACTGGATAAGTTCAGTTTAACACAAATATGTTGCTCTGACTGGAGAAATTGGACTAATTGGATTTGAGACCAGTGTAGCTCCTGATCAAATAGCACACTCATGTAGTCTGATAACGTTCTATATTGCTTGCCAAAAGCATCATCCGGGTTCTTTATTGGTCGAATGGCGAACAGTGCAGATCCTGAGCCATATTTGGTTATTAACATGTTTGAAACTATCAGAAAATGCACATGCATCTGCCTTATTTGTGTAAGTAGCTATTGACAACCATTGGTGCCATGTTTTATTAACCATTTCACCCCTCAGTAACTGGAATAGATTTTGATGTGTTAATTTTTCAACCAATGTCACAAAATGATTTTCAGACTAGTCCATTTATGAAAAGGGGGTGTTTTTGTTCACAAAAATATGAAAATTACTTGCAAAAGGTGCAGATCCTGATGAGACGGCTGGATCTACACGTTTTGCCAATACCACTTAACAGGCATGTGGTGTTGAAAGGGTTAATATCTGTGAGGGGTTGGGAAGTTATTGACAAATCAAACGAGAAAATGTGGATTGTAGACCCACTGACACACATATGGACGGATGGACATAATGTACGCATACGAACTTACCCTTACACAACTATCTTACTTTTGAACCAGACTTTTATTTATTACAAGTCAATTGGCCTTTCCTAGGGTTATTGTCCACCTATACCGTACCTCCAAACGAGACCCAAGTAACCATGAACATTGTGTGCCTTCTGAGTGGGCATGTACCTTTAACACCATATACAACACACACGCGTACGGAAGGTTAAGTCACAGTATCCCTATGCCATTTCAGGAGAGATGTGGATCGGGATAACCCTGGCCGTCGTTATGGAGGTGGTGCCTGTCTCTATCCGCACGTCCGCCGTCGCCGTCTACCTCTTTATCATCAGCAACATCGGGGGCAATATGCCGCTGCTCGTGCCCCCGATACAACACGGCTTCGAGAATGAAGGCCTCACCAAGCCACAGGCATTGCGAGGTAATTCATTTATCACATGAAGCATTGCTATACCATGTCATACCAATGTTTATATCCCCGGCATACTAAGTATGCTGAGGTGTATATAATTGTCCTAATTGTAATTCCTTGACCATGCTGATTAGGCGTACACAGTCGAATATTCACTGACGTAATACCACATGTACAACATGATTTGTTATCGTAAGAAGTTTAGTGAAACGGACCCCTGCAGTGTCACATAAACATCATATTCCATATTTATGTATGTGGTTGAAGAGCTCTTAATTGCACCCGCCAGGTTATCCAAATATTTGATGAACACCCTCCTCCACAAAAGTATCTGTTTCTGGTATATATCGAGTAGGCGGTTGGTTGGGAGAATGTGAAGGGTAAATTTAACGACGGGTTTCATTCTTTCCCGATATCACTGGTTTGGGCATCAGGTATATGTTTTACTTCCTTGTTACTTGATAATTGAATCCGGTTATACCCATTATAAAAGTAGTAAGATTAGTAAGTGACTCTGATGTAGTGAGGACCTGGGCGCCAGGTCAGATTATCCTAGGTTCATGGCTGACTATATACATTTTCTGTAAATAAATGATTTTGGGATTCCCCCATCCCCATCACAACAGGTGAACTATGGAATTCGACCCTGTTAACACGGCCAAAAATGACCTAAGCTGTTGACAGGCCGTTAAACGCAATTAAATCAAATGAAATTTAGTGTATCATTATTTGTGTTATGTTATCTTATGTTTAAGGGTAGTAATCGGCTGGCAGACCTTCCAAACCCGGGCATATGAGCCCAGAAAATGTGTCAAGCCAATGGTCGGTCATTGGCCCGTTTTTTTTTCGAATTTTGTATTAGTTGCAATGCAGTCGAAATGCATTGAAACTAATGTCTGTTTCACGAAAGCTGCCCAAATGTTACGGCTATATAAACAATTAAAAAACAATATTTGTTTCGATAATATTAAATGAAAGGAAAATTTAAGAATGAGCCTTCTTTTTATTTCGTGAAATTTGGCCAAATATTGATTTTATTGCGAAAATAACTATTTCCCCATGTTAAATCCACATAGACATATTCACAACAAATCCCCATAGACATCTTCACAGAGTGAAGATGTCTATGGGGATTTAACATGAGGACATTTTTAGAATTTTAGAAATACATGTACTGGACCGATTTTCAAAAGTTAACTTTTATTTTCTTAGTTAGATCATTTCCAAGCTGTCTAGCCAGGTTTCGGAGTCAATTTCCAAATTTTCGTTTACTGACTCCTCCCACAGCTCCTCCATCTCACTTTTTTCCCCATGTTAAATTTCCATAGACAAATCAATTTTTCGTAATAAAATCAATATTGGACCAAATTTCACGAAATAAAAAGTAGGCTCATTCTTAAAGTTTGCTATAATTTAATATTATAGAAAACAATATTGTTTTTACATTGTTTATATGGCCGTACAATTTAGGCAGGTTTCGTGAAACAGACAGTAATACTATATTCGGAAAGAAGTATATCTCCAGGTGGCTATCGCCTTTATATGTGGCTGTGACTGGAGACATGAGGTGTATGGGGTTGATGCACGGAGTCGCTACTGATCAAATAGCACATTTCTGTTGTCTAATAATGATATTGCTTGTCAGACGCATGACGGGAGTTCCATTGATGGAATGGCGAACAGTGCAGATCCTGATCAGACTGTGCGGATGCACAGGCTGATCTGGATTTACACTGGTCGCAAAAAAAAGATAAGCCCCATTTATCGAGTCACAGCCACATATCACCGATGTTTACTTATTTAGTGAATAAACCACGAATGCACAGGCATGACAATGGCTGTTGCTGAAAACATCTGGCAATCCACTGAAACCCTTTCACCCCACTTGTAAAAGTATCAAATTTGAGCATACCAGAATGATTCTGAATCATTTTGAAAACGCAAATTATGACAAAATCATCTGAGATAAGCTGAGGATTCTCATGCCGGAATGCATTTTCAGGTACGCTGTATATCCTATACCCGTCCCTGTACGTGATGGCCGCTATACTATTCATACCCGCGACGTTCTTCCTGAGACGCGACCAACAAAGAATGCAGCTCGAAGCAAATGAAAAACAGGACGGCTAGAAAAGCTTAATCAGTGCTTTTCAAGACCCAGGACATTCAATAAAATACGAACAGACTAGTGTTAGTAGTACATTGTTTACTCGTAACAAAGATCTCACAAGCAGATCTAGAAGAATACTGATGCTATTTACGAATCCATCTAGATATGGAACGCCAAATGTAAAGATACTCCAGCTCCATACTAGAGCCAGCTGTATACAATTAGAACTAACGTTACTAGTTTTAAGCTAGCTTTAGTTGCTAGCATTCATTATGTTGGCATATGTGTCTTGTATTAAAGCTGGCTGTAATGTATTAACCTATTTCAGTCTAAGGATACAATAATTTGTGTTAACAAAATCTCATTATTTTGTTTTTTTCCCCTTAAATGTATATGTTGTTACCTCTCATTTGATCTACAAATCATATATAGTTATCTCTACTTATTTTAAATAAATATCTAATAGTTCGTTCTAAGTGCTTTAAAGTTAGTTCTAATTGTGTTTAATGCTAGCTAACGGTAACCAAGTTTCTGCTAACGTTAGCATTACTTTTTAATGAGAGGTCCCAGTGCAATGCACATTTATTGGCATTATGTTTCGGTGGAACGTGTCAGTCTGTTTATTCATCCCCTGATGGCTCCAACTGCCAGCACTGGTCGTAACAGCCCCACCTGTCTAAATGGACGCCTGAAGACGTTTCTCCGCTGACACTGTCGTCCACACGGTCCCGGGCAGCAGCGCTGGCGTCGGCGGCAGTCGAGGTCGGTCCGGCACTGGTCGTAGTACTGGAAACACTGGATCTGCCAGTTCACGCGTCGACAAACACCTGTACGTATACATGTATATCGATCGGGTGGATATAAAAAAAATAGACACCAACTTTCAAATTGTGCGCAATATCGTTGCGCGGCGGAACGAGTGGCATACATCCACATCCACATACAAATCAAATATTAATAACCTTTTTATTATATACATACATCATTCGCAATTTATATGTGCTTCAAAAATATACAAACTGTAAATAAAATAAACAACTTAGTGGTGATTTAGAAGGAAACTATTTTCAAGGTGAAGCGTAGTTCCGGCACTGACCAATATGAATAGTATGGACACAATATTGACGTATTGCGTTGCATTGTACGTACATAATAATGATTTATATTCATGCTCGTCAAATTGCAGGTTTATACCTTTTGTGAGAACGTTAGTTTAGAGCATAAAACCGCAAATCCACGAGTATGCTAAATTACATATTTCGACGTCATTTACAAAATGTCGTAATTTTTGTAAATATATTTCATGAGATATCGCACATCTTCTTCATCAAAGTCACATGGCTTGCCACACTCTGTAGCTGTGATGATTGAACATATTAAATCTCGGATGATGGACGTACACAGTGCGTTATCAACAGCGACATTGACTGAGGAGCCCTGACTGGAGAAATGGGCTTATGGCATTTCTGGTCAGTCTAGACCCTGATCTTCTAGAATATTCCTGTAGTCTGATATGTATATGTAATAGTAACAGTTCATATATTGAATTTTTAATAAATTAATTTCGTAGCGACCGCTAGCGAGCGAGAAATTAATTTATTAAAAAATCAATATGTGAACTATAACGTACTTATTGTTTACCAGCCTACCCGAAGCACCGCCCTTAAGTGTGATTTAGAATCGCTATACTAGCATGTGATTGGCGGCGTGACACGAAGTGAGCGCGTGTGGGCAGTACTATGCTTTGCGTCTCCTGAACTGATGACAAGGCGTAAAATCCGTTCTAAATATAGCGGCTGAACATTTAATGATTAATTTAATAGATATTGGCGATAGTGTTGCAATATTCGATTAATTGAGACGAAATGCTGTTCTTTCATTGGTCGTTAAACTAGGGTAAACAATAAGTATATGTTGATTTAAAGTCACCCTTTTTATTAGAGTTTCGACCACATGGTATTTTAAAAGACCATGATAAAGACCATGTGGTCGAACATTTAATAAAAAGAGTGACTTTAAAACAAAATGTATTAAATGTGCTTCCCTTCGGAGGTTATTGGAAATTACAATAAGTATATGTATGTATATGTTGTTATCAGCAGGATATGTGCTTTTCATTGTAGGGCCTGTAGACGATTTCATCACAGTTGTTAAGTACACTATCTAATTAAGTGTACTATCTAACTAAGTGTACTTTGAGGGAGTTATTTCCTATGTTTTCATAAATTATTAAATATTTTTAATTCAATGAAATAAATATACACTATAATATTTTCTAATCAAAACAATGACCGTGATAACGTAATAAATACAGTATATGAATGCTGCATATTTTTAATCATCAGATTTAAATTAACACTTGTTTTATATAAAATAATGCATTTCCGTGCACATAAATAATTCAATAATTATTTATGCAAAGTATACTTAGCTAGATCAGTATACATGTACTTTAGCAATTAATTATTCCTGTAAATTATACTTAGCTAGATCAGTATACATGTACTTTAGCAATTAATTATTCCTGCAAACTATACTTAGCTAGATCAGTATACATGTACTTTAGCAATTAATTATTCCTGTAAACTATACTTAGCTAAATCAGTATACGTGTACTTTAGCAATTAATTATTCCTGCAAACTATACTTAGCTAGATCAGTATACATGTACTTTAGCAATTAATTATTCCTGCAAACTATACTTAGCTAGATCAGTATACATGTACTTTAGCAATTAATTATTCCTGCAAACTATACCTAGCTAGATCAGTATACATGTACTTTAGCAATTAATTATTCCTGTAAACTATACTTAGCTAGATCAGTATACATGTACTTTAGCAATTAATTATTCCTGCAAACTATACCTAGCTAGATCAGTATACATGTACTTTAGCAATTAATTATTCCTGCAAACTATACTTAGCTAGATCAGTATACATGTACTTTAGCAATTAATTATTCCTGTAAACTATACTTAGCTAGATCAGTATACATGTACTTTAGCAATTAATTATTCCTGCAAAGTATACATAGCTAGATCAGTATACATGTACTTTAGCAATTAATTATTCCTGCAAACTATACTTAGCTAGATCAGTATACATGTACTTTAGCAATTAATTATTCCAGCAAACTATACTTAGCTAGATCAGTATACATGTACTTTAGCAATTAATTATTCCTGTAAACTATATTTAGCTAGATCAGTATACATGTACTTTAGCAATTAATTATTCCTGTAAACTATATTTAGCTAGATCAGTATACATGTACTTTAGCAATTAATTATTCCAGCAAACTATACTTAGCTAGATCAGTATACATGTACTTTAGCAATTAATTATTCCTGCAAAGTATACTTAGCTAGATCAGTATACATGTACTTTAGCAATTAATTATTCCTGCAAACTATACTTAGCTAGATCAGTATACATGTACTTAGCAATTTAGGTGAAATTAGCTACAGATCAGGGACCTGTTTCACTACCCTTCGTACGACTAAAATAGCGCAAAATTATGATAGTCTGTAAATTTCACATTATGCAGCCTATGCTCAATAATGTAAATAAATCCATCAATTGATATTTCTAGACGATCCTAAATTTGCACTTACGAACATCTTAGTCGTACGAAGTTTAGTTAAAAGGGCCCCAGACTGCGAGGATGTGCAGGCTGATCTGTAGCCGATTTCATCAATATTGCAAAGTATACTTATCTACAATGTAGCAAAGTATACTTTGAGGGAGTAATCATTTATTTTTCCCGAAATGCATTATTTCATATAGAACTAACGACTGCATATATTAGATGATTAAACGTATGCAGAATTATTATACTGAATTTATTACATTATCACAGCCAAAATGGCTGTGATAATGTAATAAATTCAGTATAATAAAAATTAATAAATTTATCCTAAAATTGAAAATTTCTCCCTCAAAGTATTATATACTTTGCTAGGAAAGTATACTTTGCAATGTTGGTGAAATAGGCTATTGGCGCTACAGTGGTCGCAGAATCCATAAGCCCCATTTCCTCTAATAACGGCCTCAATTGACCCTTTGGTTCTGGGGCCTGTTTCACTAAACTTCGTACAATTAAGAAGTTCGTAAGTGCAAACTTGCTATTTAGGACGAGATTTGCTCCCTCGTCTGATGTTGGCAAATAACTACCGTGTGTAGTCGCTTCTACTGAACTTAACATGAAGCGAAATTTTGGTAGTGTACGGATTTTTTTTTTATTAATTCGTTCCCACGAAATAACGATCCGTTCCCTCAATATAACAATTCGTTAACATTTCGTTCCCTCGAATTAACAATTCGTTCCCACGATATAACAATTGGTTCTTTGAATTAACAATTCGTTCCCACTATATATACTCAACAAAACTAGAAACGTCCCTGTTTTATAGCCGGTGTAGCTCTGTCTATGTATGTACCACATGTTCAAAGTACATGTATTTTAAACCGTGGCGATGTTCAGAATACGATCGTGTAGAGTTTAGTCGATACACACGGTTTACATAGCGGCCAGTGACCGGAACGTTGATTTCCACTTTTTGCACGTGCACGCTATACTTGTCATCGATAAGGTGATTCAGTTCATGTCGTACCATTCATGCGATAGGGGCTATTCGGAAAATTAAAAAACTTTTTTAATTTTTTCACTGTTTTCGATATGCCACGGCTTTCCGAAAACGAGCGAAATCAGGCAATTGGGATGCTTGCGGTGGGATGGCCGCCAGGGCGGTCGCGCCTCGGTTTGGTTGCTGTCGGAAGACGATTGATCGTCTTGCAGCCCTGGTACCAGCAGACTGGGGCTGTTCACGACCGGCAGCGACCTGGTAGGCCTCGTGTAACGACGGCTAGAGCCGATCGTTACATTACGTTGACGCACTTACGTCAACGTCGATTGGCAGCCACAGTCACTGCTAGCGATACGGTGTCTCAGGGCAGACCATTCGCAACCGGTTACGTCGTAACGCCCAACCAATCCGGGCACGCCGCCCGTACACTGGTCAGATAATGACCCAACGTCACCGTGCTGCCAGACTGTTATGGGCGCGACGTCATCTGAACTGGAGAAGGGCTGACTGGAACCGACTTTTGTTCACCGATGAATCTCGGTTCACAGTTAGTCATGCTGACGGAAGATTACGGGTATACAGGCGTAAAAATGAAAGATTCACCGATTGTTGCATTGTTGAGAAGAACAGGTTTGGGGAGGAGCGTAATGGTCTGGGGTGGGATCATGGGAAACCGGAAGACAGATTTGGTTGTTGTACAGGCAACATCAATGCACAACGTTATGTTGCAGATGTGCTAAATGCACATGCCTTACCATTTATCCGTCAGCAAGGTCCTGGTGTGACATTGATGCACGACAATGCCCGCCCTCACGTAGCCAGGGTCACCACTCAATACTTACAGCAAAACAACGTCGACGTCATGCCATGGCCCGCGGTCTCCCCGGATCTCAATCCCATTGAGCACATATGGGATGAGCTGGGCCGCAAAGCACGAGCTAACCATCAGATTGACAATGTTCGCGATCTTACACGGGCGTTACAACGGAATGGAGGAATTTGCCCAATGCACTGGTATTGCGTTACGTCACGTCGATGCGGCGTAGGATCATTGCATGCATTCATGCAAATGGTGGCCACACTCGGTACTAACGAGATTTACTGAATTTGCCACATTACTTATTGAAATTCCATCTCTAAACATTAAGTAACACATTTCTGAGTTTTTGTGATTTTTGATTTTGACCCCTACCGTCCTTGGCCGGTTATCTCTCGAATATTTAACAAGATATCCAAATGCAATTTATTGGCTTTGATACAGAAATGAATGAACTTGTTTTTCCATTTTGATTTTTAAAAGTAACCCTTTTGGTTGTTGATGAATCTTTCCTTAAACATGGAGGGACGTTTCTAGTTTTGCTCAGTATAGCAATTCGTTTCCACGAATTAACAATTCGTTCCCACGAATTAACAATTCATTCCCACGAAATAAGAATTCGTTCCCTCGAATTGACAATTAATTTCGCTCCCTCGAATTAACAATTAACATTTCGTTCCCGCGAATTGTTAATTGTTTATTTGAGGGAACGAATTGTAATTCGTGGGAACGAATTGTTATATTGAGGGAACGAATTGTTATTTCGTGGGAACGAATTGTTTAAGTGAGGGAACGAATTGTTATTTCGTGGGAACGAATTGTTATTTCGTGGGAACAAATTAATAAAAAAAGAATTATACGTCCCCTGCGGGGCTCCGTACTAGTGTGAGTCTACTGAATGAATGTGTAAAATTAATTCATAAAAATCTTCGTACGAACATTTTTGTCGTACGAAGTTTAGTGCAACGGCCCCCAGCTAAGCTACACCTACGAGGGACAATCGAATCTACACCGAATCTACATACACTCAAATAAGTATTGCTTGCTCTCCAAATGATTTAGAGTGCTCTTCAAATGATTGGAGCTAGCTCTAAATATGTAAAGCTATCTCTAATTATTTAGAGCTCTTATTAATTATTTGCATTTGTGTAGATTTGGCGTTCCATACATAAGGGTTGTTTTATAACTCACCAAATCGGCGACGTCGGCAGCATATACCCTGTCCTCCAAAGCCGCCTTGGCCTCCAAGCCCTCCCAGACCTCCAAATCCACCTTGACCTCCAAAACCTCCCAGACCTCCAAGCCGTCCTTGTCCGCCAAGACGCCCTGCGCCGCCGAAGAAGCCCTGTCTGCCCCATCGAGACGCACAGAAAGCGTTTGCTGGACACTGATTGAAGCCTCCACACGTCATCCGGGGCCTAACGGGTACCGATCCGCGCGGACATCTGGCTCGTCTAGCCCCGGGCCCAACTGTAACAGAGATGGGGAATACAAGTCTATTGTATTGTTGTATCAACTTATCGGGTGAGGCTAGGAAACGCGTAGTAATTCCGAGGGTCACCGAGGAATTCCAACCGTTTCCGAGCCGAACCTGATGAACTTGATTTTTACCTTTTAGCCCTTACAGGTTAGAAGACACCAAATGGTGCGAAATCGCCCAGGGTGTAACCATTTGAGATATTTGCTCCAAACTTGGTACTGTATCCAGGAATAGAAGCTAGTTTTGAATAGTGAATATTGTAGAATGATTTGTATTGGGACTGGTACACTACATAGAGAATACAAACACGGGCTAGTTATTGCTAGTGGCTTTTGAAGTTCATCAGGCAAGGCGAGGAAACGCGTTGGAATTCTGAGGCTCGCAGACGTATTTCTACTGTTTCCGATCCGAGCCTGATGAGCTTAATACATTGTCACTCTTACATTGAGAATACCAGGTTAGTGTCTTTTAGGGCTAGGAAACGCATAGGAATCCCGAGGCCCGCCATATCTGTTGTCTGTCTGTTCATGTCTAGTTTATCAGGCAAGGCTAGGAAACGCGTAGTTTCCTAGGCTCGCTGTGTCTGTCTTTTGACATCACTACTTGAAGTATTGTACTGTACGAAAGCTGGCGGCTGGGGTAATACCTATGATTTGTTAATGTGCATTTGTTTTCATGCTAGTTTCGTGTCTCCTCACCGACCTGGTTTCGTAACAGTATAATATCGTGTTTGTACAAAAACAAACGAGTGGTGCAATGGACGGTGTTCCATTTAGGCCATCGTAATATCGCTATCGGGTCGATACTACGATAACACGATATTACGATGACGATATTACGATGTTACGATACTACGATGACGATACTACAATGCCACGATGGCGATAGTACGATAGCACGATAATGATAACGCGATACCACGATAGCACGATAACTATACTAATAATATCGACTAATATCATCATAGCATTGTACTATCGTCATCGTACCGTCGTGATATCATACTATATTCATAGCCATCATGTTAGCATACAGTATAATAATCCAAGTTGACATTTTCAAGGTGCATGATCACGTGGTTGCAACAACAACAACAATGTCTGAAAGTGTTGAAAGTTCGCCCACTCCAAAGTAAGTATTATTTGATAATTGTCTTAATATGCAACGGATTTTTATGCAATATGGCGCAGCAAACGCGTCTTCATGAGCTGCATTTGGTGGTCCCAGGAGTTCGGCACATACATATGTCGTTTTTGCGGAGGATCGATTTCCGTGTCGGAAAAACGACAGAAGTTTGTGCCAAAGTACAGATACCACCAAATGCAGCTTAACAAGACGCGTTTGATAAGGCATTTTTCATCAAAATCCGCTACATAATAAAAGAATATGTACTTTGTATCGAAGAGCTTCTGAAGTTTCAGTACGTGTTGTTGTTGGTGTAACCACGTGAGCATACACATTGATATTGCACTGTAACTATAAGAAAGCGGACGGGTTGGGTAATCTGTCATTCGTTTGCCAACTGTCATGTAGCTTGATTATGATTACAAATAACATTTGTTTGACGTCATGAATGATTCGGACAAAACAGTGAACAGTATTAGCCTTTACAGTTGACTTGCGATGTGTAGATATTCGAAGATTGTGACTTCAGTGAATTAGCAATTTACGATCGTAAATATGACATATGACACGTATCATGCCACAGCTTCTTGGTTGATGAACTGGCGAACAAATACTCTTACGTCTTCATGTGTTTGGAACTCCAAATATATATAAACTCAAATAAGTAATGCTAGCTCTAAATATGTAATGCTAGCTCTAAATAGTTAATGCTAGCTCTAAATAGTTAATGCTAGCTAGCAATACTTACTTGAGTTTATGTGGATATGCACGCCAAATAACTCAAATAATTAATGCGAACTTCATGGTATGTTACGACATAATAACGCATTTGCCGGTTACTACTGTTTCATTGAAACCTCTCTAAACTGGACACCCTGGGAGGTCCCCAGGTGTCCGGCTTAGAGAGGTTTCACTGTAAATCAGACATTTGATCATTCTGAGTCATAGTTGTGTGCTATACGATCACAAACGGACATTATCACTTGAGATTTAAATGACCAAGAAACTCATCAAAAATAAGAGCACATGTGTTTTCTTCGTGTCCGGTTTAGAGAGGTTCCACTGTATTTTCTTTTATGTCATGCCGGTTGCTTTGGCAGTTTACAATTAACGTACTCTGAATTGCCAGCTTATATTTGCAGCGTACGACTAACGATTAAATCGACATATTACATATTACATCTTGCAATGGAATGTTATGACTGTATTGTCATTTACGATGGAATGGGATGGTGGTTAACGGCGCACCAACATAAACGAGTATCATTTAGGGCCATTTACGACTTAGAAGATTGCCTTGGCGAGAGTTACGATTGCATTGAGATGATTTGACTTGGAATGGCAGAAAACACCTTACGATTACATAAAGTAATTTACGCCTTACGATTACTAATGCATTGACTACTTCGATCGCACGTATACATACCTTACGACTGTACAGTGGAACCTCTCTAAACCGGACACCACCTGGTTTAGAGAGGATCCACGGTCAAAGATACACGATTACATAAAGTAATTTACGCCTTACGATTTCTAATTCATCGACTACTTCGATCGCAAGTATACATATCTTACGACTGTATTTATAAAGACGTTTACGACTTACTATTGCACTGGCATGTCGGGCATCCGTAGGCATCGAGCACGTTACCATACTGGCAGTAGATGCGGCACGTTGGGCGGCATACTGGGGTCCCAAACCCGCCTTGGAGTGGGCCCTGTAACCCGCCAAGGAACGGTCTTTGGAATCCGCCTTGAAACCCGCCCTGGAATCCGCCTTGAAATCCGCCCTGGAACCCGCCTTGCAACCCGCCACTAAACCCACCGCCCAGCTGTGTTCCTGGTATTCTACCTGGAATTCCGCGGTCAACGATTATAATTGTGGCTGCCACTGGGGAAATGGGTGCAGTGTAGTGACCAGTGTAGTTCCTGATCAAATAGCAAACTCCTGTAGTCTGATAACGATCTATATTGATTGTTAGAGTCATCATAGGTGTTTCGTTGATGGACTGTCGAACAGTGCTGGGGCCGTTTCACTGTAGGACTAAAATGTTCGTAAGTGCAAAATTATGATGTTCTGAAAATTGCATTTTAACAATGTTTTCTTGTAAACACTTATGTAGCATATGCTCAATATATGTAAATCCATCAATTGAAATTTCTAGACGATCCTAAATTTGCACTTACGAACATTTTAGTCTTACGAAGTTTAGTGAAACGGGCCCCCGATCCTGATCAGACTGTGCGGATGTAAATTATGTTCTAAGTGGGCTATCTTAGAACATAATTTGCATCCGCACAGTCTGTTCAGGATCAGGGGCCCGTATTATGTTGTTGTTGTAACCACGTGATCATGCACCTTGCTCATGTTTCGGCGGCGTTAGTATCTGCTTTTGAAATGTTGTCATTCGCGGCTTATTTTATAACCACTGCGTTACGGAGCCCCGCAGAGGACGTAGAAATCTTTTTTTTTATTAATTCGTTCCCATGAAATAACAATTCGTTCCCTCAATTTAACAATTCGCTGCCACGAATTAACAATTCGTTCCCACGGGAATTCGAGGGAACGAATTGTTAAATTGAGGGAACAAATTGTCATTTCATGGGAACGAATTGATCATCAGAGGCAACGAATTGTTATATCGTGGGAACGAATTGTTAATTCGAGGAACGAATTGTTAAATTGAGGGAACGAATTGCTATAGCACCAGGAGCCTATTTCACCAACATTGTAAAGTATACTTATCTAGCAAAGTATACTTTGAGGGAGAAATTTTCAATTTTATGATAAATTTATTAATTTTTGTTATACTCAATTTATTACATTATCACAGCCATTTTGGCTGTGATAATGTAATACTTTCAGTATAATAATTCTGCATACGTTTAATCATCTAATATATGCAGTCGTTAGTTCTACATTTGTATATGACATATTGCATTTCGGAAAATAAATGATTACTCCCTCAAAGTATACAATGGTAGGTCCATCACCACCATTGATTTTTCCAATATAAACTAACCAATGACCACACATTTTGTTATTCTCTGTTACTTTCACTTTTCGTATGGATGCTGTGGGACCTATTTTCCCATAACCTGCACCCATCCTGCACCCATTGTTAACCCTTACTATGCTGACTTAAATTTTGTCGTCTGCTAGAAATGTTTTAATTTCAATATTTCTCGAAAAAAACATGTTTTGGCAGCGCATGAGAATCGTCTCCACTGGATTTTTTTGTTAAGAATTAAGACGATTCTCATGTGCTGTCAAAACAGGTGTTTTTTTTAAGAATTAAGGCAAAAATTAAAAACAGCAGATGACAATTTTCGTCTCCCGCGTAGTGAGGGTTAATAAAGATAAATTCAATCTCCTGTGACCACCCTACCCTGGTGGTGGCGCAAAACGTCAGCAGCTGGAATTGAAACCGCCTCACATGACAAACCTGCTCCGACTTACAAAATAATCCCAAAGCATATGCTTGAAACTGATGTAAATTATACATGAACATGCCTGTGAAGTAGATTAGTGCACCAATTGATTGGTTTCTGCAAGCAAAGAGTGTCTATGGCATAACAAATCTGGCTTATTTTTTTAACATACTACTTTCGACTACACCGCGCATGAATATCTGATGATTTAGTGTGGTACTTACATTCACAGATGGGGCAGCCCGTAGACAGCTCGGTCACGTAACCATACGGGCAGCGCATACCCAGGTCACACAGCAGCTGACGACATGCCCTTCCCTGACCTAGAAATAGGAGGAGCGGGTAGTGTGTACAAATATGCATTGTGTTCGCTAAAATGTCGCGGATAGAAAATATGCAATTTAGTACATGTACAAAATAACCTGTTTGTGCATTGTATATGTATGTACCCCATCACAAATGTGATAATATTCTAGAACTATGTAACTGGCTTTAAATAAATTATTATTTAAATGCATGCAAATTATATTAATTTGTTTTACAATACGGCCAACATAATTTCCAAATACATGTACATATAATTAAATATATAGATTTACACATGTTTTAGTATATATTTATTTTCTTAGTGAAATGAAAGGTAAACTTACAATTTACGGCAGCAAAACAACACAAAGTAGCCACGAACGCAATATACAATATACGTTCCATCCTGCAATGCCGTCGGATACAAACACAACGTGAAAGTCACCACTATATATAGCAGCTGTGACAGGAAACATGGGGCTTATGGCTTTTTGCGACCAGTGTAGATCCAGATCAGACTGTGCGTCCGCACAGTCTGATCTGGAACTGCACTGTTCGCTATTACATCAATGAAACAACCGTCATGCTTCTAATTAACAGTATACATCGTTACCAGAATACACGAGTGTGCTATTTCATCAGAAGTTACACTGGGCATAGACCCCATAAGCCCCGTTTCTCCAGTCACAGCCACATAGGAGTCGGGTTAGGCTGTTTAACGCATTGACATGGCTTTAAAGACCGCCCCTTGTACCAAAGAATAATTAGTTCCTGTCACCTTTCACCATATATATTAATTATCATAGGCGGCTGTGACTGGAGATATGTCATTTGTGACCAGTATAGATCCAGAACAGAATGTACATCCGCAGTCTGATCATGATCTACACTGTTCACCATTCAGTCAATGAAGCACCCGCATTGTTTCTAACTTATAGTTTTGATTCGTATCTGTCTTTAGGAGTGCGCTTGGAGATCAGATGACCGTTTCACTAAACTTCGTACGACTGCAATGTTCGTAATCAAATTCAGGATCGTCTGGAAATTTCAATTGACGGATTTACATGTATTGAGCATAGGCTGCATATGCAGCATATGTTCAATAAATGTAAATCCAATAATTGTTTACAAGAAAACATTGTTAATGTGGAATTTACAGACCAGTATAGATCCAGAACAGAATGTACATCCGCACAGTCTGATCATGATCTGCACTGTTCACCATTCAGTCAATGAAGCACCCGTTTTGTTTCTAACTTATAGTTTTGATCCGTATCTGTCTTTAGGAGTGCGCTCGAAGATCACGGGACCGTTTCACTAAACTTCGTACGACTGCAATGTTCGTAATCAAATTCAGGATTCAATTGATAGATTTACATTTATTGAGCATAGGCTGCATGTGCAGCCTATGTTCAATAAATGTAAATCAAATAATTGTTTACAAGAAAACATTGTTAATGTGGAATGGACAGACTATCACAAGTTTGCACTTACGAACATTTTAGTCGTACTGAGTTTAGTGAAATGGCCCCCTGGTGTCCGTTTCACCAAACTTCGTCAGTGCAAACTTGGAATTGATAATAACATTTACACTGATAGGCGATTATGGTAAGATTTTAGTGAATGTATTAACATGTAATGATGTGTCCATGCAGGCGGAAAATTGAACCATTCGTTAGCCATGTTACTGTGAGAAGCAAATAAATAATAAAAACTTCGCACGAACTCTTTTTTTCGTACGAAGTTTAGTGAAACGGGCACCAGGAATATCCACAAATGCTGCCATAATGCCCATTTCTCCAGCCACACATCTGGTTCTCAATGACAAAAATGGCTTCATGAATTTGCCACCAGTGTAGTCCATGATCAGACTGTGCATCTGCGCAGTCTGATCATGGTCTACACTTATAGCTATTCAATGGGAGTTCGTAGTCAGTTATTTCCCTTTGGAAATCTATTTATCGAGACCCGTCCCTGTGTTATATATTAGCGTGTTTTTTTTTTACTGAATGACACTAAAATTGAGATGGCGAACAGAGTAAACCAATATCAGACTGCACAATTGTGCAGTCTGATCTGAGTCTACACAGTTTGCAATAAATTAATAACAAGTGTGAAAATATGAATGCGACAAATAACACAGTCATGATCACATTGCGGAGATATGAAGGATGATCCCGATCGAAAACACTATAGTGGCTCCTTTTCAAAACAAATCAAGCTTCATTCGCCCTTTTTACAAACAATAATGCCATAAAATATACAAGTTGGACCGGATTTCTATAAATAAATTCAAAGGGAGATAACTAACTACGAGCCCTCATTAGGGAAACAACATGCACAACACATGTAGCTATTCGGTTAGGAGAAACAACATATACAGCCTTATCTACGGAGCACCGCAGGTGATATGGATTTTTCTTATCAATTCGTTCCCACGATATAACAATTCTTCCCTTCGAATTAGCAATTCGTTCCCACGAAATTACACTTCGTTCCCTCAATTTAACAATTCGTTCCCTCAATTTAACAATTCGTTCCCACGAAATAACAATTCGTTCCCTCGTTCCCACGTTCCCACCGAATTGTTAATTCGTGGGAACGAATTGTTATACCGTGGGAACGAACAAATTGTTAAATTGAAGGAACGAATTGTTAAATTGATGGAACGAATTTGTTAATTCGTGGGGACGAATTGTTAATTCGTGGAAACGAATTGTTAAATTGAGGGAACGAATTGTTATTTCGTGGGAACGAATTGTTACTTCGTGGGAATGAATTAATAAAAAAAAAAATTCTACGTCCCCTGTAGGGATTTGTACTTATGAGAAGCCACCAGTGTATGTTATTACTTGCTCAGCAACTACACTCGATGACTTGACACAGGCACAGGTTGTTGTAACGTGTCACATGGCTATCAACAGAAAACATGGAGTACATATATTTACAGCCAATTACATCCATCATAACGGCACACACCTTACAATTGTCAACTAGTAGTCGTCGGTGATAAATGAAAATAGTTATATTTCAATGACAATTGCCAGTCATATATTCCATATTGCCGCCTCGTGCGTTCATATTGGTTATTGCCGGAACTACGTTTCACCACGTAAAATAGTTCCTTCTAAATCATCAGTAATTTGTTATTTAGATTTATTTTTGAGGCGCATATAAATTGCGAGTGATGTACGTATACAGGCGCGGATCCATGATTTCGGGTTAGGGGGGGGGGCGTAACTATTTTGCAATACTTGACTATATTATCGAACGAGCTAGGGGGGTCCGGGGGCATCAACCCCCCCACCCCACACCCCCCCCCCCCCCCGAATATTTTTGAAACCTACATCGCATTTCCTGCGTTCTGGCGCATTTTGGAGCAAACATATTGACACTGTCACAGTATGTTTAGAAACGATTTTTGATTGAAAACGTTTAAATTTTGAAACAATAAGACAACGACCGAAAAATGCATGCAATATATAGAAACGAACGTAGAAACGTGCCTTGTAACTTGTAAATAATCTTTACTCGGCGAATTTTATGGGGAGAGTGCTGTTTAACCTTTGCTATATAATTTCTAGTGACGTCCATGATGCTTCGGTAATGTACTTGTAGTATCTTTAATTTCCACTACATGTGTGACCCAACGCCACCTGTTACTTATTAGACAACATTGTAGAGTTGTTTCATTACCTCGCTCGTATTCAGGGGGCCATTTCACTAAACTTCTTACGACTAAAATGTTCGTAAGTGCAAACCCTGTAAATTTCACATTAACAATGTTTTCTTGTAAACAATTATTGGATTTACATTTATTGAGCAAAGGCTGCATAAGCAGCCTATTCTCAATAAATGTAAATCCATCAATTGAACTTTCCAGACGATAAATATAAGATGTATACGGTATGCTAAAACATTGTTCTGTTTGTTTTCTATTTGAACAAAGAACCACCCCCACCCCCCCCACCCCCCCCCCCCCCCCACCTCACCAATCGTGAAATTGTTCCTTTAAGCATACATATTCACTATTCACTAGTGATGCCAACGTAACCTGTTTCACGTCGAAATACTGGCGCCAGATTCATTGTAAATCTCCATACATCTACATAGAGATGAACAATAAGGAGCATAACGTTTACATAATGTCATTTTGACGTTGGGTCGCATATCACGTGATGCGTTGGTAACGATAAAAATGTCAACGATATATTTATGACGAGTTGTAAATATGACATCGATGCAGCATTTCTCAATCATCCTGTATGTGAGTTTTCAGACTGTGGATACAGGGGCTGATCGGGCTCTACATTGGTCGCACAATCCATAAGCTCCATTCTCCACTCACAGCCACATGCAAATTATTATGGGACATTAGTAATGTTAAGAACTGATAGTTAAATCTGGGAGAGTGACGATCGTACAAAAATGGTCTATAGACAGAACCGTGTCTCGGGACTACTCGAAAAGCACATGTCCTTAGGATGTACGCTGTTCGTCATTCCACACTCGTCATGCTTCTAACAAACAATATATACCGTTATCAGGCGACATGATTAAGCTATTTGACCAGCAGCTACATTTGTCGAAACTACAAAAAAATAACAGCTAACCCTCGACAATCAGCTTTTAACATCACTCAACCCAATGAGTGATGAAAATGTGTTTATGCAGTATCTTCTGCATGTAACTGAATGTAGATTTACCATGAATCCGGCGCCAGTATTTCGACGTCAAACAGGTTACGTTGGTAAAGAATGCAGCACTAGTGAACATGCTTAACCCATTGAACCCGAAATCCCGCTATAGCGGTTTATGCAAAAAGTGCAGATCCAGATGAGCCGGCTGGTAACGAGCCGTCTCATCAGGATCTGTACTTTTTGAAAGTAATTTTAATATTTCTTAGAACAAAAACACCCCCTTTTCATAAATGGACGAATCTGAAAATCATTTTGTGACCATTGGATTGGTCGGAACAATAGCATATCACAGTCCATTCCAAGTTCCTTGGGGTTGAAAGGGTTAAAGGAACAATTTGACGATTGGTGGGCTTGTATGAAATAGATAGTAACACATTTTAACATTCCATAAATATATACGATGCATATATCACGCATAGCAAACATGGGGTATTCCGAAGACAAATTAAGTCTCTCTATATATGTATATAGACTTATCTAATTGTAAAACAGAGATATTTGGCGTGAATAGTTCACAACTCACATGACGGTATCTGCGGCAACTAGCAAAACCATACCCCAGTAACATTGTCTGACGTCATAGTGTTATTGTTGTCGTATTACGTAGCATTACACGGGTGTGACATCACGCAAAGCTACACTAAAACACATTTTTGCACTGTTCCAACCATGGATTGAAATACTAATTGTGTACTTGATATAACTTGTCAACTGTTACATAATAGTCTTTCTCTGGCTTGAATTTCGAAACCAAAAATGTTTTTTCATGAATTAGAAATACGCATGGTTCGTCTAATCGGTAACAGTATGGCCGGGGATATCCATTGGACGTCTTCACGTGCAAGCTCTGTCAGTAAGACTGCAGACATGTGTTGATAAACATTGTTATAAAGAACCTGGAAACGTGCTGAAACCAACTTTTCTGTCAAACTCGAGATACCAGTAGCCTATTTCACCAACATTGCAAAGTATACTTTTCTAGCAAAGTATACTTTGAGGGAGTAATCATTTATTTTCCCCAAAATGAATTATTTCATATAGAACTAACGACTGCATATATTTGATGATTAAAAGTATGCAGAATTATTATACTTAATTTATTACATTATCACAGCCAAAATGGCTGTGATAATGTAATAAATTCAGTATAATAAAAATTAATAAATTTATCATAAAATTTAAAATTTCTACCTCAAAGTATACTTTGCTAGATAAGTATCCTTTGCAATGTTGGTGAAATAGGCTACTGATATGTTGAATAATCATGAACTGACGTCACTAAATGATAATGAAAGTGTGTGTTGTTTTGGGCAGGTCTTGGAGCCTTGCCCAGATCACAGATTGGTAAACATACATTGAGACGTGGCATTTTACGTTTACGTCAGAAGTATAGAGACGGGGTTATTGTTCAATTTTTCTAAAATCCTGAAATAGAAAATGAGTTCTGAATACGAGCGATGTGATGAAACAACTCTAAAATGTTGTCTAATAAGTAATAGGTGGCTTTCGGCCACGAGTGTGGTGGAATTTAAAGGCATTATAAGAACACTACCGAAGCATCATGGACATCACTAGTTTAGAAATTATGTAGTAAAAGTTATACATGACTTATTTATAAATCCACCATGTAGGTATGTCTGAATTATCAGGGTTGTTACATCTGGACGTGCGTTGGGCAATTCACATCAGTGTCGCACATGTCCCCATAGCAGCCAAGAATGTGTAACACAATTTGCATATATTTGAATTGTCAAACAGCTCTTTAATGTCAAAGAATATTTTAGGTATGTCTCCGGGAAACACCACCGATTAATGCGCCACGTGGCGACTCCATGTGGCCCTGCATCGTCTGACATCCACCCAAACTTGATTGGAAGGTCCTAGTCCTCGAGCTTTATACATTATGTGAGCTGCAGTCTCTGTTGATCCCGCTTCAGGAGAAACATCGCCGGTATGAACAGTATAGCGGCCACCACATACAGGGACGGGTATAGGATGTACAGGGCACCTGTAAACACACACAAGTTATCCAATATATGAGGATCTTGCATGAGTGATTATTTAATACGATATTTATTAAATGACTTTACTAATTTCATAAGAAACGAGGCTATGAAATCAGTCAACGAGTTTAATAAATATCATATTAAATCAACACACATGTTAGATTAAATATTTGCATATTTATTACACTAGTAAATTATGAGTTTTATTACACTATGCTATCACACTATGAAATAACATTGCATACAATAAATAGCGAGAACATTGCAGGTGGGAACATCATAGCCGCCACCACATACAGGAACGGATATAGGAGTACATACACCGCACCTGCAAACACACGCGACGGTTGCTGACTATCCTCAGTAGTAGCTTTTCAAAAATGCTTCCCCTTTACCGAAAAAGACACGGAAGATATTGTGTTTCAGGCGTAATAATTGATCACGGGGAAATGACACAAACATGGGTTTTTAACATAATGACTTTACCTCGCAATGCCTGCGGCTTGGTAAGGCCGTCGTCCTCGAAGCCTTGTTGTATAGGGGGCACGAGCAGGGGCATATTGCCACCGATGTTGCTGATGATGAAGAGGTAGACGGCGACGGCGGACGTGCGGATAGACACGGGCACCACCTCCACAACGACGGCCAGGGTTATCCCGATCCACATCTCACCTGCATTGGTACAGGCATAATCCCCAGTGAACCAAAAATAAAGCAACGGCATCCATCGTCATTACGAAGCCTTGATAAAGCCACTAATTACTTTGACCTTGGGTGGTCAGACGTGGTGCGTATGCGAAACAAAGCACGATCCCCAGACACACACACATTATGGCCAAATATTATCAAAACAAGGTGAACATAAATCATCAGTGACATTTTACATTGGGTACGCATTACCGTACTAACGTAGTAACGTACATGGACCATCGCTATATCACGTCCTGCCTATCAGCGAGGGGATAACAACAGTCCGAGCAAGTGAAACCTTGAGCACATTCAGGTACAGAAGAAGAAAGCTGAACACCGAGTATCATTCTTCTACCTATAACTGTTTTACAAGTTACAAAGTTTGTCATGGATGTGATTGGGTATATATATATGTCCAGATGGGGCGAATAGGAGGATAGACGGACCAAAGGAACACTAAAGCCCTCACCTTTGTCGTGGTGAGGCATACATATAACCTCTTAATTGTTATTTCCAGACTACGGATGGACGGGCGGTGGATATTCATCATGCACCTGAGGGAGGTCCTGTGTATTTGTGCGATATGCCAGACAAGCAAGCAAGCAAATTGTATAATTCCAGTCATAAAAGGCTCATCGTTCACATGTAAGCAGTTATCCGGAAAAGGGATAGACAGATAGTTGAACTTTATAGTTCCCACACCCAACTGTTGTTCAGGGTTTGGGGCATCATGAACATAATACACTTACCAAATATATATGAAGGAATCTGAGATATATACGCCCAGGGCGGATTCAAGAATAAAGTTCCCGCTGCAAACGGTGACGCAATAAGCTGCAAGCAAATAGGAAATAGAAAATATGACAGATATAAGCAGAATGGACGAAACGTTCAGGCAAAAAGAAACCGAAGTCTATCAGAAGCAAATCCCCTCGCAGGAAACATAAGCGCAAGCACACTAGAGGAAGTACATGTATAAACAAATAAAACAATGTAAGCATACAACTAAGTCAGGTGCCTCGGTGTGATTGACATGGGAAACCCTGGTTTGAAGACTTGGGAATTAAAACACTTTAATTGTTTGCATAAATGAATCCCGGTATGGAATTTGTCACAGTGACACTCACCAGACTGGCTATAATGACGACGACACGGGCGTATATCCCACGTTGCTTGACGACACGATCGGATATAAAGCCGCCCACCATCACGCCAAGGCTGCCTCCCACAATGGGTATCCAGCTCATGTACTTGGCTATGTCGTCTTTCGTCTGTCCGATGGACGTGAAGTATGGCTGAGTGTTGTATGCGATCACATAACCAGCTGTACGTAGATTGAGTACTAATAGTCCAATTGCATCAAAGCAAGCTATATGGTACCTTGCTTTGATGCAACTGGACTAACTATAGTCCCCTAAAATCATCTATATGCATTTTTATAGTTTGTGTTATTCAACAACACAGTCCAGTAGTTGTGGATTTCACCTCAATTGTTTTAGAATAGCCACCACCATGATAGACATTAGATAACTTAGGAATGGGTTTAGTTAAGAAGATAATTGTTATCAACACATATGATGTATCGTCTGAGATTACATTTTGGATGCATGGATGTAGATACCAGGGTATAAAAATATAATACGGCGACGAAAAATGTCAACAAAGCACCAAATAACACACAAACCATCAACGTCTAGGAACCATAGTCAGCGGGACAGTGAATGAAAAGTGTTTTTTTGTCAGAATGATAAATCCATGTGTCATGTCTTGCAATATATAGATGCGATAGTCATCTCAGAAAGGTCGATGGCGGAGATAATGGAGGATGCAACTTATATACTAGTATATACTATAAGATATTTTACTCATCAGTAAGCTACTTTTGTCAACATATACCTGATGCACTACATGTGACTATTACGGACATGACTACAAATATGATGTACACGTATATATAACAGTTTTTATCCCGTCAACACAGTGCGTATGTGCCGTGAAACACGGTGCCGTGAAACATTTTTGATATACATTCAATACAATTTTTGCATTTTACAGCCATTTGTAGGTGTTGTCGGGATAAATAGAATAGTAGGTTAGTGCCGTGAATGGGAAAAATATCTCACCCTCGCCCATCCCGTTTCCTGAGCTTTGCCAGATATTGTTTTCCCATTCACGGCACTGACCTACTATTCTCTATCTATTTTCCTTATTTCTGAACCAAAATATATGTTGTGACCACTCATTTGAACCGTCTCGGCGAGACGGTTCAAATGAGTGGTCACAACATATACTTCTGATGAGAAATAAAGAAATTCTTGAGCCTTGCCAGATATTTTTCCCATTTACGGCACTAACCTACTATTCTCTATAAACTTTCCAGGTCAAATCAATACTCCAGCAAAGATATATTGGGTGATTGGTCGACAGTGATGAAAATGCATTTTATGAGGATTCATGTTAGCCTCAGTGATGGCTGCAGATGAATATAATGTGAACTAGTAACACTTTAACACAATTATAGCATACTAACATTGAGAATGAGGGTGTCTCTTTAGACTGTATATATGGACAAAGCTAAATAGCAAATGAAGTTTCAAGTTATTCTGCCAAATGACTCACATATGTATTTATCAGATACCGGAAAATTTTAACACACATGTACTGAACAGACAGATGGAATCGTGGAGGCCAGACAGAAAGGCAAAAACTATGTAGTAATATATTTCGATGTACTGCATGTGCAACGAGTACTAAGAACAATGAAGTGCCCACTCCTGTAGCCTATTTCACCAACATTGCAAAGTATACTTTTCTAGCAAAGTATACTTTGAGGGAGTAATCATTTAGGTTTCCTAAAATGCATTAGTTCATATAGAACTAACAAATGCATATATTTCATGATTAAAAGTATGCAGAATTATTATACTGAATTTATTACATTATCACAGCCATATAATAAAAATTAATAAATTTATCCTAAAATTGAAAATTTCTCCCTCAAAGTATACTTTGCTAGAAAAGTTTGCTTTGCAATGTTGATGAAATTGGCTATAGATGTTATAAAACCTGCATTCCTAATCGACCCTGCTATTATGGCTAGAAGTAATGATGGTGCCATGAATGGTCGTAATATCCTCCGCAACTTCTGTAGAATCCCCTCATGTTCTTGCACAGTGCCAACATCTGTCATATCGGAGGATGAAGACTTGGCACTTGTGCGCTCTGGCTCTCTGAGCGTTATCATGGTGAGAATGCCGATGACAATACCCGGTATTCCAGAGATAAAGAACGCCCATCGCCACCCCTACAATTGCATATTTCAACTAGTTTCCACCTGTGTCAGATGTCAAGTTTTAAAAGATCAATCCCCTCTACATGATCACACACATCCCGTTTGAGACCGTCCACCGATCAGCCATTGTGAAATAGATACTCTCCTAGTTTCGGAGGAGGACGGGGAAAAAAGGCAGATGAATGTGACTTAACGATATATCTCGAAAACATAACAGGAGCGGTAATTATTAATTAGATACAGTATACATGTATTATACATACTATTTTTTATTTCATACAGTCTAATTAGGATGCACAAAAAGGACCTCCTTTTTTTAACTTTCATTGTTCCTTGTTTGTGTTTTTTTCCGGGTGTCATTTTTAGTCCCATTGCCCCAATCCAATAACCCCAATGCCGTATATAGCAACTCCTATACAAAATGTAAAGCGCATTCTAACATGCAGATGAATACTATTGTTTTTATAACACTTTCCTGACAAAACATCTCAATCTTGCAATTATCTGTACAAAATAAAATACAACACTGCACTTTAATATGTATATTTGTAAACTGTATGTATTTGTTATGTTTGTACATGTACATGTAACAAGGAGAAATAAAACTATCAATACGAATAAAAAATAAAACATAATAGGAAGAAGGCAGTGGTATGTCTACGAAACGTGTGGCAGTGGTGAACACAATTGCTAGTTCCACTACAATGTCAAAAGTCAAAGCAGTTGCTCAAACTATTGTAAAGTGGCTGCAACTATCCGATTTCAATATAGTTTTCAAATTTATAGCGAGGTCACACAAAGTCCTATTTTGACACAGCAGCAGTAAAAGCAATAATAACAACTGTTGCAATTCCTACATTTCAGCTGCTAAAAACAGGGCTAAGAGGAAAAACATTTTGAGCATACAAACCAGAAATTCCAATTCATTAGACCTACATTATCCAACTGGGAACGACAATTACATATTTGGAAATAGCTATTGAAAATGTTCTTCACACGAATCAAACTATTATAACAGCAACACTTATGTTCCATTCAGCTGTAGTACGGGTTTCAATATTTAGTTGACTGGATTGACCATTACAAAGCAAACATGACTAAATACCACACATTATTAATGTGTCAATCAGCTAATTTGTCCAGACACGTCCTACATTGGAAGAACAAATATTACACTTCTTGCCATAGAAAATATTCCCGCGGTCAAACAAGATTACAGAAGAGTACCAACCATTTGATGCTCAGAAACAAAACATCCCATATGTTGGTCAACGGAGCAGAAACAGCAATCAAAAGTACGTGTTCACTTGTGGAGCTGGTCAAGTAGAACGGTGGAATTATGCGTTTCTGTATTGATTACAGACGGTTAAATTCTGGAACACAGTCAGTTGCACATCCTTTACATTGTGTTGGTGATCATTGACGTCAGTGCAAACATTTGCAATATATTAGACCACTCGTCTAGGTAAGGACAAGTGCAATGGATGATGGTGACCGTACAAATAGCATATGGGAATATATACCAATTTCGGGTGATGCCCTTTGATTATACATACCGGACTACATTGGAGTGAATGTTTCATCTCATATACCTGATGAAAGACAAACCCACAAACAATAGTTAGTCCTACCTGTCCATTTATATCAGCTTCTGTAATCAGGTTGCCAAGAGCGTATGACATGCTGTAGCCCATGTATATCCCCCAGTTGTATATACCCAGGGCGGTCCCTCGCACTTCCGCGGGGTAAATGTCCGCCAACATCGACGCCACAAACGGTGTGCACCCAGCCTCTCTGTAATGGCAAGTAACAAAGATGATTTACTGCTTCATTGATTAACAGAATCATGCGTATACATTACATACTGTATACAACTGATTTTTTTTCTTTATTTCTTTTATTTCTCACCAAACGTTTATGTTACCAATTAGTTGAACCGTTCCGTCGAGCCGGTTAAATAAATGATAACAACAGTATACATTAATTTAAAAATGTTTGAAATCAATGTTGGTTTATTTTGATACTTGTGCCGAGTTCCAGTTCAATTCTGTATGTTCTCAGAGATTCTCTCCAATTTCTGACAACATATGTACAAGAGGTTGCTGACATTTTACGTCACCATTGCATGGATAATACAGAGTCGTGCATGCCGATAAATTACCCAAGACCGAGGCCGAATCGGAGGATCACCAGCTGCCAGTACTCCTGGATGAATCCGGTGAGTAACGTCATCACCGACCACCATATCAAACAGCCTGTGGACATATATAAAGTAATGCCATCACCGACCACCATATCAAACAACATGTGGACAATTATCATATCATTCTGGGCAAAATTTATTATTTCCAGGCGTATCATGAGCCATCTGAACCTCATACATGCTGAGGATACATCATGGTATTGACAGATAAATATATAACACGTCTCATTATCAAAGTACATGTTGTCGACCGAGATGGCTCAGGAAACAACATATACTACTGCTTTAGTGAACACATAAAGAACATAGAAACAATTTTGGAAAGTGTGTTAACTGTCAATCAGTATTCCGAATGAAACGTTGTGAATGGACAGCGAGAATAAACAGCTAGGATTAAGTATTTTAACTATTGATTTGTATCACGTTTTCTAAGCCTATAATATGATAGATAAGCAATGAACACTCACTAATTCAGTAATTGGTGACGCATACCTGCCAACATGACCTTCCTGTTCCACTTATCGGCGGCAAAGCTGATGAAGATACCGGCGAACGTGTAGATGAGTATAAACACGGGTCCGGCGACGATCTGGTACGCGAACCCCTGACCGTTGTAGTCCCAGACACACACGTCATTCAACCTCTCAGATCCGTTACCCACCTCCGTGTTAATGCAGCTGTAATTGTTATACAACAGTGAAATGACGCTTGGAAATATTATTGGCACAGATGAATGGACGAACGGAACTTATCGATCATATGACACTGAGTAATCGTTTATCTAAATTCATAATAATGAACTCACGAAGCATTTTATTGTATGAAGAGTAATTGTAAAGCAGACCATTGGTGCATCAATTTATCAATCGTCCGTCGGAGTTAATCGAAAACTTACACATCCAGTTTTGTGGAGTTACACTTGGTATCGCCGAGCTGTTGACTTGTATATGATTCGTTCATCATACAGCCTTGGTCACCAAAGTGGAGTTCTTGTGTCATCGGTTTGATGGTTATCGCCAGCATGTAGCGGTCAAGCTGGTTCAACAGGTACGTGACCAGGAATAGCACCAGGGCATACAGCTGGTAGGGGCGGATCTTCTTAATAAACATTCCTGTTGATAATTAAATACATTGCATGTAGCTCGTTCAGTAGAAGTGTGTCCAGCAATGGTGTGATGTTATGGGTTTATGGCACTCCACGAGGATTCTTCTGAAATCTGACGAGAACATTTGATTGGCCCGTAGCAAGTCTCTGTCCAAAATTGATATCCCAGTAAACTCCCACGCCGAACTACTTTCCGTAACCATGAGGCGCAGTTAAAATAATTCTTAAGAAAACGGAAAATAAACACATTTTCTTGATGAATTTATTTCAAATGCTGGAATTATAAGGAATGAATGGCCTTTTTGTGGAATTTATCGGAGATATAAACTTGGAAAAGTCGCGGGAATACTGGACGAGGCCTTCCGGCCTTCGTCCAGTATTCCCGCGACTTTTCCAAGTTTATACCCCGATAAATTCCACAAAAAGACCATTCATTCCTATAATACCATTCGTTGATTGTCACACTCAATCATTATGGCAGACCTACGTATTATATATTTTGACACAATTTGTATTCCCATTTGTGGGATCAGTTGACCATGTTCGTCACGTGACGTGGTAGCCGTTGCAAGTTGTCGGGTGGTCAGTGGAGATTGGACGTGTCTTATAATAAGTGATACCTATGTTTCATTGGTGCAGGAAGGCTACAATTAATGGGAAAGTATGTTATGCAACAAACAACTTTATATTGAAAACAGCCATGTGAAAATATTGCCATATTTGGAACTATCTGTTCAGTTATATCGCAATAGGATTCACTATATTCAAATCCAACAGTTTTGCGACATACCAATTAATCCACATGCGGAGCACATCTGCAGCCTGATAAGGATAAATAATGTTTGCAGGATGGTCATTACATGATTCAATGACGAAAATGATGTATGTATGTATGTATGTATGTATGTATGTATGTATGTGTGTGTGTGTGTGTGTGTGTGTGTGTGTGTGTGTGTATGTATGTATGTATGTATGTATGGTCCCTGCATGATTAAATCAGACGTAACATGGCGCAAAGTACTGAACCTGATCAGATTATTCGAGTTCTATATTATAGGGGTAAAAAGATGAATGCATACGTACTGCTGTCGTCTCCCGTCCTTATTTAATCAGTAGTTCCAAGTTTGCGCCTGTAAGATAATGTGTTTAAATAATTATACACAATCTAATGTCATAATTCTAGACATCTAGAATTTGGCAGCTTTCGACTACACATTTGCATAAATATCAATTGTTTTACAATCATTATTGTTAAAACATCAGTAATGGAATGAAATAGGTATAAGCAAACAATACTATAAATATTATTTCACGACAATACGTATTTAACTTCGAACAAAATATTTACAATGGAACCTCTCTAAACCAGACACACATACATCGCTGTATATTTAATATGACGGGAATCATTGCCATTTATTTGAATGATAATACCGGTACTATGATAATACCCGTTTCTGAATGAAAAAACAACACAACATAAAGCGACTTCATGTGTTCATACACATTAATTACAGTGGAACATTTGTAAACTGGACACATTAGGAGCTTACCTGAAGCAAGATCAAATTACTTGTATATCTAGAACGTTTGATTATTACTTATTAATTAGCCTTCAATTGAATAGTATGTCTCCATGTACCCAACAATGTAGTAAATCCATGTGTTTATCTAAATATATCTGACAAGATAAAAGAGAGCAAACATCTGTACTGAATCTTAGCATTATTGCATTGTTACATCTCTGTGTGATATGGCTATGCATATCTTGTTTGTTTTCGGAGATTAGACCGATGACATTCACTTTCATCAATAGTAATGGTGTTTCCCACGTTAAGAGGTCACGTTTTTAATTTGTGACAATGTGACACGAAAACATTTTACCAGATATAAATTGTAACTTATACTGCTTTCTACATGAATGACAATATATTTTATGGGACCGAATGCCGATTAGCGTAGCAGACTGTGTGAGTAGTCTCTAATAATTCTTAGTCAGTTTGTTTGTTTGTTTGTTTGTTTGTTTGTTTGTTTGTTTGTTTGTTTGTTTATTGGTGTGTAACGGCCTATCAACAGCTAAGGTCATTTAAGGCCGGGCCAACAGGTTCGATCCCGTATTCAACCTGCTGCATTGGGGGAAAATACCAAACTCAGAACGGAGTATTTACATCGATAAATAAAATATTCAGCCCTGAAATTAGAATAACCTGACCAGGTCCATACTGGCATGTTCTAGCATATCAGGAGCTAGCGGGGTCAAAACTAAAATTACAGGTGCACATATGCAATTCTACAGGATCAGTAAATGTATAGACCCACCTGCATATTTTACAGGTGGACCTGTAATCGTTTATAGGTGCACCTGTAATTCTTGTTTTGACCTCATTCGTACACCATATATAGGCAACACTATGTCGTACACCACGTTCAACGGTAAAAATTTGCGTAATAGCATTTACATTTCGAGCACTAAAATATAGAAGAAACCTAGCTATATTGTTATTGGGAGACAATTCTACAATATGACACACAAAATATTACCATAAGCTTACCTAATAAAGTTTGGATTAGCAAAATTGTCACGAAGTAGAAAGTAACAAAGAACGAAGTAGAAAGTAACAAAGAACGCTTCAAACGCACATTTGGAAAGATCCCGTCATAACGCTTATGTAATACAATTAGTGTAGTGGTCGTTGGAGCAAAATGGAGGGTACCCCTCCCCACGGTAGAACAAACTGAAACAACATTTTTCTGAATGCTTTTGGTATGCTGAGTCCGAAAATCATTCTTGTGATTGCCGGAAATGGGAGCATGACCTTCAATTTAGCAGGTTTCCATGGTAACCCATTGGAAGTATTGCTGAAAAACAATCATGTACCTCTTAATCGTTTACATGTCATATCTTTTTTGTTTTTCATCATAATCTTCTACAAATGGTACCAAAATGACCCACATTGATAGCGCTATACGTGACCATAACATAACTTGCTAGCCTACATATATTGTTGGGCAAAAAATTAATGTTTTTCGCATTTTATAAAAAGAATACTGCTGAAAATGCAAAACACATCATGTCAATAGACGTAACAATATGAACAATCTGTAAATTGTCTATATTTATCAATTATAATATACATTTGAAATATATGGTTTATATTTAGTAAGATTTGCATAAATATGTTTGCCCTATGACGTCATAAACCAAGATGGCCGCCGCCCACATAATACGTATATTATACAAGTGCTTATAACTTTTGAACGGATATACTTAGAATGGTGATTTTGGTGTCTATACCATGGTTTCGGACCAAAAGAAAGTCAATAAAACTAATTAGAACAGTGTAGCATGTACCCGTTTAGCTTAAATTCAAGATGGCCGCCATTATTGATTAAGTCATCCTTCGTACTGCAAGATCTTTAAAACCATTGACCTTAGAATTGTGATGTGTGTGTCAATACCCAGGTTTTTGACTACGATAAAGTCAATACTATAATATAAATAATATGTCTGATTAGTTTGTAGTATTTATTGATAAATCAGAAAAACTACAACTGAACTGAACGTAATGGATCATTTATTAAACTTGACATTCCACTGCCAGTAGCAGTTTCTCAATAGTTTGCATGTGTAAATTCCAATTTCAATGAGTAGATAATGAATATTATGAGGTATTACGGCCCAGAAACTCATGTATCCATTCATAATGGTCGATGGTAATGAGGCATGTTTAAGAAAGTGGCATCTGTGCAATAGAACAATGGTAGACTGCATACTTATTTCCGCTCCAGACGGGAATCGAAATAGCAACCTTTGGTATGACAAAAATAAGAGTCATTATTGTATTCAAAGTCATTTAACATTCTGATTCATACATGTGCATGTATATGCATTGAAAACTGAGTATATATGATATGTTCCATGTATTAATTAGCGTTGTCACAACAGGGATTACTACATAACCAGATTAATTGAAATATACTAAACACAACAATTGGTGGACATGTATATTGGATTAGGTAATAACTATCGGAAGCATGCTTCCAGACCATGTAGTGATTCCTACTAATTACCATACAGTTCTGTCAAAAAGTCATGTAGCAGCAGATATCCGCACATTCACTGTACATAATCGGTACCCGGTAATGTATAGTGAATTTGAGAATTGTTGTGTTCGATCGTACGTGCACCCGTAATTATGGTTAGTTCCGATATTAAACGTGTTTTGAATATAAATTGATTTTACCTCAACATTTGTTTTGTATGCGTACAATCAGTATCAACATCCCTCAATTGCTGTGTTATGTACAAGTATATGCACGTAGTATGCATGTATGCATAGTATATATGCTTCAACTATTTGGTTGATAAATAAAAGTAGTGCATGTATGACATGTGCATATTTTATGTGAAGACGTTAACCGCATAATTAATATATCACCAACAGTGATCCAACACAGTATCATGATGCAACCGAATATGATAGTGTATGTGTTTACGTCTCCAAAACATTCATGTCATATGCAGACGGTGACTGATCCAAACGATCAGGGGATGGATCCTATTATTAAAGTATGCCATACACAATACAAACTCATGATCTACCGAATATCGAACAGCGCACTTCCAGATTAACAGAATGGTCCATCACTACGACAACACAATATATTATGCACTTAACAATACAATTAAATTAGAATGGTGCAGACATTTTGTATATACTATAACTATGTAACGCTCGTTCGGTCATGTGATGGGAACGATGGATGTCACTGCATATGATAAATACACATACACACATTTAAAATTGGTCATTCTGTTTGTGAATGCATGTCGGACAAATGATTACTTAATATATCTCATAATTGACGGCGAAATATGACATACTTTTCGGATTAGATTTAAGAAATACCACATTAATGAATATTTTGACCTACGACTAATCATCGTCATGGGTACTGCAGTATTTCTAAAGTAAGACAGATTCGAAGTTTATGTCAGTGTATTAGTCAGTATGCACAGACTATTCAGACACACAGTGAAAATATATGTTGTAGACTTTCTCATAATTGTAAGATAGTTAATCATATCTGATATCATCACAATCACTTTCATCAGAAACTTTCTCAACAGTGGAAATGTTGGAACAATATGTACAGGAACATATATCAATACATGGCAAACCAGCCAAGAGACAGGCACATGTACGCGACAATGTACAGTTCAAGTCATTGCAATACAGATGTGTGATGTCACGTAACTGCACTAGAGCACTTTCCTTGTTATACAATTTGGGCGTCAGTTGTTGGTTTTCATCTCTCACCCAGCCGCACTATGTTGGATCTTTCAATACTGGCGCTTCAACGTGACTTTGACACCATATGCTTGTCTGGTATTGAGCTCTCAGTGCATGCTGTCTGAACGCGTCTTCGGTAGGAGGAAGCATGGCCCCAGTTTTATATGTCGTTGATGCCAGTCTGTATCGTAATTCATCCAGTGTTCCATGATGCTTCTTCTCCTTACTGTACAGGAGTAGAGCAAACTTTCTGGCTTCGCTCACTGATGTATCCTGCGACAAGGAGACACCGAATTCGGACAACAATTCAACTTCGTCAGTGTGTTCCGAAAGCTTCTTGAATGCAGTGCGTTTTCCAATTTTGTACATGCCATTTATCGTATCACTTCCGGTTAGTGAACGTACCGCTGGAAGACAGGAACACACTTTGTCACCCAAGCGATTTGCGATAGAATGTATAGGGATAAATCTCTCCCGTGTTACCACTCTCCCAGCATGGCCTGCGTGCATGAAAATCTCCGACGCCAGAAGACCTACGCTATAGTAATATAGTAACAGGACCAATACGTCGGTGTCGTCACATCGTACCAGGATCCTCGAGTGGGTGGTGGTCAGGTCGACTGCGTGCAGCAACATTCTCGTATCAGCATCTTCGTGTGTTGAATATAGATCATGAAGCAACATTATGCCAGACTTCTTAATTGATTTTACGATTCTACCATCACCATATCCACCAGCAATAACAATTGACTTCGTTTGCGAGAGTCGCGATGGTGTATTAACATATATGTACTCACGAACAAAGGCAGCTAGAGCTGACTTGTTAGCAGTACTGCTCAGGTATGCTCTGTAGTTGGGTACGTCGCGGGATCCTGTTATTAGATGGCTGGGGATATATCGTGGATTCCCTGACGATGGCGTTCTTCTGTTTTGATAGAATTTGGATTGTTGTACCTGTCGATAGACAATTGTGATAGTATCCGTCGCGTCTTCATCGCTCTTTAACAACCGTAACACCTTCTTCATGACACATTCAGCCAACTGATCGAATGTCTTCAATAGCGAGTCATTTAGCGAGTAGAAAACTGCCATTCCATCTATTATGTACGCGGTTGCGTTGTCATCACCGGACATATCAGGCAAAATATGCATTTCTCCAGTTTCTTTGCCAGTTCGGATTTGTTGACCTTACGCATAGAGCCATCATCGTTGAAGAGAGCTGGTGGCACTGCAGCGAGCTCATGTTCCAATACTTTTTTCATGTCTATGTAACTTGAATTCAATACCGACAGTAGCCTTCTGAATAGTACATCGGAGCTACACGTGATGCTCTTCCCTTTGGCTGACGGCAGTGGTTTTCGCATATTTACAAATGTTTTCGTTTTGGATCTCGGCTGTGGATCCCAGAAACTCGCCGATTTGGTGTCTTTTACCAAGCGTTTCTCCACAAACATGATCATCTGTTTCTCTCCGGATGATTTCAGTGTTGTCAGACTTTCTTCAACTTCCTTTGATGCTACCTGTCCAGAGACGATATTTATTAAGGACGCTGGCACAGTTTCCAAATCAAACGGGTTGTGATATTGGTTTTCAAAAACATCAACTATATTTTCCACGTCACATGAATCCCTTACGGGTGTCAATGCACCAAGCTCCTTGTGACTATCGGTCCGACGTGGTGTACTTATCCGCTGATTGCCTTCGAATACGACCCTGTAATGTGCCGAGTAAGTAGCACCAGTGATCCTTTGCGCAATGTGAAACCGATGACGCCACCCTGGCCTTCTGCATCGCGGTTTACCGTCTGTTCAAGGGCTTGGTCCGTGACCACACTGTTGAACTGATTCTGTGTTCGCCGTACAACAATTCCACCTTCTTCTAAATGTCTGTAGAGGTCCGGTTGTTGTGCGTCTAGCTGTTTCATCTCCGACACATATATTGGGGCATACTTTGCATAGTTGTTCCTGCCGCCAACTATGAATGTCTCATTCTAAGGGAAGTGGTTTCAACGTCATTGCAGTATGAATAGTCACATAATTTAGTATGGCGGCCATCTTGAATATAGGTTAATCATGTAGATATTACACTATTATAATTAGTCATATTGACATTCTCATAAACAATATATTGGGTATAGAGACCCAGATCACCATTCTAGGGCCAGTGGATTTAAAGATATTGCAGTTTGAAGGTTGACCTAATCAACCTTGGCGGCAATCTTGAATTTATAATAAACAGGTACATGCTACACTGTTCTAATTAGTTCTATTGGCATTCCTATGGCTAAAACCATGGGCATAGACACCAAAATCACCATTCTAAGTATATCAGTTCAAAAGTTGTAAGCACATGTATATTTATATGCATTATGTGGGTGGCGGCCATCTTGGATTATTACGTCTATGGCAAATTTCCTTATGCAAATCTAACTAAATATGAACTCTATATTTCAAATGTATAGTATAGTTAATAAATATAGACATTATACAGATTTTTCATATTATTACGTCTATTAAAATCATGTGTTTTGCATTTTCAACAATATCTTTTTATAAAAAAAAAAAAAATAAATGCGAAAGAAATGCATTTTCTGCCCCAAAATATAGAGAGTTAACAAGTTGTGCTATGGTCACATATAGCACTATCGATGTATGTCATTTTGACACCATGTGTGGAAGATTATGATGAAAAACAAAAAAGATACGACATATTAACGATTAATAGGTACCCGACTGTTTTTCAGCATAATTCCAATGGGTTACCATGGAAACATGCTAAAATGAAGGTCATGCTCCCATTTCCGGCAACCACAAGAACGATTTTCGGACTCAGCATATCGAAAGCATTCAGAAAAATGTTGTTTCAATTTGTTCTACCGTGGGGAGGGGTTACTCCTTAACTAAGGCCTTAAATTGGGGTTGGCCACTACTCTAAATATAATGAAATGTAATTAGAGTTATGTACTCAGAACTAACCAGGAGCTAAACTGGCCAGTAAAACCATAAACGCCATCTCTCCTGTCATGACGAGATATGTAATCTATGTTAACCCTTAGACTGCTGAACACGAACATTGTCGTCTGCTGTTGCTATATATTTTGCTTTGATTCTCAATAAAAACATGGTATGACAGCACTTTCGGAAATGATTCTTAAGTGCTGTCAAAATGGAGAAAATAAAATAAACAGCAGACGACAGAATTTAATTCAGCACTGTAAAGGTTAAACTGGTCACAATGACCACCTATACTAACATTCAGCCTTATTAGTAATATTAACCCAACATCCCTACATAACTGGAATGGATTTGTCCACGTTATTATCAGGCTACTCACTCGATCAATACGTTAGAAAAGGGAAATTTAGTGAAAAATCAGAATATTCACAACAGTGCAGATCCTGATAAGAGGGTCTCATCAGGATCTACACTATTTGCAAATTTGATTGGGATCTATAGTGTTGAAATAGTCAAGATAGATAGACCTGAAGTGATAACATAATCCCATGTTATATGGTGAAAATAATCACATCGCAGATGGACACATTGGACAATAGTGCTCTTTTGACCAGCGTAGACACAGACTGATCGTCACACTCAATCAACAGAGGGATCATATCTGTTTTATCCCTTCAACACAGTGCGTATGTGCCGTGAAACACGGTGCAGTGAAACATTTTTGATATCCTGTCAATACGACCTAATTACTGCATAGGAATATGCGCGGTTGCTGGGGTTATATTACAGCCATTTATAGGTGTTGACGGGATAAGGTACCAGTCCACCAATATTTTATAATTTGTTAGCAATTCTTGGCCGAGCGAGCACTTCCGCAAGTTCTTTTCTCAGATACCCTCTTCATATATTCACAGAGGCTGTTTGCTGTATAAAACTGTCACATTATATGTCAAGCAACTTTAGTAGCTACACAAATCAAATTGGCATACAGCTAAGAGCATTTATAATGTGTAAAAGTTAGCATGTGGTGGTCAATTTCTGCACTTATTCCGTCATGGCCGCTAGACTAAAGGCGCCAGAAAGCTATGTGACGTGCGGAGTTTGCACCAACAAATAATGTGTGAATCAAGTCTATATGTATACCTGCCCACACTGATCATAGTCTGTACTGGTACTGAGTGATTTGTTTTCGAACCACAAACCTCTGATTCAGACTGTTAAAATTGCGCCCCTAACAGCAAACACACATTTCGAGCGGAAGATGCGTACAATTTTAATCTGAATATGCTCACTAAATGGCCCAGATCACAGTTTGGCACATAATTTTACAAATACTTGCTTTTGTCAACTGAAAATAGCATAGGATGGCGAGTATTTAATTTTAAGTCACATTCAATCACCACAGTTTTGGAATATTCAGTAACAAGAGGCCCAAATGGGCCTGTATCGCTCACCTAAAAGCCTCCATAGTGGTCATCTTGATTTCACAAAGACTCTTCACTTACAACTTCAAATGTTCCACAGAATTTGTTGGTACCTTCTGATCTAACATATATTGCGAATGTGCATGTGATTTACTGCTATACCTTCGATTTGATATATAAAATGACCATATTCGGTCAAAAATAAAATTTGACCCCTATTTGACCCCTCGGGCCATGACCATTTTTGACCCAGAGGCCACCATATGAACAAATCTGAATCAGCGTCAACTATCCATCATTCATACAAAGTTTCGTCGAAATCGGCCTGGCGGTTTGTGAGAAGAAGATTGTTTTGACAATTTGACCTACTTTTCAACGGCGGACATCTTTGATTTGGTGATGACCTCCATTTTAACAAAAATGGACAGGCTTCACCCACATACCATTACAGTTAAGTTTGGCCAATATCTGCCAAGCAGTTCACAAGAAGAATACGTTTGAAATATTTAGTAAAAGAACAACTTTTTTACCTTTCGGTGGCCATCTTGGATGACAAAATCATCTGATTTAGACAAAAAATGCTCCAGAGTGATAGACTAGTCGATACCTTCGATTTGATATATTATATAACCATATTCGGGCAAAAATATAATTTGACCCCTAGTTGACCCCTCGGGCCACGACCATTTTTGACCCAGGGGCCACCACATGAACAAATCTGAAACAGCGTTAACTATCAATCATTCACACCAAGTTTCGTCGAAATCGGCCTGGAGATTTGTGAGAAGAAGATTTTTTGACAATTTGACCTACTTTTCAACGGCGGACATCTTGGATTTGGTGATGACCTCCATTTTAACAAAAATGGACAGGCTTCACCCACAGACCATTACAGTTAAGTTTGGCCAATATCGGCCAAGCAGTTCACAAGAAGAATACGTTTGAAATCTTTAGTAAAAGAACAACTTTTTTACCTTTCGGTGGCCACCATATGAACAAATCTGAAACAGCGCTAACTATCGATCATTCATACCCACTATCGTCGAAATCGGCCTGGCGGTTCGTGAGAAGAAGATTTTTTAAGAATTTGACCTACTTCTCAACGGCGGCCATCTTGGATTTGGTGATGACCTCCATTTTAACAAAAATGAACAGGCTTCAACCACAGACCATTACAGTTAAGTTTGGCCAATATCGGCCAAGCAGTTTACAAGAAGAAGACGTTTGAAATCTTTAGTAAACGAATGACAATTTGAACTATCGGTGGCCATCTTGGATGACGTAATCATATGATTTAGACAAAAAATGTTCCAGAGTGATTGTCTCGTCGATATCTTCGATTTGATATATTACATGACTATATTCGGTTAAAAATAAAATTTGACCCCTATTTGACCCCTCGGGGGACGCCCATTTTTGACCCACGGGCCACCATATGAACAAATCTGAAACAGCGCTAACTATCGAGCATTCATACCAAGTATCGTCGAAATCGGCCTGGCGGTTCGTGAGAAGAAGATTTTTTAAGAATTTTACCTACTTTTCCATGGCGGCCATCTTGGATTGTCGATGACCTCCATTTTAACAAATCTGAAATGGCATCACCCATACGACGGACACCTTGCCATAACAATAGCTCACATGAGCTTTGCTCAGGTGAGCTAAAAAGCCCATAGGAAAACTACGAAACTAAGCCTTTTTCAAGTGGACTGGTACCTAAATAGAATAGTACGTTAGTGCCGTGAATGGGAACAAATATCTGGCGCGGGATGGGCGCGAGGCAAAGCCTCGCCTATCCCGTTTACTGAGCCTTGCCAGATATGTTTACCCATTCACGGCACTAACCTACTATTCTCTATATCTCTGCCCCAATAATAATCCAACGACAATGGTAAACAGTTATGCCCAGATTACATTGTGTTTGTTTACTTGTTTGTTGTTGGTGTTTAACAGCCTATCAACAGCTAAGGTCAGTTAATGTCGGGTTCGATCCCATATTCAATCTGCTGCATTGGGTGTCAGACGCACTTGCCACATTTAATATCACTTGGAACCATATATGAGACAAGACATGTGTATTTTGTATCTAGGAGGATTTTCGATATATCATGAAAATTGTTTACAAATCTAAGATATTTTCTGTAAATGATGTTGAACGTTGACGAAATGTTCAGAGATCTGAACATTTCTTAAACATTCCACATCATTTACAGAAAATATCGCAATTTCTGTATAGATCTCTTCATAGGCGTCACCAGGGGGAGGGGGATTGATTTGGGAGGGGGGGGGGGGGGGGGGGGGGGTGGGCGCGGACGACCCTTTTTCAGTTTTTAACTTGTGTGACTATTGGAAAGTAAGTATATCTCTAAAATATATTAGAATGCCGGGGAGGGAGGGGGTGGTGCGGACGAATACCCTTTTCACTTTTATGCGTATACATCGGTCGAACCTCTCCCCCCCCCCCCCCCCCGACGACAAAATTACTGGTGACGCCCTAGTGACGCCTATGTTCTTAGACCTGTAGAACATCACATGGCTGGTCTCATATGCAGGTGGACACGTGGGAAAATGTATCTTCCTACGTTTACAACAATTGTAGACGTTGGTCCTCTGGCATTTATCCCGTCAACACAGTGCGTATGTGCCGTGAAACACGTTGCCGTGAAACATATTTGATATCCTGTCAATACGACCTAATCACTGCGTATGAACATGTGCGGTGGCTGGGGTTATATTTTTTGCATTTTTACAGCCATTTGTTGGTGTTGACGGGATAAATAGAATAGTAGGTTAGTGCCGTGAATGGGAAAAAATATCTGGCGCGGCACGGAAACGGGATGTGCTCGGCAGAGCCTCGTCCATTCCGTTTCCTGAGCCTTGCCAGATATTTTTCCCCATTCACGGCACTAACCTACTAATCTCTATATTCACTCATTTTGCTGATGGCAGGCAACTTGGAAATAACAAAATAAGAACGGAATATTAACATAGAAAGAAAAATGAAAATATCTTCAGCCCTGAAATTAGAATAACCTGACCTAGTGCCGGGTCCATAAAAGTCACTAGGCCCCTTCCCCTAAAAGTAATAGGATTATGAATAATCGTAATACTCAAATATGGTGTAATAACCAGATTCAACAGTCACATACAAGAATGCCAACGACGTACGTGAGGGCCAAACCAGGTCCCTGGTCGGGATTCCGGTAAGGATGAATCCCAATCGTTAACGACGAATGATGAAAACATACGGCCTGACAAGACTTCGACATAAGATAAACAAGGGAATCGTTATTGCTAACCTTAGCTAATCCCATCGCTGGCAACGTTGATAATAATAATTGTTTTTTAATATGTTTGCCGTACACATAAGGCGAACATAAGTCCTCAGTGACCTTGACCTTGAGAGGTCAGACGTGGGTCTTATGCAAAACACAGCACCATCCCAGACACACGTTGGGGCCAAATATTATCAAAATCGGTGAAGTGGTTTATAAGTTATTGAAAAATGAAAGGTGTTACTAACGCATGCACGTACATCGTACATGGCCTAACGATATACCCCCTCTTGCCCATTGGCAAGGGGATAATAACATCATTGTAAAACTTAGCAACGCAACGCCAAACCGACTAACACCGCTGATGCCCCGAGATCTAAGGGAAGTTACTCATGATTTTCCAAGTTCGGTGTAAACTATATGTAACCCTTTTCATGCCGAGGATAAGCCATTATGTTTGCCGAAAATCCTAAATATTTTCCTTCTATGCGCTCAGAAGTATATGTCGCAACCACGTAGAGACAGTTCAAATGAGTGGTCACAATCTATACTTTCGTTGTGAAAAAACAAAAATAAAAATAAAATATTGAATAAATTTCATACCCGGAAAGGTGTATTCCGAAAGGAATGGGTTACAAGAATGGTCTATACCATTACCAGTATTATTCTTGTACCGGTAATTCCTTGTAAATGGAACAATTTATTACAAACACAACAGAAGGGAGATTTATATTATTTTTTACAGAAAATAGATACATGTATATTCACAAGTGTGACTAGAGTGGTTCACAAAACCTGTAATTATATCCAATATTAACCCTTACAACGCACGTGACAGCACTTTAGATTTTGATTTGATTTATTGTCTTATAGTGTTTAACGGCCTATCAATAAAGAACTATTCAGCACTTGGCCCCTTCCCCTAAAAGTAATAGGAATAATAGTATTACTCCATACAGGGGTTTTGTTTGTTTGTTTGTTTGTTTGTTTGTTGGGGTTTAACGGCCTATCAACAGCTAAGGTTATTTAAGGCCGGGTCAATGGGTTTAGAACTAAATCCCATATATTACCTGTACAAGTACATGTTCAAGTACATGTACAAATGGGGGGAAAATCCCAAAATCAGAAATGAATATTTACAATAACAAAACTATATATTCAGCCCTGAAATCAGAATAATCCTGATCTGATGTCAGGTCCTTGCCACACCAGAATCACTTGGCCCCTCCCAAAAGCAGTACGATCAGTAATAATCTTACTACTTTATAATGGGCAATAACCCAATTCAACTCCCAGGTAACTAAAGAGCCAAAGATAAAAACGTACCTGAGGGCCAAACCAGGCAAATCGTGATTCCTTTTAGGAGGAACCCATACCGTTAATTTACGCTGTCTCATTCGCCCGACCACGACCCACCCATACATGGGGTACATTCAACCCTCACATACAAGAATACGTACCAGAGGGACAAACCTAACCTATAAACACTTGATCAATCAGGACCAGCAGCCCATTTCATCAGCATTGCAAAGTATACTTTAGTAGCAAAGTATACTTTGAGGGAGAAATTTTCAATTTTAGGATAAATTTATTAATTTTTATTATACTGAATTTATTACATTATCACAGCCAATTTGGCTGTGATAATGTAATAAATTCAGTATAATAATTCTGCATACTTTTAATCATGAAATATATGCATTTGTTAGTTCTATATGAAATAATTCATTTCAGGAAAAATAAATGATTACTCCCTCAAAGTATACTTTGCTAGTAAAGTATACTTTGCAATGTTGATGAAATAGGCTACAGGTCTCCAGTCGGGATTCCGGTCAGGATGAATCGTTAAATTACCCATCGCATACTCCCAACCAACCACCAAACAGCAGTTTAGAATCATTTCAGATGGAAATGATTCTCAAACGGTTCAAAACCATGTTTTTATTGACAGAAAAAAACAAAATAAGAAACAACAATAAACATCTTAGATACAATGGTCAGTAGGAATGACAGACAGCTGCCATTCCAAAATATGCGTTTCCAGTAAATACATACGAGACACGCAATGCGATTTTGTACCTTCGGACATCTGCGTAATTTCATGAAATACGAAATACGTTTATAAAATTTACAATATTTTGCGTAAATGGCATCAAAAGTTGACAAAAGCTTCAGAGTACATGCGAATCATTTTGTCAACTTTTGACTTTATTTATGAATAATTTGTAAATTTTCTAAACGTATTTAATGAAATTACGCAGATATCCGAAGGTACAAAAAATCACATGGCGTGTCTCATATTGTATCTATAATGCATAGACTATATCACAATATTTTAAAACAAAACATACAAAAATAGTGTATCTGTAATCAAGAAAAATCGTTGTCATATAATGAACACCATCATAGTATCTGTAGAGAACACAATTGAGGTTAATTCATATCACTAGTACATTGTATATACGGTCTATTTTATTATACGTTACAATAAATAAATATAGACTAAAAATACATTAATCACGCAATAATCATATCATTGGGCGACTAGATATAAACCGACAACAAATTGTCATACCCTGCATCGACTAGATAGATACATGTCCACATAACTGGGTCAAGACAGATTCAAAACTATTTTTGTTAACGTTTCATTGGTAAAGCAACGTCACATGACATTACTGAATGATTTCTATGTAAAGCGCAGCATGTTTGCTTTCCTTTCAACGAAACCCACATTATATTTGCCTATTGTGTAACATACAATGTTATCTGATAAATATAAGGTTCGACAATGTCCAGCCGTGGGTAAACGTTTGCCATGGCACGAGTGAACTATTTGAACCACAAGGCGATAGACTGGACATGGTCGAACGTTATTGTTACAACATATATGCAGTACTTTCGCTACTTTGATAACATGTTTCATTCAAACAGCTGATTTACACATATATATTCCAGGGGCCCATTTCACTAAACTTTGTACGACTAAAATGTTTGTAAGTGCAAATTTAGGATCATCTGGAGATTTCAATTGATGGATTTACATGTATTGAGCATAGGCTGCAAATGCAGCCTATGCTCAATAAATGTAAATCCAATAATTGTTTACAAGAAAACGTTGTTAATGTGACATTACAGACTATCATAATTTTTCACTTACGAACATTTTAGTCGTACGAAGTTTAGTAAAACGGGCCCCTGGAATATCACGTGATGCAGCTGCCCCATCCTATGTGTGTTGGCTTGGCCCCGGAATGAGAATTGTCTACAGCCATGGTCAAACAGCATGTGCTGTACGTTTGAACACGGCTGTAAGCAGTGTCAAACAATGGCAGTCATGTAACAATATAAGCTAAAAAATTGATCAGGCTCCTACCATTTCCTAGCCATGCCTGATAAACATTATATATCGAAGGATACTGGACTGGGAGTAAATACAGTGCACCCTCTCTATAACAGCCACCCATGGTGAGACACATAACTGGCTGTTGTAGGCAGGTTAATTTGTTTGTTTATTGGTGTTTAACAGCCTATCAACAGCTAAGGTCATGTAAAGCCGGGCAAACGGGTTCGATCCCGTTTTAACCTGCTGCATTGAGGGGAAAATCCCAAAATCAGAACAGAATATTTACATCGAGAAAAAATATATTCTGCCCTGAATGAGTGAGTGAGTGAATAGGGTTTAACGTCCGCTTTTCTGACATAGAGGTACAAGCCTCAGGGAGTCTACACGCAGACGGGTCAACGGGGTCGAGTCCCGTATCCACCTGTCCGAGGGGGGTAAATCCCAACTTCAGAACTCAATATTTACAATCAAAATATATATTCAGTCCTGAAATTAGAACAACCTGATCTGGTGCCAGGCCCTCGCCACACCAGCATCATTTATCCCATCCCCTAAAAGTAATAGGATTAGCGCTAATCTTACTTTTATATATGGGGCATAGCCTGACTCAACTCTCACATACAAGAAAGCCAAAAATGTACATGAGGGCCAAATCCGGTATAGTGGGTTCCGGAAAGTATGAACACAATCGTTAAGCCAGTTTAGTCGCCTTTTACGACAAGCAATGGCTACTGCAGCACTATTCTCAGGATCAGTTGATCCCGCCCCGGTGCCTGCACGGGGCTCTGCCCTGAAATTAGAATAACCTGACCTGGTGCTAGGTCCATGCCACACCAAGTCACTTGGCCCCTTCCCCTAAAATGGGATGACGAATAATCGTAATACTCACATAAGGGGTATAACCAGATTCAACTGTCACATACAAAATGCCAAAGACGTATCTGAGGGCCAAACCAGGTCTCCAGTCGGGATTTTGGTAAGGATTAATACCGACAGTTAAATTACCCATCACATGCTCCCACCTGCTACCCACCGTAGGCAGGTTAAATGAAGAGGCAACTGTCCGTTTGGGAAATGAAATATCCGCTGTTACAGAGTGGTGTTTGTTGTAGGGAGGTAGCCATTCGGGAGATTAGAATGTATCTACAGCTTCGAAGTCCAACATTGAAGTACTGAACAACAATGGCTCATTTGTCACTAAGCAAATGCTTATGAAAGCAGAAAAAAATTAAATAAATGTTATATTAAATCATCACTCATAAGATCCTCTATTGTTACATGACTGCCATTGTTTGACAACGCTCTCAGCCGTGTTCAAACGTACAGCGCGTGCTGTTTGACCATGGCTGTGGACAATGCTCATTCCGGGCCAAGCCAACACCTACGTAATGCATATGTCTCATGATGTTACTAGAACGTGCCATTACGTCACCAGACCAGTTCACAACGGTCGCACTGAAATTTTTCAATTGATGCGTAGGAATTGGCACATGCATAATGCAACGTGTACTGCGGTTCTGGAATATGTATGTGTAAATCAGCTGTTTGAATGAAACAGGTTATCAGAGTACCAAAAGTACTGGATATATGCTCAAATAACACGATATTTCCGACGAAATGTAACAATAACGTTCGACCATGACCAGCCGTGGTTAACTGTTTGCCGTGTGGCACTTGTGAACAGTTTGAACCGTGGGATCAAAGGACCAAAGAGTCTGGATATATGCTCAAATACAACGATATTTCCGGACGAAATGTAACAATAACGTTCGACCAGCCCATCAGTGGGGTACTGTTTGCCGTGGCCACTTCGTGAACAGTTTGAACGTGGGTTCAAACTGTTCACAAGTGCCACGGCAACAGTTGCGGCCTATGGCATTGAGATGCAAACAGTTCCCTCGTGCCACGACAAACGTTTACTCACGGCTGGACATAGTCAAACCATATATTTATTCATTCACTGGCATTAAACAGTACAGATTTCTATCAAGCTGTAGTGTAGTTTTGCACAGGCAATACCCATAGTAGTAATGTATACATGTTTATCACATTATTGCACAATATATATATATATTTGACTGAATAACAGTTAATACTGAAGTAACAACTAATTAATAGCAATGACTTATTCCAGCAGAAAACCATGGTAAAGTATAAGTATGTGTTATCAGGGGTGGATCCAGCATTTGGGGAATGGGGGGGGTGTCTAGTTGCGAAGGTAAGTCTTGCAATCTACTCCCCGTACGGTCCGTAGCTAGCTACGGATGGTACGGGAGTAATTGAAAGTTTTACCGTTTGATATTTTCGAGCTCTTCGAAATGCACTTTCCTACCGTTTTAGAGCAGAGCCTGATAAACTTGATATCAAAATAGACTAGCCTGGTATTCTATTTATCAGGTAACGTTTTATGCTCGAAAATGACATTAGATGACGTCGTATTCTATGGACAGAACGCAGACTTGTTTACTTTGCGTCATTACACTGACGTCATTCAGTAACGTCACGTGACGTCATCCGACCAATGGAACGTTAGTTTTCACTTCGTTGTAACCCGGATGTTTATATCAGGGCAATGCCTGATACAACAATATGTTATCAGACAGTACGTATTCGGTCAATGCAGGGCAGGTTACCTGATAAACATACATAGTGTTTGGATTGATTGATTGGGGGCCAAAACTGTGTTCTCACATTCTTGACTAGTCATTCGTTATATTGCTTTGTTCGCAACAGAAACAGAATTTCCGTCCTATTTCGTCTTTGATTTGTAAACCAGGACACGCACGAGATGCAGAAAAGAAGCCCCCCAGACCTTGCCGTAATGAAAAAAAAACACGACATTTATGTCGGTTTCTGACTGACGTACAGACTGACACACACATGCATGTACATCACTGTGCCCACTGTCGAGCTATCATTTCAATAATCAATGCGACACATTCAGACAAATGCCGGGTCTTTACCTTCAGACCAGTAAAAGTAAATGCAGTCATATATTCCATATTCACCAGGGGCCCGTTTCACTAAACTTTGTATGACTAAAATGTTCTCCGGTTTGGATTCCGGTAAGGATGAATCCCGATAATTAAATTACCCATCACATGCTTCCACCTGTCTTGAGACTGACTGATTAATTGCTGAATTTGAATGATTTTCAAACACAAATTCTCAACAATGCTGATATACACAAAACAGAATAGACGTTAGTGCATGTCGACCTGGGGGCCATTTCACTAAACTTCGTACGACTAAAATGTTCGTAAGTGCAAAATTATGATAGTCTGTAAATTTCAAATTAACAATGTTTTCTTTTAAACAATTATTAGATTTACGTTTATTGAGCATAAGCTGCATATGCAGCCTATGCTCAATAAATGTAAATCCATCAATTGGAATTTACAGACGATCCTAAATTTGCACTTAGAACATTTTAGTTGTACGAAGTTTAGTGAAACGGGCGCCTGTTCATTGGCATGATGAGTAAACATTCACTCCTTATTTCTCTCGCCAAATAATGATGTATGTTAATTGCTCCACTAACCATCAACAAAGGGGTGACAACATATTCTACTAGAGAATTTAAAATTACATGAAATATTTTTTTCTAACCAATGGTAAGTATCTGGGGGCCGCTTCACTAAACTTTGTACGATTAAAATGTTCGTAAGTGCAAAATTATGATAGTCTGTAAATTTCACATGAACAATGTTTTCTTGCAAACACTTATTGGATTTACATTTATTGAGCATCCATCAATTGAAATTTACAGACGATCTTAAATTTTCACTTACGAACATTTTAGTCGAACGAAGTTTAGTGAAGCGGGCCCCAGACACACAATGGTTGACAGCTATTTGTGTATACAAGAATTTTGCCAGAAAATGTCTCAGATGATGTCTCTGATATAAAGAACATTTTGTGCCTACTGAGTGGGCATGTACCTTTAACATTAACATTGTCAACTGTCAGCACATGGAATCAATGTATCTCTCCCACTCCAAATCAACCTGTTCTGTTATGGTCAATTTATCCCAATTTGTCAACTACAAAGTTATTAACCATTGCAATGTGGAATTAAATGTTGTCGTCTGCCGTACATTTTTTATTTGCCATTTTTCACATCAAAAACATGGAAATGATCTAAAATGCTGTCAAACCATGTTTTCATCGAGAAAGAAGACAAAATATATAATGACAGCAGACGACAATTTACGACAGGCCTGCAGCGGTGAATAAAATAATGGCACAGCGGACTACTGAAAATAAATGGTCCAAAATAGTGCCATGGTGGTGTCTACGGCTGTGAACGATTAAGCACCATCATCCCCAAATAATTACCCCCACCCCCCCAACCTCCCCCCACCCCCCCCCAGACCTTGATTGCACGGTCCTAGTCCTCCAGTTTTACATAATCTCTGAGTTTCATTCGCTGTTGGTCTCGTCTCAGGAGAAACATCGCCGGTATGAACAAGATGGCAGCCACCACATACAGGGATGGGTATAGAATATACAGTGCACCTGAAAACACACACAAGTAATATTTGAATAAATAACGGCAAGTCGCGGGTATGAAGATTAAGCCTCGACCACATACAAAATGGCATAGGATATACAGTGCACCTGAAAACACACACGAGGGTTATTCAATACATATCCGGGAAAACACCGGTATAGAATATAATTTTATCCATCCACACAGTGCTATTGCCGTGAAACACGTGCCCGTGAAACTATGTTTTTGATATCCATTCAAGTACTATTTATTTGCATTTTAACAGCCATTTGTAAGGTTTATGATGGGATAAATAGAAATAGAAGGTTAGTGCCGTGAAGGGAAAAAATATCTGCGCGGCAACGGAAACGGGATGTGCTCGGCAGAGCCTCGCCCATCCCGTTTCCTGACCTTGCCAAATATTTTTCCCATTCACAGCACTAACCTACTATTCTACAATCTATTTTCCTTATTTTCAGACAAGACGGTTCAAATGAGTGGTCACAACATGTAACTTCTATGAGAAATAAAGAAATTATTGAGGCCTTGCCGGATATTTTCCCATTCACGCACTATCCTACTATTCTCTATATAGCCACCACACCCAGTCAGAGACGAGTAATACAGGCCACCTGAAAACATATACCATGTAGATTTGATTTATTGTATTCAACAGCCGATCAACAGCTAAGGTTCTTAAGGCCGAAAGCCAACGGTTCGACTCCCCCCACACCGATCATATCTCCTAATCACCAGCATCGACACCTTACATCGTAACACTCAAACCTGATGCATAGGGGGAAATTCACAAAATCAAACGAAAATAAATATATATGCAGCCCTGAAATTTAAATAACCCGACCTGGTGCCAGTCAATAACCACACCAAAGTCAATTGGCCCCTTCCCTAAAAGTAATAGGATTAAAAAATCGTATTACTCAAAAGAGGTATAACCAAATTCCAGTCTCACATACAAGAATGCCAACGCCGTACTGAGAGGCCAACCAAGTCCTGGTTGGGATTCGAAATCATAAATCCTGATCGCTAAAATACATCTCGCATGCAGCACCCGCAAACTGCCACCCTCACAAATGCCAATAAGTGCAGCAAACAACTATAGTCATTTTCACTAAAGCTGCCTCAAATTTTAACGGCCATAAAAACAATTCAAAACAATATTTTTTTCGATTAATATAAATTAAAATAAAATTTAAAATGAGCCATCTTTTTTTCGTGAAATTTGGTCAAATATTTAATTTTATTTCGAAAAAAAAACAATTTCCCCATGTTACATCCCATAGACATCTTCACACAAAGTGAAGATGTCTACGTGGATTTAACATGGGAAAATTTTTTGAATTTCAGAAATACGAAAAAAAATATTAACAGAAATAAGCACCATCATCAATATCCAGACTTGATTGCACGTTCAAGTCCCCATCGTACATAATCTCATATTTCATTCGCTTTGGTCTCTCTCAGAGAAACATCGCGGTTTGAACAAGATGGCGGATATTTTCTGCAAAGTTTTGTCGAAAGTTTGACAAAATTGAATACAAATCTGTAATGTCTATTCCGTATTTGCGCCTGAACCATTTTTAATTATAGGAAAGAATGGCTTTTTGTGGAATTTCTCGGGTATAAACTTGGAAAAAGCGCGGAAATACTGACGAAAAGGCCGGAAGTTTATACCCCGTTAATTCAACAAAAAGGCCATTCAATTCTTATAATTCCAGCAATTTTAAATAAATTCCATCAAGAAATGTGTTTATTTTTCCCGTTTTCTTAAGAATTATTTTAACGCGCCTCACGGTTTCGGCGTGGGAGTTTACTGGATATAAATCTTGGGACAGAGACCTTGCTACGAACCAATCAACATGTTAGGAATTGTGTAAATATTTTTTGCGCTGAATTATCACCATTTACATCATTTACGGAAATATCGTAATTTGTAAATAATTTTCATGAGATATGCACATCTTCATACTGTCCTGTTCCAAAACGTATTGCTGCCGACGAAAAAAAAAAAAAAAACAAACTTTTGGCTACTAACCTCATCAAAATCAAAATTATTTAAAGTTAAAGTCCTTTTTCATGAATCTTATTGCGAAAAAATATTTTCCTATGTGAAGTCACGGGGGCTAAATATAGAATTTTCTACTTGCGGACCGATTTTCAAATCTAACGTTTTCTTAGTTACAACATCATCCAAGCTATCTAGCCAGGTTTCGACTTCCAATTTATTTTGTTTCTCGACAACACACCTCTCTAAGAAATTGCCACACTAGGTAATGTACATCGCAATCCTGTGGCCCTGGATAAACCTTCATTCTCGAACCATGTTGTATCCGGGGCACGAGCAGGGGCATATTGCCCCCAATGTTGCTGATGATGAAGAGGTAGACGGCGACGGCCGACGTGCGGATAGACACGGGCACCACCTCCACAACGAACGGCCAGGGTTATTCCGATTCCACATCTCACCTAGCGTATTAAACGTAAAATTGAATGGGGTTTAACGTTCCAGCAACAGCTACGGTCATATAGACACCACAGGTGGAAGACTCGGACCTATGACACCAAAAAAGGCCTATTAAAAAATAATTCCCATTTTACACCCACCCACTTGTCTCGTACAGTACCATCTCTATATGGAAGATGGTACTGTACGAGACCAAGTGGGTGGGGTAATGGGATTTTTATAGGCATTTCTTTGGTGTCATAGGTCCGAGTCTTCCACCTGTGATAGACATGGGCACCACCTCCACCACAACGGCGGTCATCTGGTGTACACATTTCAGAGATAATGGTGCCTGTTGTATTGGCAAATCATCCAGGAACAGTGAGGCCCCAACTAACTGAGCTGAATGAAGATCCAGGAACAGTGAGGCCCCAACTAACTGAGCTGAATGAAGATCCAGGAACAGTGAGGCACCAACTAACTGAGCTGAATGAAGATCCAGGAACAGTGACCCCAACTAACTGAGCTGAATGAAGATCCCCAGGAACAGTTGAGGCCCCACTAACTGACTGAATGAAGAACCTGGAACAGTGAGGCCCCAAACTAACTTGAGCTGAAGATGATCTTGATTTATTAACCTAATTAAATAATGTTTATGCAATAACATTTATTATGCCACTAATATGAAATGCAAAATATGATTATTTGCAAACATACATCGACTCCATTATAAACAGTAACTGTAGAATTTATGGAAGGTGTAAATATTACATTCAGTCTGTAATATTATAGACTGAGTATACTTATACACCTTCCATAATAATTCATACAGACATAGACTCTATAACTGGCATTTTGCGTGGGAAAATACACTTACCAATATGTAAGACGGAATCTTGGATATATATGCCCAGGGTGACTCAGAAATAAGGTTCCGCGCTGCAAACGGAGCCGCAATAAGCTGCAAGCAAACACACCAACACCACTCACTGACTTGCATTCCATCGCTGAATACAGAATACAATGTGTAGAATACCGTGCAAGCTTATCAAGCAAGTCTTGGAAACACGTTTCCAAGACTTGCTTGATAAGCTTGCAAAAAAAAACAGTCTTGACTCATAAATAGGTTATAAATGTTGGCATCCTTTGTCGATCATCAAATTCTTGCATGCATGGTTGGTATTCCTTGCCATCTTCACAATTCCTGCATGCATGCAGGAATTGTGAAGATCTGGCAAGGAGTTGCCAAACCATTTATGAGTCAAGCTGTCCTTTTTGTCACAGGTCGAGTCTTCCACCTGTCTATTCAACAGGTACCAAGAGACGTAGCTCATTATTCTGTATTATCAGGTACATTTTCTTCCTATAATAATGAACATAAAATGTAATTTTCAGTCGAAAAAGGAATGCAGACTTTTATATTGCTCATTAAACCGGACGTCCAACATAACCATCAAGTCACAACCATTCCAACCAATGATACGTTGGTCATGTATTCGTCCAATTTCCCGATTGACGATATTTCAATATAGCTGCATGAATCATCATTGGTGGGGGGGGGGGGTCGCGATGATAACTGTGTCTCACTTCACAAGCAGGCTAACAAAAAAATAAGAAATGGAATGCTTTAATAATTTGAAACTAAAATGTGTTCATATAGATCTTGGATGCCCCACATATTGCTTCGATAAATAAATGAGGCCAAATTCAAATAAATTTTTTTTTTACCTGAGGGCGTTAAAGTTTTGAAGCACACCAAGTATGGACCCTTGACCCTGGGCTTGCAGGGGCAGGACAAACGTGGATTTGGCACGGGTGGTAAAAAAAAAAGAGGGACCATTTAGAGCAATGTGAATATGAACTGTGAAGCTGATCCGTGAATGGAAATGAGAAATTATAAAATATTAACTGAGTCGTTATAAAGTTTTTGAAGCTTCAAGTATATGTGGATCCTTGACCCTGGGCTTGCAGGCACGTGGATTTGGCATAGGGCGGTAGAGGACCCATTAGCACAATGTGTATATGAAATAATAGAAGCATATCAGTCCCGACGGATAAGAAATTACAAACATTTACCCGAGCGTTAAAGTTTGTGAACGGACGGACGGGACGGGACGGGAACTGGGACGGACGGACAATGGCAACACTAAATGCCCCTCCACTATCGGGTTGGGCATAAAAAATAAATCAGAATCTGGCATGAAACAAGTTAACTTTGTGTTGGAACAAAAATAGTATCATCACTGCCATATTGTTTTTAAGCGACAAGTATATAGGCATGTATAAGATATCCATAAAATTTGATTGATGAAAGTAAACATTAAGCAGCAGGACAATAAATTCAATTCAACAATCTATTGGTTAATAATTCACTCACCATACTGCTATAATGACAAAGACACGGCATATATTCCACGCTGCTTTACGACAATACGGTCGGATATAAACCCCCCCCACCACACGAGCCTAGACCTCCCACCCACCAGTGGAATCCAGCCCATATACTTGGCTATATCGTCCCTTCGTTCTGCCCGATGGACGTGAGTACGCTGCGTTTTGTACGCGAACACATATCCAGCTTTGGAGTAAGTTGACATACAATGTAATACGTACATACTAGTTACAACAACAAACGCCAAACCAACAAACTCCGCCAAATGTAGCACCGATGATGACCCGGCGTAGTTTCTAAAAAAGCAAGATGCTCATGAGTTTTCAAGTTTGGTAACCTATTTATAAGACATGTTACAGAATTAATTCAATCAATTATACCTTGTGCATCGTAAAAGTCTATCAACTATTAGTTTATAATATATCGATGGCTAGTAAACATAAGGTCGTAACTGCTTGCTAAAGCCAGCCAGTTACGACATTAATGTTAATAGACCATCGATATATCCCATGTTCTATACAATCAGACAACTTACCGCCTGCGCTAATTCTTGCCAATATTTTATCAATTAGTTTATTCCAAAATACTTGATTATTGTGCTAACAACTCAGGCTCAGACATAACCAACATCGCCTTGATATTGTGAGTTAGTATTGACAATATAAGGTTTGATCATGTCCAGTAAAGACCGTGTGCAACACGTTTGCTGTGGACCGAGGGAACTGTTTGAAACCCAAGGCCGCAGGCCGCGGTTCAAACAGTTCCTGAGGGCCACAGCAAACTTTGCCATGCTGGACATGAATCAAACGTTATTTTACATTTGCAAACAAAAAACTGATGTTATTTGAGCATTATATTCCAGTATTTCAGTACGTTTAAATCGTACCCATTCAAGTAGATAATTTTCGGTATTCATATTCCGGGTAGTGGCGTCATGAAGGCACTTCCGCGTAGTGACGTCATGAAGGCACTTGGTCAATGCACGGCCCCGGAATGAGCATTGCCTAAAGCCATATGCAAACAGCACGCGCTATATATGTGCAAACAACGGAAACCATGTAACAATAGATGTTAAGAAACGGTTATAATCTGAGCAAGATTAACGCGATAAATAAGCAAGTATACTGCACAAGTTTAGATAAAGCAGGCTCGACAACTATTCAACTAAACACACACCTGCATTTCTAATCGACCCAGCTAAAATTGCTAGAAGCAACGATGGAGCAATAAACGGCCGTAAAAATCCTCTGTAACTTCAGCAGAATGTCCTCATGTTTCTGGCAAAACGGTTCCAACATCGTCATCGCGGGCAGCGAGGACTTGGCCCCGTATCCCGCTCTGGTCGTCGCAGCGTTACCATGGAATGATGCCCACTGACAATACCCGGGATTACCCAGATAAAGAACGCCCATCGCCACCCTGTAACATGGGATATGTTTTTGGACCCTTTCACCCCTAATTAACTGGAATAGATTTTCATACATAATTTTTCAACAAATCCAACGGTCACAAAATTGTTTTCAGACTAGTCCATTTATGAAAAGGGGTATTTTTTGTTCTCAAAAATATGAAAATTACTTAAAAAGTGCAGACCACGATACGAGGCCGGCTCAATCTGGATCTGCACAAAAAGTGCAGATCCTCGAAACGAGCCGGCTTCATCAGGATCTGCCCTGTTGCATAAAAACCACTAAAACTTTGCTAGATAAGTATTCTTGGCGATTTTATTGCAATCCGCAACAGTTCATATACTGAGGAGATTTTCAACTAGATCAGAGCTCCAGTTAAGGAGCGTATTTGAACCAACTTGGGGTGAACTTATGTTGAAATTCCTCTGTATAAAGAACAGTTGTGCCTACTGATGGGCATGTACCTTCAATGAGAAAAAATAAACTGAGATTCCTGGATGTGATTTTTCTACTTTATAGCTCCCAGTTGGTTCGAGAATAAATCACTACCTTCCCTTTATTATCAGCCACTGTAATGAGGTTTCCAAGAGCGTACGACAAACTGTAGCCCCGTATATCCCCCAGTTGTATATAACCCCAGGCGGTCCCATCGCACTTCCGTCGTTTAAATGCCGCCAACATCGAACACCAACAACCGGTGTGCATCCTAGCTCACTGTAATGGTGGACTGACAAGTTCAAACAGATACAGCAATGAGAAATAAGAACAAGGTGATCGCCAGTGAGTGTTTCCTCACATCGTAACCTTGAACTTGGTGACCTATATCGCTATAAATGTGAAGAAGCTATTGATGAAGTCTGGTAATAATCCAATGAACAGATCAGAAGATATTCAACATTTGGACATACATCCAAAGTTGTTGACAAAGGTTACCAAAGTCAAGGTCACCCGATTAACACTGGATAGCTATCAATGTGAGGAAGCTATTGATGAAGTTTGGTAATGATCCGACTAGCGGATCAAGATATGTGAATTTGGATGTACATTCAAATTGTGACTACACGATATGACAGAATTGTGGCCGCTAACAGACATGTCCTCACTTCCACTTATCGTGGCCCTTCATTGTAAGAACTAAAAATTGTAATTTAAAATTTACACACAATACCCAAAATAGTACTCAACAGTGTCACCCAGCTCCAAACTGTAGATGTTTGATGCACATTTGGCAGGTTGATTCAGCCTAAACTGTTTCACTGGGAAAATATTCCTTATTTCCGTATTAGAAAAACTTCATGGCCCGTAGTTTACGAAATGTCCTAGCATATATATATACTCCATTCTTATAGCAAAATATGCAAGTTTTTTGATTGAGCTGCGCTATTTTCACTGTGCCCAATTTCATTCTAATTGAGCGTTCCTAACTTCGAGCTAGATTTAGAAAATGTACTAGGTAGTTTTATATGTACGTCCAAGATCTGAGTGTACTGTATTAATATGCTCAGGATCTACAATAGACAAATAACCTCAATAAGAAACCATGGGGTCCGTTGCATCTAAACTTCGTAAGACTAAGAAACTCGTAAAGTACAAATTTAAAATTTTAGAATAGCATATACATGGAAGTCCGATGTTGGAAAATTTTGAGTGGCATGTGTTCAGATAATAATATTTAATGAATGTGCATGTAGGTGCCAAATGTACGTTAGTTAACCAAGTAATCAAGGTCATGACATGTGGTTTACAACAACAACAATGTCGCCCACCTCCAAAGTAAGTATTTATTTGATATTTTCTTAATATGCAACGGAATTTTTGATTGACATATGCGCAGCAAACGTGCTTCATGAGCTGCATTTAGTGGGTCAAGGGAGTTTGAACAACTTTATGTCGTATTGGCGAGAATCAATTTCCGAGTCTGCCATCGATTCGCGCAAAAACGACAGAAGTTTGGCGAAAAATACAGATACCAACCAAATGCGCTCTGAAGACACGTTTTGCTGCGCCATATTTCATCAAAATCCGTTACTAATAATGACACTATAAAGAAATACGTACTTTATCGTACTTGTCGTTGTTTAATAGTACCACAACGTGATCATAACAACCTGATAATGTGAGAAGCAAATTAAGACAAGTAATCCGCCTGTGAGTGTCTCACCCACAAAATGAGGTGCATCGCACAAAGTCAAAGTTACTTTGTGACGTGACCATCTGATCGTAAACAATAATGTTTGGTCTTCCACATATTTCGTGACATTGACCTGTCAATGTCACAATATGTGGAAGACCAACATTATTGATACTATCAGATGGTCACGATCACCAAAGTCAAGGTCACACAATTTCACTGATGGATAGCCATCAATGTGAGGAAGCTATTGGTGAAGTATGTAATGATTAAGAGATAATATACTTCAATAGTTGGACTTGAAAATAGTTAGTGTATGTTTAGTGTTACGATGCCACAGATCACACATACAGTTAGACACCTCGCAAAGCCGGACACATACAATATATGTATGCTTAAATTGTATGTGTTTGTTCATCTCTCATCGTCTGATCAAGCGTCCGTTTCATGAGCGCAAACCACATATACCATGTTTTTCAGTTTCCATATGCGTGATTTACAGTGGACCCTCTCTAAACCGGACAATACCCTGGGGGGATCTCCCAGGGTGTTCCGGGTTAGAGAGGTTCCAGTGTACTGGGGATCTCCGAGTTTCGGTTTAGAGAGGTTTCCACTGTACTGGGGATCTCCGAGGGTTGTCCGGTTTAGAGAGCTCCACTTGTACTGGGATCTCCCGAGGTGTCCGGTTTAAGAGGTTTCCACTGTACTGGGGATCTCCCGAGGGTGACCTGTTTTAGCAGAGGTTCCACGTACGGGGATCACCGAGTGTCCATTTAGAGAGTACCACTGTACGGGGGATCTCCGAGGGTGTCCAGTTTAGAGAGGTTCCACTGTACTCGGTGATCTCCGAGGGTGTCGGTTTATAGAGGTTCCACCTGTAACTAGGGATCTCCGAGGGTTCCGGTTTAGAGAGGTCCACTGTACCTGGGGACTCCGAGGTGTCCAGTGTAAGAGATCCACTGTACTGGGAATCTCCGAGGGTGTCCAGTTTAGAGAGTTTCCAACTGTACTGGGGATCTCCGAGGTGGTCCCGTTTAAGAGAGGTTCCACTGTTACTCGGGGATCTTCTCCGAGTGACCGTTATAGAGGAGGCTCCACTTATAATGATAATAATCTAAGTATTAGTGAAGATGGAAATATATGACATCATGATGAAATATATCATGCCTTTTTTGAAATCCTACAGGAAGACCACTGAAGACCACTGAAGACCAATGATTGTTTAGAACAACCAGCTATAATCATAGCACATGCGGGCTGCACTCGTGCGGCGTCAAATGTTCCACTTCGAAAAATGCATCGGTTTCACTTACGAAATGACACATCAGCTCTACTTTACCCACCATTTACTAGATAAAATGTGTTTATATGCAGCATCTTCTGCACGTAGTTGAATAGAAATTCATCAGGAATGCGGTGCCAACTTTTATGCCAAGCGCGTGTGCAGTATCATGATAATGGTCGACAAAACCTCACCACAAGGCCGAGGCCGAATCGCAGATGGACCACTGCCAGTAACTTCTGATGAAGCGGTCATAACGTCCATCATCGACCACATATCAAGCACCTGTAAACATATAGACGTTACGAATAAGGTGATCATTATATACTAGACTTTTACTATTAAATGTAACTGACCGAATTTGTGAAAATATTTTTAATTTTATGAAACGCCCCCCATTTCTTTCTGCAAATGAAACAATCCTCAACCTTAACATGAAACAGTACATGCTAGGGGTGAAATGGATGCCGTTAATACCATTATAATACCATAGTCACTAAACACTGCATCCTCGACATCCATGACTGACTGATTGGTCGGTTGCCTGATTGGATGATTCATTTGGTGGCTGTTTGTAGCAGCACTGATTGGTCGGTTGCCTGATTGGATGATTCATCTGATGGCTGTTTGTAGCAGCACTGATTGGTCCGTTGCCTGATTGGACGATTCATCTGATGGCTGTTTGTAGCAGCACTGATTGGTTGGTTGCCTGATTGGATGATTCATCTGATGGCTGTTTGAAGCAGCACTGATTGGTCGGTTGCCTGATTGGATGATTCACTGGTGACTGTTTGTAGCAGCACTGATTGGTCGGTTGCCTGATTGGATGATTCATCTGATGGCTGTTTGTAGCAGCACTGATTGGTCGGTTGCCTAATTGGATGATTCATCTGGTGGCTGTTTGTAGCAACACTGATTAGTCAGTTGCCTGATTGTATGATTCAGCTGATGGCTGTTTGTAGCAGCACCGATTGGTAGGTTGCCTGACTGAATGATTCATCTGATGGCTGTTTGTAGCAGCACTGATTGGTTGGTTGCCTGATTGTATGATTCAGCTGATGGCTGCTTGTAGCAGCACTGATTGGTTGGTCAACTGACTAACCAATCCATGTTGCCAAAACTGGTTTCTTATTCGTTGTTGGCTCTTTTTGGCTTGCGGTTTTATTATATTCTGTTTTTTTAACTGTTTGGTTTTAACAGCAACTTTATATAAGATGGAGCCATTATTAACCCCACTATTAACCCTTAGACCGCTATCTTATTTTTGTTGTTGTCTGCTGTTTAGTTTCTATTTTCCATTTTTATCATCAAAACATGCTTTGACAGCACTTTAGAATAATTTACAACATGCTTTGACAGCACTTCAGAATCATTTCCATTGAAAATGATTCTGAAGTGCTGTCAAACCATGTCTTTATTGAGAAATAAGACAAGATATAAAAGCAACAGCAGATGACAGTTGTTGTGAGTATAACGGTCGAAGGGTTCACATATCAGATATTGACCTGACTTGATTAATTTGTTTGACTGATAGATGGACTGACTGATGGACATATTGGTTGTCCACGTGTTATTAGTTTGATAAGAGTTTATTCTTAGTGTGAATGAATGGATTTTCATATCTTTTTAACCCTTACAATGCTGAATTAAAATTTGTCGTCTGCTTTTTATTTTTCATTTTTTCTTATCGAAACCATGTTTTGACAACACTTTAGAACTACATTGGGAAAAAAAAGACAAAACATAAATTGACAGCAGACGACAATTTACCCGCATTCTAAGGGTTAAAAATTATAAAATGTATAGCACAATTCAGTGACTCATGATAACCAGGGTACAATTGCTGTTGGGGAAATTACATAGCATGAACATGATAAATCCTTCTCCCTGACCTTGTGCCAGGTATGCTTAACCACATTCAAAGTTTGCTTAACATTGTCCACAATAAGAAGTAATTTGCATGTCGACAGTAAATAGCAAGTGGTGAAATAATAGTAAGGTACCTTACTATTATTTCACCACTTGCTATTTACTGTTTACATGCGGTTAGGTACTGTAAAATAGTAGCTTAGGTACCTGCCAACATGACCTTCCTGTTCCACTTGTCGGCGGCAAAGCTGATGAAGATGCCGGCGAACGTGAAGATGAGGATAAACACAGGTCCAGCGACGATCTGGTACTCGAATCCCTGACCGTTGTAGTCCCAGACACACACGTGATCCAACCTCTCAGATCCATTACCCACCCGCCATGTTTATGCAGCTTGTAATTGGTAAATACATCCGTTATAAAATTCATGTTATGCTATGGCAAAACAAGAGCATTGTCTCATCAAGGAAACATGTGTAAGAAATAACAAAAATCCATTCATCTGACAGACAAACAGAACAGACGGACGGTCCTAAGCACTATATGCCAACCCTATCTTCTTCGAAACCCTGTGGCATAAACAAGGTGAAACAAAATTGAACTTTGCCTGTTTAACGACATTGACCTTGGACAGCCATAGACATGTGGACATTGAAGCGCGAACACATCGACACATCAAGCAAAGCATTTATGTACATTATTGAACTATGACCTAGAGTGACATTGACATTTAAACGTAACCCGTGGTATTAAATGGGCACATAATCGTCACATCATGGCAAAGATTGTGCAAAATTATTTGAAAATCAATTCATCAATTTCATTATGGTAAAAATTTGTGTCAAATTATTTGAAAATACATTGATTGGTTTACAAGATACAGAGCGGAAACAAAATTTGAACTTTAACCTCTATGTGACCTTGACCTTAGATGTAGACACATGGTTATTGAACACGACACATCGTTTCATTATGGCAAATTATTTGAAAACACATTCATTGGTTTAGAAGATATATAGAGCCGTAACAAAATTTGACCTTCAATGCCGGGCCAACGGCTTCGATCCCACATTTAACCTGCTCCATTTGCGGAAAATCACAAAATCAGAACGGAACATTTACATCAAAATAAATATATATTCAGCCCTGAAATTACAATAACCTGACCTGGTACCAGGTCCATACCACATCAAAGCCACATCGCCCTTCTCCTAAAAAAATAGAATACATGTAGGAATAATCGTTTTAACACTGTACTCTTGAAGTGTAAGACCAGATTAAATCCCTCATAACAAGAATGCCAAAGACGTACTGAGGGCCAAACCAGTAGCCGATTTCATCAACATTGCAAAGTATACTTCTAGCAAAGTATACTTTGAGAGTAATCATTTATTTTCCTGAAAATGCATTATGTCATATAGAACTTTAACGACTGCAAATATATGATGATTAAAATGTATCAGAACTTATTATACTAGCAATTTAATTACATTAATCACAGCCAAATTGGACTGTGAAATGTAATAATTCAGTATAATAAAAATTAAATAAATTTATCATAAAAATGAAAATTTCTTCTCTCCCTCAAAGTAAACTTTGCTACTAAAGTTACTTTGCAATGTTGATGAAATAGGCAACAGGCCTCCAGTCTGATCCAGAGGAAGATTTACAATCACTAAAGTACCCATCGAGGGCTCCCAATCACCACCACAATGGAGCACAACAGAGCCCAGGTCAATACCATGGAAGAAAACCATTACAAACTTACACAATACACATCCTGTTTTTAGTGAGTTACACCTGTATCTCCCCTCTGCTGCTGGGGACCTGAGCATACATTCATTACAGCCCTGTCACCGAAATGGAGATTCTTGTGTTCATTTGGATTTTTTTATTTTTTTGTTGATGTTATGGCCCGCATTAGCGGTCCAAGCGGTATCAGCGGTACGTGACCAGGAATATCACCAAGGCGTACAGCTGGTAGGGGCGGATCTTCCTTAGAAACATTCCTGTGGGTTAAAAATACAGTGAAACCTCTCTACAATTGCCACACATGGAAAGACACAAAACTTGGTGTTGTAGAGACGTGGCTGTTGTCACGAGGTTAACCCTTAGAATACTGTTGTTTCACATTTTGTCTTTTCTCTCAATAAAAACAGGTTTGCAGCATTTGAAGAATCATTTTCCAATGGAAAATGATTCAAATAACGGCTGTCAATGTATGTTTTTTTGTGTGCAAATGGAAATAGGAAATATATAGCAGCCAACAAAAATTTAGTATCAAATTGTAAGGAATAAATATAGAGCAATTGTCCTTTGGGAAAGAAAAAATCGCTGTTACAGATAATTGGTTGCATCATGCATGATGGGTAGGAATGGCATTATTAGGTGGGAGGCTGCAATTTCATCTATACTAATGGTGAGTGGGATGGAACTTGTTAGGTCTCGTCGAGAAGTCACAAAAATACTTTCTTAAATTAAGTATGTTCCATGCCATTGGTCTTTTTGATCAGTCTTAAAATTGTAGTTGTGTCAAGATGTGTCTGAGTAAATGTAGTTTGTTACAACACCAGCACCAATACATGATTTTGACTTCAGCAAAGCTAGTAATGTGTTTTACATAATAAATACACTTACTGTCGTCTTTTCTTCCACAGATTTTTTTAACTACCAAGTCGGTCTTAGCTCGGTGCCGAAGAGTAAATGGCTTTGTGTGGTAGATTTACATCTAATGCATTTTATATATCCAGAATAGATCAAATAAATGTAATAACCCTAAAATAGTCAGACACAATTTGTTTTAGGAAAAACCCTATTTATATAGGGTTTTCCCAAAACAAATATGAGGATCCGATTACATTGTATTGTGATAACCAATCAGCCATACTTGACCCTAATATCGGGGCATTTGTTTGCCTGTTGTAAAACCATATACGTCTAATATATATGGAATAAATGTGCCAAATAGTTCACGTTATTATATGGAATTACTCGTGACGATGCTTAAATGTGGCTGTGGACTGAGAAATCGGGCTTTATGGCTTTGCGACCAGTGAGATCAGACCAGACTGTGCGGGCATTACCGCACAGTCTGATCAGGATCTGCACTGTTCCGCACTGTTCACCAATCCACCAATGAAAACACCTGTATATACTAGTTAACAGGCAATAAGATTGCTACTGGCTACAGGAGTGTGCTATTTCATGAGGAGCTACACTGGCCGCAAATCCGAAAAGCCTCATTTTTCCAGTCACAGCCACATATGAGTTCGATTTTAACACTTCAATCTGACTAAATAATGTTAGTTTACTTATATTCAACCAGTGTCCACAACAGAAACGTATTTCTGTATGTGATATACAGTGGAAACTCTCTAAACCGGACACCCTGGGAGGGCCGCAGGGTATCCGGTTTAGAGAGGTTTCACTGTAAATTAAGCATGTAGCCATTCGGATATTGCTTTGCAATCATGAACATATTGCATCATCTGAGATTACCAAGAACCCCATCAAAATAATATCACATATGTTGTTGTGGAGTCTGGTTTAGAGAGGTTCCACTGTATGAACTTATAATAATACAGTGAACCTCTAAACCGACACCCTGGGAGGGCCCAGGTTGTCCAGTTTAGAGATGTTCCACTGTAATTCCGGTGTATGAGCACGGAAATACATGATGGTGTGCTTTGCAATCATGAACACTCATGAACAATATTGATATATTTGACAGTGAAATCTGTCATAATTTAACACATCGATGTCACAGGGAGTCTGTTTAGAGAGGTTCGTCCTGTATCATTAGCATGTACCACACTAGAAAATATGTTTTGTTTGTTGTTATATTGGTGTTATCGGCCTATCAACAGCTAATTCATTTAAAGCGGGCCAACAGGATTCGATCCCGTATTTAAACCTGCTGATTAGGGGAAAAATCAGAACGGAATATTACATCGAGAAAAAAAATGTTCGCCTGAAATTAGGAAAAGACCCGACATGTTAGGCTACATAGTAGCCTATGCAGAGGCGTCGGAACGGGGCGGCAGGTAGGCGACCGCCGCCCCAATATTTGGACCAAAAATAAATATTTTTTTGCTGTGAGTTTTTTTTGGATCGGGACGTGAATAATGATCATGATATATGGGAACAAACAACCTGTGGAAATGTAGTGAGTATCCTGGTAATAAAATGTTAATTCGATTAATGTAATTTCAAATGTAAAATATTGACTTTATCGAGCGCGGGAACAGTGCCATTCCTGATAACGGACTGTAACATGTTTGTTGGTTATTTTTTGGTAATACTTTACATACAAAAACACACATGCAAAATGATATAGGATAAAAGCATTACTATTGGATTTGCATTTGAACACTTCAAATATGGAAGACCATAAAACCTCATACAAATCCAGACAACATTTTAATAATTTTCATAAATTACCAGTGCATTACCCATATTTACTAGTGCTTTTTGCTATAAAAAATGTGTATGAGATGCCTACTTGTCTCTTAACCCTTTCAAACCTAAGGAACTCTGATTGACTGTGATAATCACAGTTCCGACCAATCCAATGGGCACAAAATGATTTTCAGACTCGTCCATTTATGAAAAATTAGGGTGTTTAAGAAATATTAAAATTACTTTATTTTCAAAAGTACAGATCCTGATGAACGGCTCGTTTACGAGCCGGCTCATCTGATCTGCACTTTTGCATAAACCAGCAATAGCGGGATTCGGTTCAAAGGGTTAAATGCAGCAGAATGCAGGAAATGCCATTTAGAATTCAAAAAAAAATCAGGGATGCCCTCGGACCCCCCTAGCACTCCCTCGCGTCACTCGGATCGACTGCTGCCTACACAATATTAATTTGCTTCTGACGCCTCTGCTATGATATGGTTATCTAAGGGATATAGAAGTTATATATATAGACGGAGTTGTGAAGGTCAAAAGATCAAGGTCATATTAAGAGCAGCATGGATGTGTGGCATTTGTCCACAGGTATGATGTATTGAAATATTGGAAGTAATCTATCAAGGTATATAGAAGTAATGACAGAATTGAGAAACTCTTAATGTGTGAAAAAGTTCAAAGTTGTGTAAGTCAAAAGGTCAAGATCAAAAGGTCAATGTCATATTAATGACAGCATGGACGTGTGGCATCTGTCCCCGGGTATGCTGTGTTGAAATAGTTAAGCAATCATTTAAGGGATATAGAAGTTATGACATAATTTAGAAACTCCGGCGAACTTCTTAATGTGCCGGACAAACGGAAACACGGACGCACGGAAACACAGTCCAAACACTATATGCCTCCGGCTCTACCGAGACCAGGGGTATAAAAACACATATTGAATATCTGAGAAATCATCGGAGACACAGTCTTTTACCCATTCCTTTTGGAATAAACCTTTACGGGTATGAAATTTAGTAAATATTTTTTATTTTTGTTATTTCTCAATGAAAGTACAGTATATGTTCTGACCACTCATCCTCATTGAGACGGTACAAATGGTGGTCGGGACATATACTTCCGAGAGCATAGATGGAAAATATTTAGGATATCAGAGCTCCAGTTAAGGTGCGTAATTTGACCAACTTGGGGTGAAATTTGTTTAGTTCTTCATCAAAAATGGCAAGTTGGGAGTCCTTTAGAATCGTCTCATTGAGACTATTCTAAAGCACTCCCAACTTGCCATTTTTGATGGAGAAATAAGAAATTTACCTCCAAATTACGCACCTTAACTGCAGCTCTGGATATATATCAACATACATTGTAATTGCATATCCTCAGCATGTAAAGGGTCCATAGCCTTCAACAATACCATTTATCCATATAATAGATGTACACGTATATTATCCATATACGTACCTTTATCAGACAAGATACAAACTTAACTGAGAACGTGAGTACTTTAATGTATTTTATATTTTATGCTGCATCATATCGATGGTATGAACACCAGCTGTCAAGAACATAATAGCTGTGATCTGGTAAAATCTTACTAATTGCCATTGTGACAAGGATAGGCCCAGACCAGCCTACACATTTGTGCAGTCAGATCAGGGCCTTCACTGTTCGACATTCGGTCAGTGAGCTGTACATTATGTATCCAGTGATCAGAGCAGACTCGGACCTCGGACACCAGTATGTCAATAACATAATGGCAGTGATCAGTAGCCTATTTCACCAACATTGCAAAGTATACTTTTCTAGCAAAGTATACTTTGAGTGAGAAATCTTCAATGTTTGGATAAATATATAATTTTTTATTATACTGAATTTATTACATTATCACAGCCATTTTGGCTGTGATAATGTAATAAATTCAGTATAATAATTCTGCATACTTTTAATCATCAAATATATGCAGTTGTTAGTTTTATATGAAATAATGCATTTCAGGAAAAATAAATGATTGCAAAATAAGTGACTACAGCTTTCAACAACATAATGGTCGTGAGCTAATACTTGTTGCCATTGTGACACGTATACATCCAGACTAGCTGCACGTTACGCACTATATCGCTGCACCAGTCAATGGTAAAAATGTGTGACGAAGTAGAAACTAAACAAAAATGCTTCATACGCAAATCTGGAAATACCACTCCGTCATAATGCTTATGTAATACAATGTAATGTAATGTAATTAGAGTTATGTATTCAGAACTAGACCCAGACTTGCCTACACATTTCTGCAGCCTGATCATGGTCTTCACTGTTTGTTATTCCATCAGTGAACCTTCGACTATGTATCCAGCGATCAGGGCAGACTCGGACCCATGCCAAAATGCTACCCACTGCTATAGCTCGGACTATATACAAATATGATGTATAGTTTACATGCAAATAGGGGTCAATTTACCATAAGCCCCCATTTCTCCAGTCGCAGTGACTGGAGAAATGGAACTTATGGGAAATTTACCCGCCACATTAAAGGGGCATATTAGGATTTTTAAAAAAATACTATCAAAAATAAAAACATGTTTTCATCAAGGCCCTGTGTAAAGTGGTTTATCTGATGATATACGATACTAGGACTGCTAAATTATTTTTTTTCCAGCAATTTTTTTAAAATACAGTGAAATCGCGATGGCTCGAAATGCGATGGCTCGTAATGTCGGGCTCGTTCGAAATGGCGTCGCGTTCCCGATAATTTCCCCTATATGTTTAATGTATTTTACATGCGATGGCTCGAAATGCAACTCCTCGAAAAATGCGATCGCTCGAAACAATTGTCAAGTCCCGCGCACACATTTCTCGCTATTTTGCTATACGATGACTTGAAATTGATGTCGAAGTTTGTGTTTGGCTAATTTTCACGCCTCCGCATCCGACCTATTACGATCATATGCCGAGCCGCGCTCTACCTGTCTGTGAAATGTAATTTCTTTTCAAGTGCAGTTAATTGCCTAAAGTTGTGCAATTTGATCGTTAACGTTGTTGATAGCGATAATTTTCAATGTTAATTAAATAATTGCTGGTAATAAGCTTTTAATATGTGTCAACCCAAATTCACATTGGAGTGAATTTCTAATTTACTATTTAAATCGTATTTTTGTGTTAGAGATCATACTTACGCTTGCCTTACGCACGATACTATACGTAAATATTACACCTGTTTGCAATACATTTTCAAGTAATCTGGTGCAGGGCCCACAGGATAACCGGATCGAAAATGTCGGCAACAGTAAAAGTTGGAGTTAAACGGAAGTTGGACTTGAAGACTGCCGAGTTCAAATACGAATACGGCATACGGCGATTTATTAAATATTCTGGGTTTCGTCCACTCGGAGTATTTAATAGAGTCTGTCGTAAGTCATTGGTCGTTTTTCGCTTTAACTCCCGCGTTATTCGAGAAGCTACCCGGAAGTTACAACGAAAAACGCCAATTGAAAAGACCACTGTTTCGAGTGACGTCACAACCACCTGCTGCATTAATTATGTGCGCCGCTATTTATAGTGAATACTGGACCTTTTTTACTTTTCGACTTTGATAATAATTGAAATAAAGACAGTTTTGTAAATACATGTAGTTTATTTAATTTCGCATGATAACTAATCTGCGAATAAATATTATAATCATCTAAAACATGGATACATTCTATTGTGCTTTCTTCATTTCCTAAATCCGACGGGTACAGTAGTCGGCAAATATAACAAAATCGAAAGATGCGATGGCTCGAAAGATGCGATCACTCGAACAAAAGGTGCGGTCCCGTGGCATTTTAAGCCATCGCGATTTCACTGTAATAAAAAAAAATGTGTTGCATTATGGCCATGTGTAAAGTGGTTTATTTGAAAATATATGATGATACTATATATATATATATATAGGACTACCGAGCTGTTTCAATTATCACGGAGATCTCGTTGAGTGCTATATGGGTGAAAATAGAAACAACCCAGTGGTCCTAGTATTGCCATATATCTTCAATTAAACCACTTTACACCACAGGTTGAAGTATGCCTAAACAAAATGTTTACTCCCTATATGTATAGACATATACCGGTACATATAGGGAGTAATACATTTTTTTTATTTTTAGCTTACATGTATTTTTTTTCATTTATTGATGCTTTTAGGTATATTTAATGTATTTATAGACCTCGGTCCGTTACTTCAAACTGTGCTTTACACAGGGCCATGATGAAAACACATTTTTATTTATAATCTTTTTTTTTCTCAAAAAAAATCTGGATATTCCCCTTTAAGTTTAGTTAGTGATGCATACATGTACACATGTACACACAGACAGTCCAGAGTCCAGTCTGCCCCACAGGTTATTGACGTGGGTATAAATATAAGCTAATTTTGAACTAAATCTAAGCGAAATACATTGACTTACCTGGCATAGCTGCGACTGTTGCTCAAGTTAACCTGCGATGTGAAGATGTGCCCATCCAGTTTTTGTGTGCACTAGGGGGCCGTTTCATTAAACTTTGTACGACTAAAATGTTCGCAAGTGCAAAATTATGATAGTCTGTAAATTTCACATTTGCAATGTTTTCTAGTAAACAATTATTGGATTTACATTTATTGAGCATATGCTGCATATGTTCAAAAAATGTAAATGCATCAATTGAAATTTCCAGACGATCCTAAATTTGCATGTACGAACATTTTAGTCGTATGAAGATTAGTGAAACGGCCCCCTGTTAGCTAAATCCCTCAGTCATGCCAGCAACAGAAATACATCACCAACAGGTCTGGTTCACTGAAAACAATTATAAGAAATGGTTTAGCCCTAAAAATATTGTGTTAATTCTCCAAAGTGTTTCCGATAATTAGCAGCTAATATGGATGTCATTTACTACTTCATCTGTCTTTTATAATGTCTGTATCCTACGATGAAGCAGTAAAAGATGATACATAAAATATAACTTATAGTTCGCCAAACTTTCTAAGCCAATCGCTGCACAGCATTGTGCTCCACTTATCTCACATATTGCAACGTTTAACCCCAATAAGTGATATATTACCCGATTTATCATTAAATGTTCGATATGAAATGGAAATCAATACGTGGATGGGACATTGCATTGTACACTTGGCTGAACTATAAGTATGTTATTGTTCACATATTGGATTTTTCAGGAACTAAATGTTGCGGTCGCTAGCCCTCCCTCACATTTAATTCCTTAAAACTCCAATATGTGAACAATAATTGACACTTATAAGATGAGGTAGTAAAAGCCATTCATAGTAGCCAAGTTTACCGCAGTCGTACAGGTAAGGCCATAAAAAAGTACTTTGGTTCTCAGACACAGGGTTTGCGGAATGCGACACGTGATGGCAGATTTTCTTTCTTAACTCTTTGCATGCTAGCGGCGAAAATATCCGCCAAACGAATTAGGAGTATATGTTTTATTTCTCTCTGTAAATATGTCTTGAAATTTCATTAGAATTGTGTCCGGAGGACACAATTCTAATGAAATTTCAAGACATAATCATGACATTTATAAGGAGAAATAAAAGTAAATATAATGAATTGTCATCTGCTATTTTTGAACTATTTATAGCCCACAAATTTCCCAGCATGCAAAGAGTTAATTTTTAAATTTTCTTTGGCTCCGATTTTTTTCAAGTCAGATGCATTTTGCATGTGAATTAAGTCTGTGGTTCACATATATGCTTACTAAAGCATGATTCAATATATTTTTGCAGAGTAGTGTTTTTGATTGGATATTTTAATTTACATGTGTTTTGCTGTTATGTATCTCTGATTGCAATGACGTTTCATGACTGCAAAACACTAGAATATGCCATAAAGCACTAACATGTCTGATTTACCGTGGTACACCCCAAGGGTTTGGAGAAGTTCCACTGTACGTGTAAATTTACAAAATAAATATTTTTGAATGAGCATAAGAATACACGTATAAAATACCCAATTTTACTTCGAACAGACAGCTCATATATGCAGTCTGTCCACAGTTCAATCGGTTATATCTCTGCAACAACAATAAATCACAATATCTATTCAACTAAATGTGAAACAATCAGCGTAGACTCCGATCCAGAACGCACATCCGAGCGATCAAAATCTGAGTCCACACAGCTTGTCATTATAATATTAACTGCATCAGAATATTTTGCAAATTAATATCAATAGCCTTTTGACTTTGACAATAATTGTATGTATTGTGAGGACCAATAGTGTGAATCCTACCAGATTGGGCATAACCACGGTCTGATCGGCTCCACATTATAGGTCGCTGACTTTGTTATACATGTTTGTTATTTATAGATATAAAAAATATATATAAATAAACTGGCAATTAAAAAAAAAAAGAGTACTTTTTTGCCTAATACATGTTCACGAATTTTAGAATAAATTATTAAAAGATATTTTGCACATTCTAAATGGACTTATTTTTCACTTCTGGGTAAACCCATTACATTCGGAATACACATGGAAGGGTATGAAATTTTTAAAATATTTTATTTTTGTTTCTTAATTAAAGTATATGTTGTGACCACTCATTTGAACCATCTCAACGAGACGGTTCAAATGGTGGTCACAACATATATTTCTGAGCTCATTTAAAGAAATATTTAGGACTCATTTGAACCATCTCGACGAGACGGTTCAAATGGTGGTCACAACATATATTTCTGAGCTCATTTAAAGAAAATATTTAGGATTTTTCACAAACAAAACGGCGTATCCTCATCATGAAATGAGTACAAATGGACAATCTAGACTGAGATTTTTGGCAAAAATGTTAGGCAGTCTCAGTCTGGTTACAAATTATTTTAGGTTTTAATCATCCGCAACATGCAAAATGTTATAAAAAGCAGCTGAAAATTAAGTATAAGTACACGCATATGTACACTATATGTATGACAACTTATCAATCTCCTTACATGTGTTAGCTGATCACAATAAACCAGTATATTGGCCTTTAACCTTATTAGTAACATGTAATGGTATGATTCAAGTGGATAGATCAGAGCTCAAGATAAGGTGCGTATTGGCGTATTTTACGCACTTATTTTAGCAGAATACGCATTGATTATCAAAAATGGGAACAAAATACTCACATCAATGTAAAAATATGCATTGATTTTCAAATTGAGTAGTGAAATTATTGTAATAAAGTTGAAATTTACTTAGTTGAGCTGCAAAAAGCAAACACTGTTCGCTTTTTGCAGCTCAAATAAGTAAATTTTTAGCCAGGTTTTTTGAAAAAAAATCCAGGCTATTGGATTGGCGAAAGCCGGGCGGGCGGGCGGCGGGCGCGGGCGGCGTCCACAATCAATGTTAAGTTTTCGTTTTTGAGTCCATTCTTTGTTACTGTACCACCTAGGACCACCAAACTTTCACAGCTTCATAATCAAGGGGTGCCCACCACATATCACTATCCAACATGTTGATTTTTTTTTAACTTTACACTCACCATTTTTTTTCCGCGTAATCGACTTAGCCATTTTCAATGTTAATAAGTTTCGCGTTTACAATGTTAAGTTTTCGTGTTTAAGTCCATTTCTTTCGTACTGTACCACCTAGGACCACCAAACTTTCACAGCTTCATAATCAAGGGGTGCCCACCACATATCACTATACAACATGTTACTTTTTTTTTTAACTTCACCCATTTTTTCCGCGCAGTCCACTTAGCCATTTTCAATGTTAAGTTTTCGCGTTTACAATGTTAAGTTTTCGTGTTTAAGTCATTTCTTTGGTACTGTACCACCTAGGACCACCAAACTTTCACAGCTTCATAATCAAGGGGTACCCACCACATATCACTATCCAACATGTGACCATTTTTTTACCTTCACCTATTATTTCTACGTAATTGACTTAGCCATTTTCAACGTTAACTTTTTAACGTACGTCTGGTTCGAGTTTTTTGGTTAAAACTTTTTCGTTATACTATATCTCTGCAACTGCTTCGCCCATTACCTTGAACTTCACAAATGGGTGTTTATCATCATCCATATTTTCATTCTAACCCCCAACCGTGCGGCCCCTGTGCCCAATGTCAAGGTCAAATTACTTTGAATTTTTTTTGTTAAAGTTTTTTTGTGTACTATATCTCTGCAACAAACTGCTTCACCCAATACCTTGATACTTCACATGGGTGTTTATCATCATTGTCGCACCTGCTTGCGGGGAAAGCGCGATCCTGTGCCCAATGTCAAGGTCAAATTACTTTGAATTTTTTTGTTAAAGTTTTTTTTCGTGTACTATATCTCTGCAACTGCTTCACCCAATACCTTGATACTTCACATGGGTGTTTATCATCATTGTCCGCACCTGCTTGCGGAAAGCGCGATCCTGTGCCCAATGTCAAGGTCAAATTACTTTGAATTTTTTTGTTAAAGTTTTTTCGTGTACTATATCTCTGCAACTGCTTCACCCAATACCTTCATACTTCACATGGGTGCTTATCATCATTGTCGCACCTGCTTGCGGAAAGCGCGATCCTGTGCCCAATGTCAAGGTCAAATTACTTTGAATTTTTTGTTAAAGTTTTTTTCGTGTACTATATCTCTGCAACTGCTTCACCCAATACCTTGATACTTCACATGGGTGTTTATCATCATGTCGCACCTGCTTGCGGAAAGCGCGATCCTGTGCCCAATGTCAAGGTCAAATTACTTTGAATGTTTTTTTGTTAAAGTTTTTTTCGTGTACTATATCTCTGCAACTGCTTACACCCAATACCTTGATACTTCACATGGGTGTTTATCATCATTGTCGCACCTGCTTGCGGAAAGCGCGATCCTGTGCCCAATGTCAAGGTCAAATTACTTTGAATTGTTTTTGTTAATGTTTTTTCGTGTACTATATCTCTGCAACTGCTTCACCCAATACCTTTGATACTTCACATGGGTGCTTATCATCATCGTCGCACTGCTTGCGGAAAGCGCGATCCTGTGCCCAATGTCAAGGTCAAATTACTTTGAATTTTTTTTGTTAAAGTTTTTTCGTGTACTATATCTCTGCAAACTGCTTCACCCAATACCTTGATACTTCACATGGGTGCTTATCATCATTGTCGCACCTGCTTGCGGGAAAGCGCGATCCTGTGCCCAATGTCAAGGTCAAATTACTTTTGAATGTTTTTGTTAAAGTTTTTTCGTGTACTATATCTCTGCAACTGCTTCACCCAATACCTTGATACTTCACATGGGTGTTTATCATCATTGTCACACCTGCTTGTGGAAAGCGCGATATCGTCAGCATTTTGGCATACGTCCCGTCCGTTCGTCCGTGTGTCCGGTTAAAGTTTTTTGGTTAAAGTTTTTCCATCTACTATATCTATTTTTTTAGTGTCCATGCCTCGCCCCAAGGCGCGACATGCAGGCCACGGCCATCTAGTCTACAAAAAGTGGGTATAATTATGTTATCCAAGTGTCTATGCTTGGAAAAAACCTGGCCTTCGTGGCTTTGCCTCGTTTCTTGTTATATTTGTTTTCATTGTTTTTATAATTTTTTCCTATTTTATAATGAATAAAATCAATAATACATTTTGTAAAAGTAAAATACGCATTGAATTTGAAATCTATGGCTATAATACTCTTTAGACACAAAACTTATCTGGAGCTCTGTAGATTATCCCAATAAAGAGCAGTGGCATAGCCAAAGGGGTGCAAGGGGTGTGAAGCACCCACTAGACTTTGGTTAGGTGTATATTTGATTTCTTAGGAACATAACTACAATATATGTAATAGTTATAGTTCACATATTCACATATTTAATTTTTTGAATAAATTAATTTTGTAATAATTAGAAATTAATTGACTAAAAAGTCAATAAATGAACTGTGACTAACTTACTGTTTGCCACGTTCCATCGTGTGCTCATGTTACGTTTGAACGGAGGGCCGCCCGCCACACGGTTGCAAATCCCAATACTATTACGTGATAGGCGATTTTACAACAAATCAATCATGTACATGCGGCGACATAATGCGCGTCACAGTAAATTACGTCAACAAGGCGGAATCTCTGGTCTAAATATAACTTTGCACACATTGCAACATTTAATGATTAATTTAATAGATATTGACGAAAGCGTTACAATTTGTGATTAATTGAGATGAAATGCTGTGCTTTCATTGGTCGAGAAACTAGGGCATACAATAAGTGAAATGTATAGCTTTAAAGGTATGTGCCCACTCAGCAGGCACAAAATGTTCTTTATAGGAATTACATAAGTGTATAATTGTGTCACTATTCCACCAGTTCTAAAAATTACGAGGGCCCGCTATACAGATAGAATTATCATTTAGTAATATTTATTTTACTGATAGTGACGCGTGGTGGTGGTATCAGTCTATTTTCATATGCAAATGAGGCATACTATTTCTTTAATTATTTATACTAATTAAATGAGTCACCTGAAAAAATAATGTTGTCGACAGATTATAAAGTATGATCATTGCACATCAAAAAATAAATACAGTTAAAAATAGTAATGTCTGTTAACATTTTAAGGTAACACGGTTATCGCCCCTGATATCAGTGTAGACATTTACCCAGAGCTCCAGATAAGCTGCGTATTTGCATAAATACCCAATTCAAATTGCCAAAAACCCAATTGAAATCAGAAGTAGCGAGTATCAAAAAGCAATTAAAAATTTGTGGTACCTTTATCATGCTGCGGAAAACAATAAACAGACCACAAATATAGCATATTTTTCTTATTGTCAATGAAAACACAACTTGGTATTTCATTAGAATTGTCTCCTTGGAATGCCAAGACATGTTTTCATTTCAAAGCAAACTATTCAATAATTGCTGTCTGTTGATGCGTAAACAATAGTGATTTTATTTTACCCAATTAAATTTTTGAAATACTCAATTGCTTCAGAAATGATGGAGTGACAATACTCAATTACAAATTCTTTATCTGGAGCCCTGTTTACGTCTGATATAAAATGATGCCAATCAATACATGGGGTAATTGTGAATGAGTGTTTATTTCGCCAGAAAATGTCTCAGATGATGTCTCTGATAATTTATAAAGAATATGTTGTGCCTACTGAGGGCATGTACCTATAAAATCACTATAATTGACAGGGGGGGGGGGGTGTTGTCCTATTTTTTAGCTATTTTTGGAACGAGTATGCTAGGGGGGGTCCGGGTGCAACACCCCCCCCCCCCCCTCCCAGCTGGTGGTGGTAAACTGATCCACAATTTGCACCCCACTCTCATGATCTGCACTGTTCGCCATTCCATAAATGAAACACCCACCATACTTCTAACAAGCAATATAGATCACAGCCATAGACACCACCACAGCAGCCATGGCACTATTTCGGGCCATACACTAAGTGGAAATATTTGTGTCTGCCGTGGTATCATTTTAGGCACCACTCAGGCATGTAGATCATTATCAGGCTACATGAGTGTGCTATTTGATCAGGAGCTACACTACGGGAAAAATAAATTATTACTCCCTCAAAGTATACTTTGCTAGTTAAGTATACTTTGCAATGTTGGTGAAATAGGCTACTGGTCTTGGCAGATGTCCCATTTCGTCCAGAATAGCGGTAGCCCATTTGTATGTATGTGTACAATACAAAATCAGTTTCACGATTAAATGCACTGTAGCCCATTTATATATGTGTACAATACAAAATCAGTTTCACGATTAAATGCACTGTATCCCATTTATATATGTGTAACATACAAAATGGGGGGCCCGTTTATATATGTGTAGCATACAAAATCAGGGGCCTGTTTATATATGTGTAAAATACAAAATAAGGGGCCCGTTTATATATGTGTAGCATACAAAATCAGGGGCCTGTTTATATATGTGTAAAATACAAAATCAGGGGCCTGTTTCACTAAACTTTGTATGACTAACAATTTATAAGTGTAAATCTAACATGGAGAGCACAGTTGGCATTAGAAGTAAATTTTGAGTCTTTGGCAGATTTGTTCACATTTAACTCTTTGCATGCTGGGAAACTTATGGGCTATAAATAGTTTAAAACTAGCGGACAATAATTCATCATATTTTCTTGTATTTCTCCCTGTAAATATCATGAATATGTCTTGGAATTTCATTAGAATTGAGTCCAGAGGACTCAATTCTAATGAAATTTCAAGACATATTTACAGAGAGAAATAAAACAAACGCTAGCTCCTAATTCGTTTGGCGGATATTTTCGCCGCTAGCATGCAAAGAGTTAAAGATCACTCCAGTCACAGATCAGGAGTCATAGTGACCACAAATACATAAGCCCCATGTCTCCAGTCACAGATTAGGAGCCATACTGACCACAAATGCTATAAGTCCCATTTTTCCAGTCACAGATCAGGAGCCATATTGGCCACAAATGCCATAAGCCCCATTTCTCCAGTACCAGACCAGAAGCCATACTGGCCCCAAATGCCATAAGCCCTATTACTTCAGTCACAGATAAGGAGCCATACTGGCCACAAATGCCATAAGCTTCTTCAGTCACAGATCAGGAGTCTTACTGCCCACACATGCCATAAGCCCTATCCCTCCAGTCACATGCCAGGAGCCATACTGGCCCCAAATGCTATAAGCCCCATGTCTGCAGTCACATGCCTGGAGGCCATAAGCAACATTTCTCCCGTCACAGACCAGGAGTCATACTGACCACAAATGCCATAAGCCACATTTTTCCTGTCACAGATAGGAGAGATACTGGTCACAAATGCCATAAGCCCCATTTCTCCAGTCACAGACCAGGAGCCATACTGGCCACAAATGTCATAAGCCCCATTTCTCCAGTCACAGATCAGGAGCCATACAAGCCACAAATCCTATAAGCTCTATTTATCCAGTCACAGATCAGGAGCTCAGCCATACTGACCACAAATTACATACGCTCCCCATTTCTCAAGTCACATATCAGGAGCCAAACTGGCTACAAATGCCATAAGCCCCATTTCTCCAGTCACAGATCAGGAGCCATACAAGCCACAAATGCTATAAGCTCTATTTCTCCAGTCACAGATCAGGAGCTCAGCCATACTGACCACAAATGTCATACACCCCATTTCTCAAGTCACAGATCAGGAGCCAAACTGGCTACAAATGCCATAAGCCCTACTTCTCCAGTCACAGACCAAGAACCATACTGACCACAAATGCCATAAGCGCCATTTCTCCAGTCACAGATCAGGAGCCATACTGGCCACAAATGCCATAAGCCCTATTTCTCCAGTCACAGGCCTGGAGCCATACTGACCACAAATGCCATAAGCCCTATTTATCCAGTCACAGACAAGGAGCCATACCGACCACAAATGCTATAAGCCCCATTTTTTCAGTCACAGATCAGAAGCCATACTGGCCACAAATGCCATAAGCCCTATGTCTCCAGTCACAGGCCTGGAGCCATACTGACCACAAATGCCATAAGCCCTATTTCTCAAGTCACAGACAAGGAGCCATACTGACCACAAATGCCATAAGCCCCATTTATCCAATCACAGATCAGGAGCCATACTGGCCACAAATGCCATAAGCCATATTTCTCCAGTCACAGATCAGGAGCCATACTGGTCACAAATGCCATAAGCCCTATTTCTTCAGTCACAGGCATGGACCCATACTGACCACAAATGCTGTAAGACCCATTTCTCCAGTCACAGTAGATTGCGAGTTACTGTTCGCGAACGGTAACTCTTGAAATCTACTCACGGACGGTACGGGAGTAGATTGCAAGAGTTACCGTTCGCAACTATGTTCGCAACTAATATAATCATCGACTGCTGGTTTCACTGATCCGATGTGAGAGTCAGTTACTATTCAGTGGGCTAAAGAGAGATGGGACTCGAAAAAACATCAATAAATGTTAAACAAAATTCCAACTTCAATGTAGATAAACTCAATAATGTTAACAAAATCTGCTAAGTTTTTCTTGTAACTTACAACCACAGACCTAGTGATACAACGACAGGTGCGCGCCCCGTGTTTATTTTGTGAGACAATATGCATCTCCTTTTATTTTGTGTGAAGAGGGTACTCGGGTATGGGGTTGTCTCAAAGGTTTCTTCTCAATTCCACAACCATAAATATTGCCTAAATATTCATCAGGTGAAGTCGTCCATTGATCATCTCGTCCGATTTCTTGCAATTATATCCCATCGCCAATCGGCATGAGAAGATATAGCGACAGTCGATGTAAGTGCATACGCACGTGAGTTCAATAGTACCACATTTAATTTTTTAAAGGCAATGTTTATCACATATGCCTAGAAAGTGATGAAACAGAGTAGGAAAAATAGTTTCATTGTAGAATTGTATCGTATTTCTGAACCTAAATGTACCGAAAAGTTGCTTGTAAAAACATTGGATTGGTAAAAAATGTTTAGAATATTGTAAAATAACTAGCAATGCTAGTTATTTTCCAGTTATTTTTCAATATTAGAATAGAATATTTATTCAGGAATACCAATAATACAAATGGTTTTCAATCTATAGTATTCAATTGCGTCTGTAATGAGAACTTATTTCTAAATTTGGTATAGTATTGTTTCACAACAACAAAATAAAGAAATTTCATTTGTACTTGTACTTGCAAATGTATAGCGAAAATGACAATTTGCCAAGTCAAATGATCTCCCCTGCTTAATACTCTTTCTGATAGCACGTACTTGAATATAGCGCATGTTTTTGTGAATGTGATCAAACAAAATTGTACGTTTGGTTTATATATGTCATTTATTGTGCATGAAGCGAAAACACACATATTGGAGATATGAGAGAGTGTCACTTTAAAGGTAAATGCCCACTCAGTAGGCACAACATGTTTTTTATAGGAATTAAATAAGTGTATAATTGTGTCACTATTCCACCAGTTCTAAAAATCATGAATGCCCGCTTTACAAATATAATCATAAATTTTAGTAATATTTATTTTGCTGATAGTGACTCGCGGTAGTATCAGGCTATTTTCATATGCAAATGAGGCATGATAGTTTTTATTTATTTATACTAATTAAATGCGTCACATGAACAAATTAATATGTTCGACCGATTATAAAGTATGATAATTTCACAGCAAAAACGTACATACAGAGAATAAATAGTAATGTCCGTTAGCATTTAAGGAAACACGGTTATCGCCCCTGATATCAGTGTGGAAATTTACGTCTGATATAAAATATATAATAATTCCAATCAATACGTGGTGTAATGGTGAATGGATGTTTATTTTGACAGAAAATGTCTCTGATATAAAGAACATGTGTTTGCCTACTGAGTGGGCATGTACCTTTAATAACTTATGAACCACTTAACTGATCTTAATACTATTTTATAAGAAAACTTATGTAAACTACTAGTAGGCGATTTAGCGAGCATCCTGATCAGTATATAGAGAATAGTAGGTTAGTGTCGTGAATGGGAAAAAATATCTGGCAAGGCTCAGGAAACGGGATGGGCGAGGCTCTCCCGAGCACATCCCGTTTCCGTGCCGCGCCAGATATGTTTTCCCATTCACGGCACTAACCTACTATTCTATTTATCCCGTCAACACCTACAAATGGCTGTAAAATGCAAAAATAGTATTGACTGGATATCAAAAATGTTGCACGGCACCGTGTTTCACGGCACATACGCACTGCGTTAACGGGATAAATGTCAGTTCCATGTCGTTACCATGATTCGCAATCCATTTTTACAAATGTATGTCATGATAGCGTTTATTTAAGAATATCATCGTTTGCCTTCGTCTGTTCATTGGGAGAAAATAAAAGATACTCGTGTAAACACTTTATAAGTGTAAAGAACATATATACACATATGTATAAGTGTGCAACGTGTTAGTTTGTCATCGTTAGTGTAAATGTAAGTAGCTCAATTAAAACATTTGTTTTTCTCAATGTAGATAATTTTCTCACAACATATTCAACGTTTCATTTCATTTCATCTGTCTGCATTCTGGCTGCATGTTTACCATTATGTCAGTTTGTCCATCCGTCCTCCAATCCCCCAGTGCCCGTCCATCTACGGGGGCCGTTTCACCAAACTTCCGTACCAATAAAATGTTCGTTAGTGCAAATTTATGATCGTCTGGAAATTTCAATTGATGTAATTACATTTATGAGCATAGGCTATGCTCAATAAATGTAAATATATCAATTGTTTACAAGAAAACATTGTTAATGTGAAATTTACAGACTATCATAAGTTTGCACTTACGAACATTTTAGTCGTACGAAGTTTAATGAAATGGCCCCCTGGTCCGTGCCTTACTCTGTCTGCCATAACGACGTGTCTGATAATTTCTCTTTCCTGTCATGGAGCTTTTTGATTTTTCTGATGGATTCCATGGCCCTCGCTTATAACCTTAGTATACTTATGTATATACATGTATGCACTCATCTGTCTTCTATGCGTAAAGCCTACAAGTATGCTTTATACTTATTTATAAATTTATCCGATTTAAACCTTTAGGCCATGCCATTATTTGTATTTGTTAAGCGACCACCCAGACTGCCAAAACCTACATACGTATCAGATAAAAACAAGCAAGGTCTTGAAACAAATGAATGTAAATTTATGTTAAAAACCTCCTCATCCCTTTGTTGAGAAAGTTTTTAGCATAAATTAAATTTACGAAAAGCAAACTTTGGAGAAAAAAAATACGAAGAAAATACTCTAATTAAACGTTTAAGTGTAAATTCATGAACGGATATACAACTTGCACACGTCTCCCAATCAGTTTTCATATCACTTCACCAGAAAATAGTGTACAATAACATACAGATATTTTTTCTTCACAAAACCACTCGTAAAACTTACGCGCACGCGGACGCTTAATTAACAGAGAAAGAACTTTGTACGGTCTTACTATAACGCCCATCCGAGACCAGTGTGGACGTCCACCAGGCCATTATTCCAATAACCCATCCATCCAGCCGTAAGACGGAGTACGAACACCTGCCATTTCATTATTTTCTGATGACAGTCGGAAATGGTTAAATGACAAAAATAAATGCACTCTTATGCAACATATCTTTCCCGCTTTTTCCCAAATAGTTTGGAATTTGACATGTGCCTAATAATATCTTTCTTTTATATCTTGCCTTATTTCTCAATAAAAACATGTTTCAATGGAAACGATTCTGAAGTGCTGTTAAAGCATGTTGTAAATTATTCTAAAATGCTTCACATCCGGTGGGAATCCGCGGGAAATTAGACAGCAAAGAGTTAATGACACATGCGGGAATTAGACTGCTTAAAAACATGGGTGAGAAACACGCTATGCACCCACAGGTCTGTATGTTCGAAATTATGGGGAACAGCTGTTAGACAGAACTTTATTTGCAAGAGGCGGGAATTAGATTGTTTAATGTGTTTAATTCCCGGGTGCAGGAAAGTCATTGCTATTTGAAATACTAAGTACTTAGATAGGCCTAGATCTACATTTGTGGATAGCCTCTGGAGATTTTTTTTTCGAAAATAAAAATGCAGTCTAATTCCTCGCGAAAGCTAGACGCTCCTTGTAATCCCCTTCTCAGGACAAGGAAGACGTTGGTCGGTGCATTAATTGTGGCTGTGACAGGAGAACTGGGGCTTCTGGGTTTTGTGACCAGTGTATCTCCGGATCCAATAGCACACTCCGGTAGCCTGATAACGATATATATTGCTTGTTAGAAACATCATGGGTGCTTCATTGATGAAATGGCAAACAGTGTAGATCCATTTCTCCAGTCACAGCCACCATTGAGTTTGGTATACTATTGCAACATGAGAAAAATCAAGCATACCCATACACAGTTATCTACCCTGATAATGACAGCTCTCTGCAAAGAAGGTACATGGATACCGAATATTTTGTAACAACTATTTGCATTTGTGTATGTTCCACGGCATTAGGCGTATGTCTCCCACGGTAAACGTGTCAGATAATGCCAGCTGATGGTTATGAACATTTTGATTGGTTTGTTTGCGAAATCTTGACGATTTTATTGTTATAACAGTCCACCTTGTGAGAGCATTTGTCAGTAAATGTCTATATCCGGTCGTACCAGTAGCCGGACATGCGCTTATACATGAATTGTCACAGCATTTAGATAAACTTTTAGACACATATAATCATAAGTTATTGTTCACATATTGTATTTTTATGCCCCTTCCACCGAATGGTGAGGGGGGCATATAGTGTTACCGGCGTCAGTGACTCGAACAATATTAGACCTCGTGTTTTGCTATCTGTAGCCTGGAACTGCCAGAAATCGGTCACCTAGCATGTTTATCAACATAATTCTTAATTAAAAGACATGTCATGAAATTAATGTTATACACACTTATAATACAACATTTCATTGTTATAAAACTGTAACTTTAACAAAGATTACCTTGAAATATGTCCAGTAATCATCTGTGAACACCGGTGACCCACTTTCCAATACTGCAGAAATTCACAACCGGTTTTCGGTCAATTTTGCGACATCTACAGGATATGCCCAAAATAACACACATTCACAATGAAACTTTATTAAGTCTTTGGAAAAGTAAAATTATTGTAAATGTAACTCGAATTAACTTCAAATAACTGATTTAACTTATTTACAATGTATACTCATGTACTTAGTCCTGGGTTGGAGTGATGGCAGCATCACAGTGTGGGCACAAAAATGTGTCCCCACGCCTAATTACTCTCACTGGTGTACAAAATGCCAAATGGACCCACCGTTTGCATTTTTCACATTCACCCCAAGTGACTAAAATGATGTATGGCCTCTTTTGTTTGTCCGGACTGTGCCTCTTACCTATGCATAAAAGCACATCTCATTCACACATATGCCTAAATCATCGGTGAAAAAAAATAATTTGATAACTCAACTGCATAAATTGTCTCTCACTTTTGGCCACACCTGTACATTGACACCGCTTGGCAAGTGCTTGGGCCCTGGAAAATATCCATTTTAGCAGACGGTGAATGAAAAATTTGATAAACTTGTTATTTTGAGGATTTTTTTGGTATTTTATGAATGGGAACTTTTGGTTATAGTGAAAATGCATTAAATTAGGACTTGGCATGATTTTATAACAGTTATTACCTTTCTAATCTCCTATTTTCATGCAGCAAACAACTTTGACAGCTCGGTAGTCAACGTAAACAATGTGGTGCGCGCGCAACCAGTGTTGTCGTAAAAAATAAGCATTTTTTTTAAATCTCCGGGGCCGACCGGAAACGGGCAGTGACCGATTTCTGGCAGTTCGACGATAATATTCAATCAGAAATAAAAGATGAAAAAGAATTGAATATACGTTTCATTGCGGCGTCCGTATGTCTTGTCCAAAACCTTAGCACTCCGGTAACTTATAATTTCTGTTTCCTTACAAGGATATGCTTGATATTTCACACACGCATTGCTCTCAAGTTCCTCCACCACCCTGAGACAAATCCACGATCGTCCCCCCCCTTGCTAAGCCCAAGGTCACATACTTGGTGCATTTTAAACATTAACCCTTCGCGTGCTACTCGCAACAAGTCGCGCTGGAAAAATCAGGCCTGCAATGCTGAGTGCAACAATTGTCGTTCTACAGGTGCGTGTTTACTACCCTTGGCTAGCCATGGTTACGCGACATAATTCCCTCTAGTTTATTAATATAATTGATTCTGATTGGATAAAGATGTATTGTGTAGCCAATCATTATAAATAGGAGCGATCATTACACAGTAAATTCCTTCTAAAATTAGCAATTAGTATTTCCCAAAATCGACCGGAAATGTACAACAACAATGGCGTCAAATATTTTTGACTCGCGGAAATAAATTTTGATTCTAGCGAAGATGAAGTTGATTTTGAGGGTTTTGATGACGATGACATCTTGCTCGGGGAGGCAGGGATTCCGCTGGCGATCGCCACTTTCGCAATTGGTGATAAAAATAAACAGTTGGCGATAAAAAATTACAATTTTCGATTTTTAAATTTTCGATTTTTTATTTTGAAGTGGCGATTTTTTTTTTCCCCAGCAGAATCCTTGGGAGGGTGGGGTTATTAGGAACATGCCAATGAGCGACTTTTGCCCTGAAAACGACCATAATTTACCAACGGACCAGGAAGCTGGTTGGGACCGCGCCTGTATGCCTGGATTCTCACCTGTAAACTCTCCTGTACAGGTAAATATTGTGCACATGTGCAATATTTGGGCATAAATGAAAACTTCAGACAACTCTATGTAACATTTATATAGGTTTTATTTACCAAAAGTGAACATGTTACAGGTTATAACAATTTACAATAACATACTGTATTTAAAAAAAATTACTATAAAAAATGCAGCACTGGGGGCATTGGATTGCAATTATTTATATAGCATGCGAAGGGTTAACGCTCGGGTAAATGTCTTATAATTTCTGTTTCCTTGCACTCATCAGTCATCTGCTTGATATTTCACACACACGCATTGATTTAATGGTCCTCTACCGCCCTGTGACAAATCCACGATTGTCCTGCCTATGCTAAGCCCAGGGTCAAGGTTCGAAACCTTAACGCTCCGGTAAATGTCTTATAATTTCTAGTTTCCTTACCCAGATCTGCTTGATATTTCACACACGCATTGCTGTACTCGTCCTCTACCGCCTTGTGAAAAATCCACCATTGTCTTGCCCCCTCTAAGCCCAGGGTTAAGGCCACATACTTGGTGCGTTCGAAACTCTGGTAAGTGTCTTATAATGTCGCTTTCCTTGCATGGAAATAAGCGCTAATCCTATTACTTTTAGGGGATGGGATAAATGATGCTGGTGTGGCGAGGGCCTGGCACCAGATCAGGTTGTTCTAATTTCAGGACTGAATATATATTTTGATTGTAAATATTGAGTTCTGAAGTTGAGATTTACCCCCCTCGGACAGGTGGATACGGGACTCGACCCCGTTGACCCGTCTGCGTGTAGACTCCCTGAGGCTTGTACCTCTATGTCAGAAAAGTGGACGTTAAACCCTATTCACTCACTCACTCCTTGCATGGATCTGCTTGATATTTCACACACCCATTGCTCTGATGGTCTGCTTTCATGCTGTGACAAATCCACTCTTCTCTGGCCCTCAGTGTTTTCAAATCTGCCTTGTTTTCTTTGGTTGCCAGCGGGGGCATTCGTATGCCGATAGGCCACATTTCTAATTAATGAATAAAATGCGAGGGAGCGCGTTAGCGACTACAAAATTTAGTTCCTTGAAAATCCAATATGTGAATAATAAGTTGAATAACATACTTATAATTAAACAGGTTTATAATTAATGTAGTCTCCCATTCGAGTAATGAATTTCCATTTCCTGTTGAACAGGTAGTCATTAAATCTAGTAATATGTAAGTTATTGCAGTTAATTATACCCCCAGCATACAAATTATGCCGAGGGGTATATAGTTTTCGTAATTCTGTCCTTCCGTCCGTTTGTCCGTCCATGTTAAAGTTTTTGGGTACCCATTATCTCTGTAACGGTAAGTTGGATTGACCTCAAACTTCATATACTTTCTTATCATCATCCATATTTTCATTCTATACCACACTCATGCAGCCTTCATATCCAAGGTCAAGGTCAGATTACTTAGAAAGGTTTGCGTTAGAGTTTTTGGGTACCCAATTCTTTTATCTCTGCAACGGTAAGTCGGATTGACTTCAAACTTCATTTACTTCCTTATCATCATCCATATTTTTCATTCCATATGCAGCCTTCTTGTCCAAGGTCAAGGTCAAATTACATAGAAATGTGCGTTAAATTTTTTTTAAATATTTGCGTTCGTTTTGATTTGTAGGTCCAGGAGGTGGCCGGTGGTATACATGAGCCCCGGCTCACTTTCTAGTCAAATGTTGCAATTTGTGAAATAATTTCAGCATGATACTGGCCAGTGATGGGCTTAGAAAGTAGGGTGAATTATAAATATTATTATTTGAATAAAATAAGTATACCTAAATCAATTGGACACTTCCTGTTTGATTGCGACTGGTATACCTGTGAAAGGGACATACTAAACAGACAAGTTTTGCAAATCCTAACCAATAAAGACATCTTCATTAGGGATATCAACTTGAGAGGGAATATAGAGGACACCAGCGTCATTGGTTGAGGGCAACAGATACATGCCTTCCTGAGATTCCTGAAGGAATCAGGGAGGCTGGAAAAAGTTTCATCCTTTTTATACGCCCGTTTGAAAAAACGGGACGCATTATGTATTCATCTTGTACGGGCGGGCGGGCACAGCTTGTCCACGCAATAACTGGAGTTCTACTTGACGGATTGTAACCAAATTTGGTATACATGTTTATCACGGCAAGCCGAAGAAGCCTATTAATTTTGGCGGCCATTTTTATTTTTCGCACTCTGTATCCTTGTCCACGCAATTACTCAAGTTCGACTTCACCGATCGAAACCAAATTTGGTATACATGTTTCTCACGGCAAGACGAAGAAGAGTTATCTCCCCTTGTTGACTGGCCTTGCCTCGACAGGCGTATATTGTGACCTTCGGCACTCTTGTTCACTCATGTGCGACAAGTGTTTAAGCACATAGTATATTACCTCCTGAGACTTAGAAGCACAGACGTGACCATGGCTAGCGGAAGATTAGCGAAAGGATTAACAACAACAACATTATTATAAATAGATAATGCATTATTAGCACTTGCTAATTTAGCAAGGTCATACACCATGTTTGGACAAAATCACCCCCCTCCCTCACTCTATTTTCTCTCTATATGTCTCTCCCCCCTCCCCTCTCTTGTCTCTCTCTCATGTTCTCTTCATCATCACCCTTATTAAAACATTTCTTATGGTTGTGATTGATTATTTTTCAGGAGAAATGGATCCACAACAGTCTATGAATCCCGAGTTGGCCAAAGCTCTGAAGATTGTCCTAAAATATGAAATCCAGGCATTGGTGAGTATGATGAGTGATCAGGCATGGGAAATTTCCGGATTAATCCGGAAATCCGGATTTGAGGTCCCAGGGACCACTTTTTTGAATCTTTTAAATCCGTTGAGAATGGCGATAAAAATTTTCGAGAAAAAAAGAAGAAAAAAATAATATTTTTTTTCCGAAAATTGTAATTTACAAAATTCTGGGGGGGGGGGGGGGGGCATGCCCCCAGACCCCCTAGCAAATCGCAGCGCAATCCGCTGCTCAAATAAATTTTCAGGATTGGGGATAGTGTTCCACTCCCATGCCTGAGTGATGCTATGAGATTCTGGGACAAAAGGAGGCTTATCCATCACTTATTCGGGATCTACAGTGGAACCTCTCTAAACCGGACACCACAGTGGAACTTCTCTAAACCGGACACCCTGGGAGTCCCCAGGGTGTCCGGTTTAGAGATGTTTCACTGTAATTCCGATGTAAGAGCACTGAAACACATGCCTACAGGTGTGCATTGCAATCATGAACACTGATCAACATCAGGGACATCTGACAGCGAAATCGGTCCTAAATTAACACATCAATGTTGCAAGGTTGTTTGGTTTAGAGAGGTTCCACTGTACATTGTTTGCAGGTTAGTGTGCAAAACAATGTTGATACTTTTGATGAACACCAGAGTATAGTCATGATGGCATAATCTTTGTAAACGGGAATTTTTAAAAAAAATAGGTAAGGTATCAAATTTATATATGTTTTATTAAAATAATCATAGTCAGAAAGCCCACAAGCCTCATTTCTCCAGTCACAACCACAAATATGCGATTATTTCCAGTTGTCGCGGTTGGCAGAGACAGGGGAGGAGTCATTGGTGATTGTGGCCAGCTCGGATGACGGCACATACGGACACCTCGGGTCCACAAAGGGTGAGGGATTCCTGCATCTGTCTCAGCTCGACTCTGTCCAGAAGGAATTCCTCAGTTTCTGCTCAGGTGTGTAATGTACAGTAGAACCTACATGCAATTAAGCTGTTAAAGTTTTCGGGTACCCATTATTTCTTCAACGGTGAGTTAGATTGACTTCAAACTTCATATACTTTGTTATCATTATCCATTTTTTCATTCTATAGCCCGCCCATGTGTCTTTTATGTCAAATGACATAATGAAAATATTGTTGGTCGGACAAGGCATCGGCCGGGGGTATCTGTGAGCCCCTGCTGACTTGCTCTAGTTTCTTAACCCCTCGCTGATAGGCATATAGCATTCGTCCATGTACGTATGTAACAGCTTTCTTTTCTTAATAACTTATGAACCGCTTCACCGAATTTAATAATATTTGGCCACAATGTGTGTCTAGGGGTGACACTTTACTTTGCATACATCTCACGTCTGAACACCCAAAGTCAAGGTCACTGGGGATTTATGTTCACCTTGTTAGTAAGGCAAATGCGTTGTTTTTATGCTTTCTCAATAACTGCTTAACCTTCAATGTTTTCAATAATATCAATGGGATTATCTTAGTGATAATGGTTATGATAGTTAATCTTATTGATCACATGTCTGAAGCGACTTATGTATTTGGCCTTTGTCAATTTTATTCCCCCATATTGTCTTTTCCCTTGGATTGGTCATTTATTTCAAAAGTTACCATCAATTTTTGTCGCGCCCGCTTGCGGAAAGCGCGATATAGTCGGCACTTTGGCGTACGTACGTATGTACGTACGTACGTGTGTCCGGTTAAGTTGTTTGGTTAAGTTTTTTGGTTAAAGTTTTTGGTTAAGTTTTTTGGTTAAAGTTTTTTGTTATACTATATCTCAGCAACTGCTTTGCCCATTACCTTGAAACTTCACATGGGTGTTTATCATCATCTATATTTTCATTCTAACCCCCTCCCGTGCAGCCCCTGTGCCCAATGTCAAGGTCAAATTACTTTGAAGTTTTTGGATCTGGAGATCTGTAGCCGATTTCATCAAACTTGCAAAGTATACTTATCTAGCAAAGTATACTTTGAGGGAGTAATCATTTATTTTTCCCAAAATGCATTATTTCATATAGAACTAACGACTGCATATATTTGATGATTAAAAGTATGCAGAATTATTATACTGAATTTATTACATTATCACAGCCAAAATGGCTGTGATAATGTAATAAATTCAGTATAATAAAAATTAATAAATTTATCATAAAATTGAAAATGTCTCCCTCAAAGTATACTTTGCTAGATAAGTATACTTTGCAATGTTGGTGAAATAGGCTACTGATCTGTTCCTGATTATTTCAGCCCCGGCCACCTGTGACTTATCAAGTGATCCCCAAGTCCCAAAGAAGGATTTTCCTCCACTTTTTCGGCCTCACAGAAGGAAATCGATACCACGGTGTAAATCTGAGCCAAGGAACTTTGAATTTGAAATGGAACCCCGTGTCTGCAGTCTGGTGGACCAAATACCTGAATCCAGCATTGATGAGAATTTGGTAGACTGTGTACCAAATACTAGCTTTGGAACCATGGTGAACAAAATACCAGCAGAGTTGGAATCTACAGCAATGAACTTAAGTGGTATATGTAGATCTGAATTTATCAATGGCGACACTGAAAGTATTAAGTCTAATATCTCATCGCAGCCCACAGAATATACCTGGCGAGAGGAACAGTTTGATGTCAAACAGGAATATTTTGAAACGGTTAAAGAAGAAGGCATAGACACAAGTGCTGTACTCGCAAATAGTGAAATAAAATGTCTAGACGTATTATCTGAGAACAACATGACGATGGCATACGATGGAATTCCCAAATCTCATTCTAGTGTCTCTACAAACAGACGGAAAATGAATTCCAAAATGTCCCCGAGAAAAATCCTATGTAGACCTGCAAACATTGATGAGAGCAAACCAGAGACTGATAATGCTGAAAAAGATTCTGAAATATCTCAGACTGGTCTATTTGAAAATCCATCTGGCCAATTTGAAACCAATAATGGTGATGAGCAAATGATTTTAGACATTCAAACTGAAAGTATCCCATCCAATGAGGAACCGAGTAACAAAACTGAGACCGAATTAGACCTAAATGTCACACTGAAGAAGAACGGCAAAGGTCTGTCTATGGTAAGCAAGGCACATGGACTAGATTCACCTGTTTTATCGAACATGAAAAGTACATTTGTTGAAATGGGCAACATGGCGCGATGTTTACTCTGCAACAAAATCCTCCAGAGAAATAACCGTACATTCCACTGGCGTTCACACGTCGGCGATAAACGTTACAAATGCGACGTATGTGATAAGGCATTTACACACCCGTCCAACATGCGGTCGCACCGTAAAATCCACTCTGGCGAGAAACCATTCCAGTGTGATCTGTGTGAGCGGGCGTATCGTCGCCGAGATTACCTGCTACAACACATGGAGAAGTTTCATCACCGCATCATAGAACCATTCGAAAGGAAACCCGTCGAGGGTTTTGCATAGCATTGTGGGAAATCAGATGACCAAATAAATGGCTGTTTTTTTTCTTCAAAATATTTGTCATTCATCTACCAGTAATACTGGGTAATTTATTTTATTTTGTATGCTATATTTAATTTGATGCAGCCTACAGAATATGTGCACTACTAGTAACCTGAACATACTGATATATGTAGTTTACCCCTTTGCCTGCTTGGAAATTTGTGGGCTATAAATGACTATTAAAGTATTTCAGTCATTCTAATTGGCCGAAACACGGCCACGTGATTAACTGAATGTAGACCTCTGAATGGTGTGTTTACACGAATAAGCACTCTCGGGCCGCGAGACCAGTCCGAGATGTGTTTACTCATGTACAGAATAAGCACTCTCGGGCCGCGAGACCAGTCCGAGATGTGTTTACTCATGTACATGTAAACAAGCCTATTGTTCACCTCCTAAGAGTGCATGCATAAATCTGAATTATAACTAAATATAAAGTTTATTCAACTATTGTTTTGAAACACACTATTTATTTCTGGAGAAGTTTGTAAACATATTTTTTGTGTGGGAGGGAAATCGTGCTAAGGGTCATATAATAAAACAATTATAGTCTTTTGAGTCGGTGTACATGAGATTTACGGACCTTCGAAAAGTGATGTTCACCTCCGCCTTCAGCGTCGGTGAACATCACTTTTCTCAGGTCCATAAATCTCATGTACACCTCAAAAGACAATAATTGTAAAATATTCTCTTTCATTTCTCCCTGTAACCGTCATGCAGGTTAAAACGGGATCGAACCTGTTTGCCCGGCCTTACATGACCTTAGCTGTTGATAGGCCGTTAAACACCAATAAACAAACAAACAAACTGTAACCGTCATGAATATGTCTAAGGACTCAATTCTAATGAAATTCCAAGACATATTCACAGAAAGAAATGAGAAAAGTACTCCCGATTTGTTGGCTGTTATTTTCACCGCTAGCATTCAAAGAGTTACCGTAATCATGTGTTGTTTCTATAAAGATCCCTGAAATCAACACAGCCTACCTGTAACAATAAACTTGTGTTCTAATGAAGCTTGAAGACATATTTACAGAAAGAAATTAGAAAAATATTCCCAATTTGTTGGCTGTTATTTTCACCACTAGCATACAAAGAGTTAACTAGAGACCCCGAAAATCAACTTGTACTTGTAACGATCAATCCTGATACATGGGTCGTGGTGTACAAATTATTCAACTGTATGAAAGCAAATAAAGCAGCATGTTTAGCATTAAAGGTCACATTCCATAAACTGTATGTTTAGCATTAAAGGTCACATTCCATAAACTGTAATACAGTTTATGGAACGTGACCTTTAATGCTAAACAAATTACATTTTAAACATAGCACGAAAATTGAAATCTTGTTGTATTGGTTCTAGTGATGCAAATTTTGCTACAATCCCTGAATAATTGCTCATTGAACTTATTCAAATTAAATTCTACTCGGGCAACAATAAAACAATATGGTGGTTTGTTGTATTGCCCGCGAAAGCGGAAAGCGAGACATAGGTTTTGCTTTTCCGGAGTCGTCGGCGGCGGCGGCGTCATCATTCAATGTTAAGTTTTCGTGTTACGGTCATTACTTCAACACCTTATCAGCTACAGTCATCAAACTTTATACATACCTTTACTATGATATGTAGATGAATATAGGACTATTCTCGGGGCCCCAGGGTCAAGGTCAAGGCCCCAATTCCGCGGAATTCTTGTTTGCCACAATGCGACCGAACCAAAAAATATGTGCCTACTCAAAAAAGAATTTCAGTGTAAAAGTTAATTATCTTTTACCATAGATGAATAATTCCAGCACAACAATATTTTCACATTTCCCTAACATTTGATTGGTCTGTAGCAAGTCTCTGTCCAAAATTTATATCCCAGTAAACTCCCACGCCAAACTACTTTCCGTAACCGTCAGGCGCAGTTAAAATAATTCTTAAGAAAACGGAAAACACATTTTCTTGATGAATTTATTTCAGATGCTGGAATTATAAGGAATGAATGGCCTTTTTGTTGAATTTATCGGGGAAATAAACTTGGAAAAGTTGCGGGAATACTGGACGAGGCCTTCCGGCCTTCGTCCAGTATTCCCGCGACTTTTCCAAGTTTATACCCCGATAAATTCCACAAAAAGGCCATTCATTCCTATAATATACATGGAGAATGGATTTTTGTTTTTATGAGAGAAAAAAAAGAAACTACCTATCTACCGATCTGTATTTTTGTAAAGTAGCGTCGGGTTTGTGAAAACCTAAAATCCTTTAATTGTGGCCTCACGTTAATAACTTTCAATGTCTTGATGGAATACATGCTGACTGACAGCAAAATGCCTTAGCAGGCATCGACTTTGATACATTGTATCAGGGTCAATCTGTATTCGAAAATAGCCATAAAATGGCCACAGCTACGAGGACGATTTGAAACACAGGGCTCCAGATAAGGTGTGTATTGGAGTATTTTGCGCACTTATTTTAGCAGAATACGCATTGATTATCAAAAGTGGGAGTACACAATACTCGCAGTAATGTGAAAATATGCATTGATTTTCAAATTGAGTAGTGAAAATATGGTAATAAAGTTGAAAATTTACTTAGTTAGCTGCAAAAAGCAAACAGTGTTTGATTTTTGCAGCTCAAATAAGTGCATTTTTAAAATTCTGCTAAAATATGTGCGTACAATACGCCAATACGCACCTTATCTGGAGCTCTGGGAATTTAGTTGTTTTTTCCATTCCATCCATTTGTCATTCCATGCATCCATAAAGTCAGTTTTACATATCTGCAGTCATATGTCTTTTGCTTGAAATTTCATGTACATGTACTTGTTTATCATCATCCATTGTTTCATTCTATAGCAGTCCTTTCACCCAAAGTCATGGTGAAATGTCTGAAATTTGTGTTCTAAAGAGATGTTGATTTTACATTGTTTTGTCGGTCCATATGGTGGCCAGGGGTATTGGTGAGATCCTGGGGGCCGTTTCACTAAACTTTGTACGACTAAAATGTTTGTAAGTGAAAATTTAGAATCATCTGGAAATGTCAATTGATGGGTTTACATTTATTGAGCATATGCAGCCTATGTATGCTCAATAAATGTAAATCCAATAATACAGGATAATTTACAGACTATCATAATTTTGCACTTACAAACATTTTAGTCGTACAAAGTTTTGTGAAACGGACTCCTGGCCGGTTGTTTGTCATATAACTAGACTACTGCCTGTTCCACATTTTGCTGCTGACAAACTTTTGGCTATTAAACACATTAAATCAAAAAAATATTTATATACTTTTAAATATTTTTTAGATTTGATGTGTTTAATGGCCAAATGTTTGTCGGCAGCAAAACGTGGAACAGACAGTAATGGACTATATACTGTCCAGTTTTATTGCTATGATGAAACACTTTAGTTTTTGGATCATTCATGGATAGTTGCCATTCTAACAATTAATCTGTCTGTGCCATATTTGATTACCGGTAATTGGGTGGTTGGTTGGGAGCACGTGAAGGGTAATTTAACGATCGGGGTTCATTCTTGCTGGAATGCCGACTTGCATGGTTGGGCCCTCATGTACATTTTCGGCGTTCTGATACTTGAGAGCTAAATCCTGTTATACCCCATTCAAAAGTATTAATAAGATTAGTGCTGATCATATTACTTTTGGGGTTGGAGCTAAGTGACCCGGGGGTGGAATGGACCTGGCACCAGGTCAGGATATTGTAATTTTGGGGCTGAATATATATTTTTTCTGTAAATATTGAGTTCCGAGTTTGGGAATTTCCCTCATTATGTATGGACAGGTTAAATACGGGATAATCCAACCCGTTGGCCCGGCCTTAAATGACTTTAGCAGTGATAGGCCGTTAAACACCAATCAAATCAAAAATCAAAATCAAAGATTACCTGTTACTTATTCTATGTTAAAGATAAATTCTCATATTTGCCATTTCAGTCTCCGCGAAACTGCCAAAATTTTACAGGACATTCGGTCTGGTAAACTTGAAATTTTTACCACACCGGACAAAAAAATTTACCAGACCAAATTTTTTTTATCAAATATAAAAATTGATTTTGTGTGATATTTAAGACCTTTTTAGCTTTTTAAGTACATCAGTCATATAAGAAAAGCTAGCTAGCACCAGAAGTGCATACCAAAGGAAGGTGATTTCATTGAAGGTTAGAATAAAAAAGTAGAAACAAAATATATATTTTTTTTTTTTTGAGAGTCGGACATTCGGTTCGGCGACTTCCGGTTTACAGTTGGACCGGCAGCAATTTTAATGGACATGTCCGACGGATCGATGAATTTCGCGGAGACTGCCATTTCATCATTGACATATATATCAATGAATTAATAGGATAATACGTCATCGTACATCTGCTCATTCCTGATACACTTTTTTTCACTCGGCCTTTAAAAATAAAGCGATTGTACGGAGATCAAGAAGCGGCCGTCACTTAGGAACCTGGTTGGGCGGGACAGTGAGGAGAGATAATTAGCCTGAAAGACGTTTTAAACATTTATTGCACAAGTCTTATCGGAGTTCACCGGGACCCCTGAAATAATTGTTAAAATCGCTTTACTTATATTAAAATAAAATGTGTATTGGGAGTCTTTGTATTAATAATTTCTTAATATCAGCTCTGTCAACAGAAAATGGCACTTTTTAAGTGGAATCGGGGTAGCATGTGCGCGATGATGTAGTATCCCCCCCCACCCCCCCTCTGAATTCCCAATTTTACCTTGTAAGAAGTAAAAAGGGATGAGTTGTGGCCTACAGGTTAAAACACCTGACTTCCAATCCGGAGGTTGTCGGTTCAAACCTTGCCTAGGACATCAAAAATACTTTCATAGTATGATAGTACCTGTATTTCCATCCCACTGGTCTGTCGGATGAGACTTTAAACTGTGGTCCTGTCCCTATATGACCTTAGCTGTTGCTGGGACGTTAAACACTTTCACTTTTGTAAGAAGTAAAACTTTTTGTCCGTAATAGGTAGGGACTTGAAAGTTTGTGAGTGCCTTCCTTTTAATGTATAGATGTGCAAAGTGAATTTTGATTTGACCCCCCTCCCTTTTCCACTTAGCATTGGGAAAAATGGGTATATTCAGGGATTCCGCTGGGGAAAATAAAAAAATCGCCACTTCAAAAAAAAAAAATCATTTTTTTTGTTTTTTTTCTTCGAAAATTGTAATTTTTTATCGCCAATTGTTTATTTTTATCGCCAATTGCGAAAGTGGCGATCGCCAGCGGAATCCCTGTATATTGCGTATTGCGATACCGTGGCATCTTGTACTTTAGTTGATTTCTTGTTTTTACTAGTTCATTAATCGTATGAGGAATACTTGTTTTAAAATCTGAAAACTACTAACAATATGCTGTAGATCTTGTTGAGACGGCTCATTACACATGCACGTTTACTTAATGTTATATTTATGATATTATTACAGCAATATTTGTGAATTCCGTTGCTGCGTATGTCCTTAACCCTTAGACCGCTACACACAACAACTGTCGTCTGTTGCTGCTTTTATATCTTGCCTTATTTCTCTGACAATAAAAAACATGGTTTGACAGCACTTCAGAATCATTTCCGATGGAAATGATTCTGAAGTGCTGTCAAAGCATGTTGTAAATTATTCTAATGTGCTGTCGAAGCATGTTTTTGATGATAAAAATGGAAAATAGAAAATAAACAGCGGACGAGAAAAAATTAAGATAGCGGTGTAAGGGTCAATCAATTGTTTATGATGTCCAGAATCTGTGTTATGTTTTGTTTGTACATTCTAAATGTACACGTATTTAGATTGCCGGTATACATGTGTGTGATGATGGAGACATTTTCAGGCCTGTACGCAGAGGGGGTGCGATGGGTACGTGCACGCACAGGTTGAAGTAATGGACCGAGGTATATACATTAAATTTGCCTAAAAGCATCAATAAATGAAGAAAAAAATAAGCTAAACAAATGTTTTTACTCCCTATATATAGACATATACTTGTATATGTCTATATATAGGGAGTAAACAAAATTTGTTTAGCTTATTTTTTTTACTTCAACCTGTACGTACACACCCCCTTAACCCTTTCAACACCACAGGCCTATATAGTGGTGTTGGTAAAAAGTGTAGACCCAGATGAGCCGGCTCGTGACGAGCCATCTCATCAAGATCTGCACTTTTTGAGTAATTTTGAGACCAAACATCCCCATGTTCATAAATGGAATGGTCTGAAATCATTTTTTGATGATTGGATTGGTTGTAAAATTAACATATCATAATCAAAATTCCAGTTACTTAGGGGAGATATGGTTAATCTACCGAGGTTTGTCCGTGAATGTGCAAACAAAATGTTTAGCCCTTCACGCCGTTGATAACGCATCTCCCTAAATTTATTTTGGATTCACGCAGTGGGTGGTTGGTTGTGCGAACGCACAAATAACAAACAAAAATTGGGGGAGGGTGACTTTTTTGTTATTGATGAAAAATTACTTAGATTTTAATATTTTTTAGATTTGAAGTGTTTAATAGCCAAATGTTTGTCAGCAGCAAAATGTGGAACAGACAGTAGTAGATAATATTCCTGTGTTTTAAATTCTACATATGCCGTTTATATAGAAATTATGGCTGTTATATGTTTATTGAGTATTCATAGAAAGAATTTCACAAAAATTATCAAGTTAGGTCACAGAATTGTTTTGAGGTTATTTATAAATTATTTATTAAAATATATACAATCTACATGTACATATCACAGGTTCTTGAAGAACGGTTCATATTTCGGTGTTTTATAGGTTATTTTGGTATCTCTGGTGGTTTGGGTGCATTGTTACCAACATACAATTTACGTCACCTCCCGCGAGTTACACGTACAAGTACGGAGCTTTTACCTGCATACGTTTTTAACCAATAAAACCATTATTTGTTAACCAATAACATTAAAACCTGTCCCAAATTGTTTGTTTAGATTAATGTAATGGACCTGAACCGCCAATGCAAGTCAAACATTTATATATCATCTGAAAAACATCAAATATTCTCGGATAGATGGTCGAGCTCTGAAAGCGGAGCAATTTGGTTACACATCCTTACATAAACGTGTAAACCTCTTTACATCGCGACATTCATTGACTCACATACATGTGTCATCTAATAATAGCGTGATGGGGGATGTCATAGTGGATTTTGACACATAGCGGGAAATAGCCATCCAATCAAACGCTTTCAGGCTCATTGGAAAATCGCGTAATCGTATAACAGATCAAAGCAGTTCACGTGTTCTATGGGCATCAGCAAATTGATATATGTCTCATGAATCGATAGAACCCGAATTTGTAGTTTGTGGTTGAAAATTAATGATATAATCGGTCTGAAATTAAAAGCATGTTGGAACGCTGAATGTGTAGATAATTGACGATTTCCGTTGTGTGTAATGATTGAGCATTAGTAGTTGCACAAAACTATGTAAATTACCCAAAACCAACAAAATCCACCCAAATCTACCCAAAATCCACTGAAATACCCATATGACACCAACATACTGACCATCTGTTCAAACACCTGGGACCCGTTTCACTAAACTTTGTACGACTAAAATGTTCGTAAGTGCAAAATTATGATAGTCTGTAAAATTCATTTTTAACAATGTTTTCTTGTGACAGGCATGGGAAATTTCCGGATTAATCCGGATTTGAGGTCCCAGTGACCACTTTTGTGAATCTTGTAAATCCGTTGAGAATGGCGATACAAAATTACAATTTTCGAAAAAAAAAATAAAAAAAAAATTGTAATTTTTTATCGCCATTCTCAATGGATTTACAAGATTTTTTTTTTAATTGCCGATTCTTTTATTTTCCCCAGCAGAATCCCTGTTATACATGTACTTACTTCTTGTTGCAAGTATTATTTTAAATTGAAATGGATTATGTTGCCAATTTTTCCTAATTATAGCATATTTTTTCCGGGGAAAATGTGATCTATTTAATGCTAAATATACCTCAGAATGAAGCACAGAGCATCTAGAATAGAAAATAAATTATGGGGGGGGGCATGCCCCCAGACCCCCCTAGCAAATCGCAGCGCAATCCGCTGCTCAAATAAGTTTTCAGGATTGGGGATAGTGTTCCACTCCCATGCCTGTTGTGAACAATTATTGAATTTGCATTTATTGAGCATAGGCTGCATGCAGCCTATGCTCTATAAATGCAAATCCATCAATTGAAATTTTGTGACAATCCTAAATTTTCACTTACGAACATTTTAGTTTAGTGAAACGGGCCCCAGTGGTCTATATATATAGAAGAATCAGTCAGGACATGTGCAAATATTTTATTAGTGCATTGATGGAAAATATAGATTCTGCTGTGCTTCTTCTTTTATTTGTATTTATTTTGTATTTGATAAAATGGCCAATTACCGGTAGTAAAGATTCATCCACAGTACTAAATGCTAGCAGTGGGTGTAGTTGGGTATCACATCATACCTAATGTTTTTACATGCATGTTCTTCATGTGAACAGATAGGGATGGGTGGGGAACACTTATAGATCAGTATTAGTACTATTAAAAATAGGTTACCAGACTTAGAAAATCATGAATATCTTCATTAGCATTAGAGTTGGTGGAGTTTGTCAGTTTGACGGCACGCACGTTGCTTATAGTCTGTTTCACGAAACCTGCCCATATTTTACGGCCATGTAAAGAATGCAAAAACAATTTTTATTTTGATAATATTAAATTTTAGCAAAATTTAAGAATGAGCCGTCTTTCTATTTTGTGAAATTTGGTAAAATAATGATTTTATAAAGAAAAATTTATTTGTCTAGGAATTTAACATGGGGGGAAAAGGAGGTGCAGGAGCTGGAGGAGGAGTCAAAAAATGGAAATTGACTCCTGGCTAGATAGCTTGGAAATGATGAAACTAAGAAAACAAAAGTTAGATTTTGAAAATCGGTCCACAATTTCTGAAATTAGAACTGAAGACATCTTGGGGATTTAACATGGGTAAATTTGTTTTTCGTAATAAAATCGATATTGGACCAAATTTCACAAAATAAAAAGAAGGCTCATTCTTAAATTTTTATGATAAAATTTAATATAAAAAAAATGTTTTTGCATTGTTTATATAGCCGTAAAATTTGGGCAGGTTTCGTGAAACAGACAGTAGTTTTAACTATAGTCTGTTTCACGAAAGCTGCCCAAATTTTAAGGCCATGTAAACAATTCAAAAACAATATCTTTTTTGATAATATTAAATTAAAGGAAAATTTAAGAAAGAACCTTCTTTTTATTTCGTGAAAATTGGTCAAATATTCATTTTATTACGAAAAATAGATTTCTCTATGGGAATTTAACATGGGGGAAAAAGAGGTAGTGGAGTTGTGGGAGGAGTCAAAAAACGAAAAAATTTGGAAATTGACTCCGAAACCTAGCTAGATAGCTTGGAAATGATCTAACTAAGAAAACAAAAGTTAAATTTTGAAAATCAGTCCAGGATTACTGAAATTCTAAAAAATTTCCCCATGTTAAATCACTCTGTGAAGAGATCTATGGGGATTTAACATGGGGAAATTATTTTTTTGCAATAAAATCAATATTTGACCAAATTTCACGAAATAAAAAGAAGGCTCATTCTTAAGTTTTCCTTTAATTTAATATTATCGAAAAAAATATTGTGTTTGAATTGTTTATATAGCCGTAAAATTTGGGCAGCTTTCGCGAAACAGACAGTAAGCAACGTGCCGTCAAACGGACATACCCCACCAATGCTAACGTCATGAATGCCTCGCAAGTTTTCTAAGGGAAGTTACTCACGATTTTCCAAGATATGTAACCTATATATAAGACTGGGGCGCGTTTCACTGAACTTTGTAACAATAAGAAGTTTGTAAGTCCAAAACCAAAATTCACAATAAAATATGCATCAACTGTCGATTTTGAGAAAGTATTGGTGAATTTGTTCAGTTTGGATGCCTGCTACATATAGGTAGAACATAGTGGCATTTGTCAAACAAATTAATGTGTTAAGTAAAATTATTAAAATCTTCGTACGAACATTTCCATCCTACGAAGCGTGGGTGGTTGGTCGAGCTAACGTGACGGCGTAAATTAACGGTAGTTTACCTAGTTTACTATTTGCCTGGTTTGGCCCTCAGGTATGTTTTTATCATTGGCTCTTTTGTTACCTGGGAGTTGAATTGGGTTATTGCCCATTATAAAAGTAGTACGACTATTACTGATCCTACTGCTTTTGGGAGGGGCCCAAGTGATTCTGGTGTGGCGAGGACCTGGCATCAGATCAGGATTATTCTGATTTCAGGGCTGAATATCTAAAAAAAAATTGTGTAAATATTCAGTTCTGATTTTGGGACTTTCCCCCATTTGTAAAGGTAATATATGGGATCCAGTATTAAACCCATTTACCCGGCCTTAAATGACCTTAGATGTTGATAGGCCGTTAAACCCCAACAAACAAACATATCCTACGAAGCTTAGTGAAACGTGTCCCTACTCTATTGTTATTTGTATACCCGATGATTTGACGTACCCGATGAATAAGCAATGAGACGCAGATCCGGGGGGGGGGGGGGTTCCCCCCCCCCCACCTGTATCTGCGCCTGATCGGGTACACCCCCCCTCCCCCCCCGCAAAAAAAATCTCGAATAGTTGGATGACTTTTTTCGTGGACTAGGTGTCAGGAAATCGGATCTGCGGCGATCTGGCATTTTGAAGAAATGGAGCTTATGGGATTTGTGGCTCTAACTGGAGAAATAGAGCTTATGGGATTTGTGGTTCTAACTCAGTGGAGAAATGGGGCTTATTAGGATTTGTGGTTCTAATGGGCATGGCTGGAAAATGGGGTTATGAAATTTGGGGGTTCTAACAGATGGCTTATGGGAAATTTGTGGCTTCTAACTGGAGATGGTGGTATTTGTGGTCTAACTGGAGAAATGGGGGCGGTCTGAAATCGTGGCTAATGGAGAAATGGGTTTTTTAACTGAAATTATGCTTATGGGATGGTTCTAACTGGAGAAATGGGGCTTATGTGATTTGTGGTCCTAACTGGAGAAATGGCACTTATGGGATTTGTGGCTCTAACTGGAGAAATGGGGCTTATGGGATTTGTGGTTCTAACTGGAGAAATGGCGCTTATGGATTTGTGGGGCTCTAACTGGGAAATGGGGCTTATGGGATTTGTGATTCTAACTGGAGAAATGGGGCTTATAGGATTTGTGGTTCTAACTGGAGAAATGGAGCTTATGGGATTTGTGGTTCTAACTGGAGAAATGGAGCTTATGGGATTTCTGGCTCTAACTGGAGAAATGGGGCTTATGGGATTGTGGTTCTAACTGGGAAATAATGGGGTTATGGGATTTGTGGTTCTAACTGGAGAAATGGGTTATGGGATTTGTGGTTCTAACTGGAGGAAATGGGGCTTATGGGATTTGTGGCTCTAACTGGAGAATGGCGCTTTTTCTTTCTTATGGGATTTTATGGCTTTAACTGGAGAAATGGGGGCTTAATGGGATTTGTGGTTTACTTTGGAGAAATGGGGCTTATGGGATTTGGTGGTTCTAACTGGAGAGAAATGGGGCTTATGGGATTTGTGGTTCTAACTGGGGAAATGGGGCTTATGGGATTTGTGACTAACTGGAGAAATGGGGCTTATGGGATTTGTGGCTCTAACTGGAGAAATGGAGCTTATGGGATTTGTTATGGTGAAATCGCATCTGCGGCGATCTGGCATTTAAAAATTCCCCCCAGACCCCCGACTTTACGATTTCGCGCGAAACTTTCACATCTAAGTTTAACATCTATATTTTCCAGAGTGTCCGGTTTAGAGGGGTTCCACTGTACCAATTTTACTGTATTTACTTGCATTCCAGACGTGTTATGTTTCTAGATGTGTGCTAGAATATCAGTAGTGCTAAACACTTTTAACAATTAGTGATATTTTGGAAATAAAATAGTCGAGAGATTATACATGTTTTGACTTTGTTTTGTTGGTTACCGAGACACATCCAGTGGTCCTTTCATATTCACCCTTATAACCCAATTTCTATAATATGACGACGGTGATTGTCTTCTATACATGTGACTCTAACTGAAGAAATGGAGCTTATGGGATTTGTGGCTCTAACTGGAGAAATAGAGCTTATGGGATTTGTGGTTCTAACTGGAGAAATGGGGCTTATAGGATTTGTGGTTCTAACTGGAGAAATGGGGCTTATGTGATTTGTGGTCCTAACTGGAGAAATGGCACTTATGGGATTTGTGGCTCTAACTGGAGAAATGGGGCTTATGGGATTTGTGGTTCTAACTGGAGAAATGGGGCTTATAGGATTTGTGGTTCTAACTGGAGAAGCCCCGTGCAGGCACCGGGGCGGGATCAACTGATCCTGAGAATAGTGCTGCAGTAGCCATTGCTTGTCGTAAAAGGCGACTAAACTGGCTTAACGATTGGGTTCATACTTTCCGGAACCCACTATACCGGATTTGGCCCTCATGTACATTTTTGGCTTTCTTGTATGTGAGAGTTGAGTCGGGCTATGCCCCATATATAAAAGTAAGATTAGCGCTAATCCTATTACTTTTAGGGGATGGGATAAATGATGCTGGTGTGGCGAGGGCCTGGCACCAGATCAGGTTGTTCTAATTTCTGGACTGAATATATATTTTGATTGTAAATATTGAGTTCTGAAGTTGGGATTTACCCCCCTTGGACAGGTGGATACGGGACTCGACCCCATTGACCCGTCTGCGTGTAGACTCCCTGAGGCTTGTACTTCTATGTCAGAAAAGTGGACGTTAAACCCTATTCACTCACTCACTCACTCACTCTAACTGGAGAAATGGAGCTTATGGGATTTGTGGTTCTAACTGGAGAAATGGGGCTTATGGGATTTGTGGTTCTAACTGGAGAAATGGGGCTTATGGGATTTGTGGCTCTAACTGGAGAAATGGGGCTTATGGGATTTGTGGTTCTAACTGGAGAAATGGGGCTTATGGGATTTGTGGTTCTAACTGGAGAAATGGGGCTTATGGGATTTGTGGCTCTAACTGGAGAAATGGGGCTTATGGGATTTGTGGTTCTAACTGGAGAAATGGGGCTTATGGGATTTGTGGCTCTAACTGGAGAAATGGGGCTTATGGGATTTGTGGCTCTAACTGGGGAAAATTGGATTTGTGGTTCTAACTGGAGAAATGGGGCTTATGGGATTTGTGGCTCTAACTGGGGAAATGGGGCTTATGGGATTTGTGACTAACTGGAGAAATGGGGCTTATGGGATTTGTGGCTCTAACTGGAGAAATGGAGCTTATGGGATTTGTTATGGGGAAAAGTAAGATTAGCGCTAATCCTATTACTTTTAGGGGATGGGATAAATGATGCTGGTGTGGCGAGGGCCTGGCACCAGATCAGGTTGTTCTAATTTCAGGACTGAATATATATTTTGATTGTAAATATTGAGTTCTGAAGTTGGGATTTACCCCCCTCGGACAGGTGGATACGGGACACGACCCCTTTGACCCGTCTGCGTGTAGACTCCCTGAGGCTTGTACCTCTATGTCAGAAAAGCGGACGTTAAACCCTATTCACTCACTTGTTATGGGGAAATCGCATCTGCGGCGATCTGGCATTTAAAATTTTCCCCCAGACCCCCGACTTTACGATTTCGCGCGAAACTTTCACATCTAAGTTTAACATCTATATTTTCCAGAGTGTCCGGTTTAGAGGGGTTCCACTGTACCAATTTTACTGTATTTACTTGCATTCCAGACGTGTTATGTTTCTAGATGTGTGCTAGAATATCAGTAGTGCTAAACATTTTTAACAATTAGTGATATTTTGGAAATAAAATAGTCGAGAGATTATACATGTTTTGACTTTGTTTTGTTGGTTACCGAGACACATCCAGTGGTCCTTTCATATTCACCCTTATAACCCAATTTCTATAATATGACGACGGTGATTGTCTTCTATACATGTGGTTCTAACTGGAGAAATGGAGCTTATGGGATTTGTGGTTCTAACTGAAGAAATGGCGCTTATGGGATTTGTGGTTCCAGTTCAAATGGTGCTTATGGGATTTGTGGTTCTAACTGGAGAAATGGCACGTATGGGATTTGTGGTTCTAACTGGAGAAATAGAGCTTATGAGATTTGTGGTTCTAACTGGAGAAATGGCGCTTATGGGATTTGTGGTTCTAACTGGAGAAATGGGGCTTATGGGATTTGTGGTTCTAACTGGAGAAATGGCGCTTATGGGATTTGTGGCTCTAACTGGAGAAATGGGGCTTATGGGATTTGTGGCTCTAATGCGAGACATGGACCTTATGGGTTTTGTGACTTTAACTGGAGAAATGGGGCTTATGGGATTTGTGGCTCTAATGCGAGAAATGGAGCTTATGGGATTTGTGACTTTAACTGGAGAAATGGAGCTTATGGGATTTGTGGCTCTAACTGGAGAAATGGGGCTTATGGGATTTGTGGCTTTAATGCGAGAAATGGAGCTTATGGGATTTGTGACTTTAACTGGAGAAATGGAGCTTGTGGGATTTGTGGCTCTAACTGGAGAAATGGAGCTTATGGGATTTGTGGCTCTTACTGGAGAAATGGAGCTTATGGGATTTGTGACTTTAACTGGAGAAATGGAGCTTATGGGATTTGTGGCTCGAACTGCAGAAATGGAACTTATGACATTTGTGGCTCTAATGCGAGATATGGAGCTTATGGGATTGTGGCTCTAATGCGAGAAATGGAGCTAACTGGGGAAATGGAGCTTATGAGATTTATGTCAACTGGAGAATAGAGCTTATGATATGTGTTGCTGTGACTGGAGAAATGGAGCTTACGGAATTTGTGATTAGTGTATTTCCTGATCAAATAGCACTCTCCTGTAGCCTGGTAATGATCTACATTGGTTGTTAGAAGCATGTCGTGTGTTTCATTGATGGAATTGTGAACAGTGCACAGGCTGATCTGGATCTACACTGGCCATATAAACCATAATTGCTATTTCTCCAGTCAAATATTGTGAAGGAAGAAATTGAATAAGGTTTATTTGATCTATTGACTGAATACACATGGACTGCTAACAAATTGTCGTATCCTGCATCAACTACTGTCTGTTTCACGTAACCTGCCCAAATTTTACGGCTATATAAACAATTCAAAAACAATAAGGAAAATGTAAAGGTACATGCCCACTCAGATAAAATATCTCAAATAATGTCTCTGTGTCTCTGATATATCAGAGACATTATTTGAGATATTTTCTGGCAAAATAAACTTTCATTCACCATTACCCCATGTATTGATTGGAATAATTATACATTTTATATCAGACGTCACTTTCCACACTGATATCAGGGGTGATAACCGTGTTTCCTTAAACTTTTAACTGATATTACTATTTAAACTCTATTTATTTTTTATATTTTATCATACTTTATAATCTGTTGAAAATATAATTTTTTCAGTCGACGCATTTGTTTATAAATAATTAAAAAATACCATGCCTCATTTGCATATGAAAATAGCCTGATACCCCCGCGCGTCGCTATCAGTAAAATAAATATTACTATAGTCTGTTTCACGAAACCTGCCCAAATTTTACGGCTATATAAACAATGCAAAAACAATATTTTTTTTGATAATATTAAATTAAAGCAAAATTTAAGAATGAGCCTTCTTTTTATTTCATGAAATTTGGTCAAATATTGTTTTTATTACGAAAAATTGATTTCTCTATGGGAATTTAACATGGGGGAAAAAAGAGGTAGAGGAGTGTGGGAGGAGTCAAAAAACGAAAAAAAATGGAAATTAACTCCGAAACCTAGCTAGATAGCTTGGAAATGATCTAACTAAGAAAACAAAAGTTAAATGTTAAAAATCGGTGCAGTATTTCTGAAATTCTAAAAAATTTCACTCCGTGAAGATGTCTATGGGGATTTAACATGGGGAAATTTTGTTTTCGCAATAAAATCAATATTTGACCAAATTTCACGAAATAAAAAGAAGGCTCATTCTTAAATTTTCCTTTAATTTACTATTATCGAAAAAAATATGGTTTTTGAATTCTTTATATGGGCGTAAAATTTGGGCAGCTTTCGTGAAACAGACAGTAAATGATTATATTTGTATAGCGGGCACTCATAATCTTTAGAACAGGTAGAATAGTGACACACTTGTATACTTATTTAATTCCTATAAAGAACAGTTTGTGCCTACCGAGTGGGCATCTACCTTTAAGAATGAGCCTTCCTTTTATTTCGTGAAATTTGGTCAAATATTTTATTGTGAAAAAACAATTTCACCCATGTTAAATGATTAAATCCCCATAGACATCTTCACTCTGTGAAGATGTCTGGGGATTTAACATGGGGAAATTTTTAGAATTTCAGAAATACTGGACCGATTAGTTAGATCATTTCCAATTTACCAATTTTTCCATTTTCCGACTCCTCCCACAGCTCCTCCACCTCCTTTTCCCCCATGTTAAATTCCCATGGACAAATCAATTTTTCGTAATAAAATCAACATTTCACCAAATTTCACGAAATAAAAAGGCTCATTTTTAAATTTTGATAAAACTTCATAGAATCTAGAATATTTTTTTTCCATTGTTTCGTAAACTTTGGACAGGTTTCATGAAACAGACAGTAGATATGCATATAGGTGCCACAACTACTTTCTCTGATGTTCCATTGGTCGAACGACGTCACATGTCGGTGTAATCACGCAACGTAATAACATTGACCAATGCAACGTGAAATTAGTTTTCAACTTCCGATTGACTTATATATTGTATCAGCATCAGTGCCGGATACAGCATTTTGTATCAATCCATGTGTATTTCGCCAATACACGGTCATCTATATACCAGGGTTCCGTTTCACTAAACTTTGTACGACTAAAATGTCTGTAAATGCAAATTTAGGATTGTCTTGATGGATTTACATTTATTGAGCATAGGCTGCATATGCAGCCTATGCTCAATAAATGTAAATCCAATAATTGTTTACAAGGAAACATTGTTAGTGTGAAATGTATAGACTATAATAATTTTGCACTTACAAACATTTTAGTCGTACAAAGTTGTAATAGTGAAACGGGCCCCCTGATTGGAAAATACATGTATAAGGAAGTCGCACAAAACTTTTATAGTCAAACGATTCATTGGTGGTGGAGGGGTAGGGGTGGTCGTATTCATACAATCATCTATAGGCAAATGCTGCTCCCACCCTCTGTGTCGATGGGATGTCCAGCACATTTCCATTCCATTTACTTTGAAATAAGTCGGGGAGTCGGGCATGTATGTCAATTCATAACCAGGTTGTCCAATTTTTACTTAAAACTTACTTGGAATTCCACTAAGAACAAAGCAAGTCAAGCTTATATGTACTTTATTTTGAAAAGATGCACATAGCTTCTTAAGATCATACATATTGACACAGCCTAAATACAATGATTTGCAAAATGGACAGCACAATGTTTGCCAACAATGTACACTTTCTGACGGTGAGTGACACATGGCGGTACAGCCTCGAAAACTAATGACAATGTCAATAATGATCCATAATGGTGCCTGTTTGCATATGGTTTTGATATGGTAATAATTTCACTTTTTATCCCAGAAAGTAATGAAATATTTTCTGTAAATTACGTCGAAAATTGACATAAAATTCAGAGGTTTTGTGTCAATTTACGATGTCATTTATGGAAAATATGACCGCTTTTCAAAATCAATATTGGTGAAATATGGCGAGGTAAAGGAGGTACTAACAGAATCGGACGATATATAACGGACCACGAGAAAAATATTTGATCGATTGATTGGTGTTTAACGGCCTATCAACAGCCGAGGTCATTTAAGGCCGGGCCAACGGGTTCGATCCTGCATGTAACCTGCTGCATTGGGGAGAAGATCCCAAAATCAGAACGGAAAATTTACATTGAAATATATATATATTAGCCCTGAAATTAGAAAAACCTGACCTGTTGCCAGGTCCATACCACACCAGTCACGAAGCTTTATAGAATATTCTAAAACACACACAAATCTGTAATTTTCGTCAACAGCATCAGGAAAGTTTCAACCACTCAATGGTGAATCGTGTAGTCCCTGATCAGACTGCGTGGACACGCAGTCTGATCAGGGACTACACCGGTGGTAAGCTCGACAAGACGGAGTTTGAATGACAATGGAAGGAAGTGGTCCAAATGTAATGATTGATTTAGTGACTGATTACAAACGTCAAATGAAGCACTTCAAGTTTACATATTGAGATAATACAGACGAAAATGTACAAATGTCAATGAGTTCATGATGGTGTCATGGCAACAATGATGCTAACTTGTGTACTTACTAATGATCTATAAATAGTCAGTCTGGTTTACCAACTACTTTTAGCACTTCAGAAATATTATTAGATGTATAACCAGTCTAAGTTGTCATGGCCGGAATTGAATGTATGCTCCTATGCATAAGTAAACAATAGATTTGCATCAACACAATCTACCAAAGTAACGACCCTGTGCAACATGATACAAGAAACATGAATATTTCTGTTGCTAGTACCTGGTTGCATAGCCTTAGACTTAAATATTGTGGTTCAAACAATCAGTGTGACAACGACGACCAGAATCACGGATTATCCTATGCAACTTGATACTAGAAACATGAATATTTGTGTGGGAAACACAAATATTCATGTTTCAAGTATCAGGCTGCATAAATTTAACTGGTAGACTTTAATATTGTGGTTAATGTAAACAATCTGAGGCAACGACGACCGCAATCCGGGATGACCCTAGGCAACTTGATACTAGAAACATGAATATTTGTGTTGGAAACACAAATGTTCATGTTTCTAGTATCAGGTTGTACAGGGGGGTAAATTATATTCAATAAACACCCAATTTCTCAGACATCAAGAGTGACGGGCAAACATCACTTAAACAACTTCATTCAAAATACAATTTCAACGGCATGAATATTCAGTGTATCTATTATGAAAGTATGTATTATCACCACTCATTTGATTACAAATTTATTTATTTAATGGCCGTCAACAGATGCGGTCATTTTAGGCCGGATTAACGGGGTAGAATCCCATATTTCACCTGTATGGTTGGGAGAAATCCAATAATCAGAACTGAATATCTACAAATATTTTTTATATATATGCAGCGCTGAAATTAGAATATCCTGATATGATGCCAGAAATGAAATCTTGTGTCAATGGTTACATCACGTGATAATAAAACAACTTATACTCTTCTGGAGAAATTAGGAAAATATGGAATATTTCATTGGTGCATATATGATAAAATTGATTAAATAGTGCAATGCAGACTAAAATGACTTTTGATTATCAAAAATGGCCACTATTCAACACATGTATGGCACTCGGTCTCTTGATGTATAAAATGATAAAAATCCTACGAATTAGCTACACACAGGAGTGAAATGGAAGAGCGAAATTCACTTCTTCAAGAAGGGAGGTAAAAACAATGGCCACGAAATATGGCTGTTGTAATGAATGTGGTTTACATAATTAAGCAAGTAAAGAAAACACAATACAATTAAAAGGGGTCAGTGGAAAAAGGGGGACTTAGCCCTCTTCTTCCACTGAGCCCTTTAATTCATGAAGATAACTGACAATCGGTGCACAGCACGTGTGATAAACGATGATGATGAAGTCATGTTTTATAAAGGGGAGACGATTCTACGGTACGGTCATACCTGTCTGTGACAGGAGAAACGGGGCTTATGGGATTTATTACCAATGTAGCTCCACAGGTTGAACGGACCGAGGTCTATAAATACATTAAATATGCCTAAAAGCATCCATAAATGAAAAGAAATAAGCTAAAAAAAATAGCACACTCCTGTAGCCTATTAACAGCTTTTTGGAAGCATGACGGGTGTTTCATTGATAGAATGGTGAACCTGATGTGCTCATCTGAATGACCATATAATTTTATGTACTGGTCACAAATCACATGAGCCAGATTTCTCCAGGAGAAATCGGGCTTATGGGTTTTGCGACCAGTGTAGATCCAGATCAGCCTGTGCATCCGCACAGTCTGATCAGGATCTACACTGTTCACCATTTGATCAATGAAACACCCATCGTGCTTCTAACAATCAATATAGATCATTATCAGGCCACAGGAGCGAGATATTTGATCAGGAGCTACACTGGTCACAAATCCCATAAGCCCCATTTCTCCAGTCACAGATAAGTAATTATCCTGTCATCCACCAGTATGGAGAATGGTGCCAGGTTCATTCATAAGTTCAGCAACATCAATTTCAGGGCCGTAAGCGGAGGTAACATCCAGACGAGGCGAACCAAGTCAACAACAGAGGTATTCCAACAGAATCTGGACAGGTCAAAGGTCACACATACGTGTAAAACATAAAGGTTTAATAACAATAACATACACTGAGAATTTGCAAAAAAAATACATATTTTGAACAATATAGTAAATTTCAAGAGCAAATAATGAGACACACCATGTGATTTTGTACCTTCTGCGTAATTTCATGAAATACAAAATTTATAATATTTTCCGTAAATGACATCAAAGGTTGCGGAAATTTTGTCAACTTTTGGACTTTATTCATGAAAAAATATTGTAAATTGTGTAAACGTATTTAATGAAATTATGCATATGTCCGAAGGTACAAAATCACATGGCGTGTCTCAAATGCATAATTGAATTACAGAAATGCGGCTAACAGTAACACAACTGTCTTTGGCAGTTTCCAGCGTGATTAACCATGTGATAAAAAATAGCACGGAAATATGTTGAAATCACTATTTTCTGTTACGTGACGACGGGTTGGTTTCACGTTTTTGAGATTCAAGAAACATCAGATCTGGACTGACCACCTAAATACAGACGGTTTAAGAGTCACACGCTGATGGAATAAGACAAACCACCGCTCTGCCAACGTTTGGTCTGCTGACTACATGGCTACAAATGTTAAGAAATATACACCAAGCATGCAAAATCTGGGGGGCGCTTCACTAAACTTATTACGACTAAAATGTACGAAAGTGCAAAATTATGATTGTCTGTAAATTTCACATTAACAATGTTTTCTTGTAAACAATTATTGGATTTACATTTACTGAGCATAGGCTGCATCAGCAGCCTATGCTCAATAAATGTAAATCCATCAATTGAAATTTCCAGACGATCCTAAATTTGCGCTTACGAACATTTTAGTCGTACGACGTTTAGTGAAACGGCCCCCAGGTCAACTACCACATATTGTTCTTCAATACAACTTTGTTTATTGTCGACATAAATATCGCCAGTGTTTGTAATGTTATTTATGTAATGGTGTTTAACGGCCTATCAACAGCTAAGGTCATTTAAGGCCGGGTTAACGTTAATGATAAAGTTGTTCCTTTTACGTTACTTGATCATGTCGACGTGCAATTTAATCTAACATAAACGTTAATCAAATAGCTTTTAAATAGACACATAACCGTAGCACCAAATAAGGGGAGACTACACAGATATACATGATCGGAACCAAGATCTGACAAAACCAGACTTATTGCATTTACCTACAGCCAAGATTGATTTGATTTAATGGCTATGGTCACAGCTGGGTTAACAGGGTTGAACAGTCTGTACATCTGTACAGTCTGTCCATGATTCTTACTGGTTGCAATTCAATCCACAGTTAACAGAATTTAACATTTTCCCCTACTTTCTTTATTTCTCAACGGAAGTATATGTTGTTACCACTCAGTTGAACCGTCTCGACGAGACGGTTCAACTGAGTGGTAACAACATATACTTTTGGTGAGAGATAAGAAAAATAATAATTTTTTGGTGAGAAAAATTATGTATCTTCAACATAAATGGTTCAATAATGAACCAGGAACGAGATATGGAAGGGCAATAAGCCCAATAAGCCTTGTTTTGTCAGTTTAAGGCTCATTACGGACATACACACAGATAAATGACCAGTGGGCGCTTGGTACCCGATTAACTTGCTACACATGTGGGAATGGAAAAAATTGACCTTAATACAAAGACTACACTGATATAGTTGAAAATATTTGATTTGATTTACTGGTGTTTAACAGCGTATGAACAGCTAAGGTCATTTAAAGCCGGGCCAACAGGTTCGATCCCGTATTCAACCTGCTGCAATGGCGGGAATCCCAAAATCAGAACGGAATATTTACATCAAAATAAATATATTCAGCCCTGAAATTAGAATAACCTGACCTGGTGCCAGGTCCATACCACACCAAGTCACTTGGCCCCTTCCCCTATAATAGGAGTACGAATAATCGTAATACTCACATAAGGGGTATAACCAGATTCAACTGTCACATACAAGAATGCCAATGACGTATGTGAGTGTCAAACCAGGTCTCCGGTCGGGATTCCGGTAAGGATGAATCCCGATAATTAAATTACCCATCACATGCTTCCACCTGTCTTGAGACTGACTGATTAATTGCTGAAATTGAATAATTTGAAACACAAATTCTCACCAATGCTGATATACACTAAACAGAATAGATGTTAGTGCATGTCGACCTGGGGGCCATTTCACTAAACTTTGTACGACTAAATGTTCGTAAGTGCAGAATTATGATAGTCTGTAAATTTCACATTAACACCGTTTTCTTGTAAACAATTATTTGATTTACATTTACTGCTCAATAAATGTAAATTCATCAATTGAAATTTCCAGACGATTCTAAATTTGCATTTACGAACATTTCGTACGAAGCTTAGTGAAACGGGCCCCTGGTACTAGGACTGCATTTGTCTCAAACAGTGAATATTACCTATTTTGTCAATGACCAGCATGTGTAGCAAGTTAACCGTTACAAAAACTGAATTAAATATTGCTGTCTGCCGTTTATGGATTATTTTCCTTTTTTTATTCAAATAAAAACATTTTTTTGACAGCGCATATGTTTTTGCTTGGGAATTATCTAAGTAATAGGCAAAAAAAACCAACAGCAGACGATAATTTTCAATTCCCGCCTTTTTAGGGTGAATATAGATACCAAGCGTAACCAGGGTAACATGTATACAAACAAATACGATCAGCCACAAAAATGGCGGCCGACACTTCATAGAAAACAATGTGGAACACGCATATAAAGAAGTCACATTATAATTTGATTAAAATGCATCACGTGTGTGACTAAATGTATATTCTCGTCAAATAAAAACAAAAATGTGACGGTGACTGGTGAAATAGGGCATATGGCCTTTGTACCTGTGTCGACCCTTATTAGCCTGCGCATCAGTACAGTCTGACTAGGGGACCGTCTATTTCATCATTTAGTCATTGAGTGTCATGCTTCTAATATGTTATCCCATTACATGTTGAGGGTACATTATTTCATTTCTGAAAATTATAAATATTTTGCTTATTTCTTCTCAAAAGTATACGTTGTGACCACCATTTGAACCGTCTCGTCGAGATGGTTCAAATGAGTGGTCACAACATATACTTTGGACGAGAAATACGAAAAGTGAGAAAATATTTTGACTTTTTTTTATACCTACATGTATCGACAGATTAAGGTGTATTTAGCATATAACAGGTTAACAGTATAGATCCGTACCTAACTGCTGATCAGTAGCGAGACTGGCCACAAATGCCATCAGCCCCATTTCTCCAGTCACCGCCATAAATGATACAACACAACGCGTCATGAGACTGAAGTGAAAATAACTGATGGGTGAAACTGTGCCCCAATAAATATGGTAATTACAGTACAGTAATTCAGTATCTGCAACATATGTTTATCAGTCAATTTAAAATGCAATATCAAAAAAATTGCCGTCTGCTGTTGATTTATATTGGGTTTTCTTTCGGAATAAAAAAATGGTTTGGCAGCACTTTCGAATCATTTCCATAGGAAATGATTCTAAAGTGCTGCAAAACTATGTTTTTTTTATGATAAAAATGGTAAATAAAAAACAATCAACAGACGGCAAAATTTAATTATACATTGTAAGGGCAAACTGATGTCTAAATTTCTTGCAAACACCCAGATCTTTCTATTCAAGTCATGGTACAAATATCCACGGACACAGCTCTATGACACAACCAGAAAATGGCGGACGTCTGCTACGTTTAGACGTCGACTACAAAAGCACTCACCTCATACAGCACTTAGTCCACAATTATGCTTCTCCGTTACAGTTTATATACAGTATAAATAAATTGACAAACATAGACCCAGTCTGCCCAGCTGTGAATGCCTACAGAATGAACTGCAGCAGATTGTACCAAGATTGCTAAGTATACTTATGTAGCTAAGTATGCTTTGAAGGAGTAATTATTTATTTTTACAAAAAGCGTTATTCAAATAGAACAAAACGCTGGTTATGCAGCTTTCATATGCTATATTTATCACATTACCACGATTGTTTTGATTAGGAAATATACTAGATTTCATTAAATAACAGTATTAACCCTTAGACCGCTACTCACAACAATTGTCGTCTGCTGTTGCTTTTATATCTTGCCTTATTTCTCAATAAAAACATGGTTTGACAGCACTTCAGAATCATTTCCAATGGAAATGATTCTGAAGTGCTGTCAAAGCATGTTGTCAATTATTCTATAAAGTGCTGTCAAAGCATGTTTTTGACGATAAAAATGGAAAATAGAAAATAACCAGCAGACAACAACAAAAATAAGATAGCGGTCTAAGGGTCAATGAATTTATGGATAAATCGAAAATTGCTCCCACAAAGTATACTTCGCTAGGTAAGTATACTTAGCGATTTTTGTGAATCGTATACTGGTGATAATGACATGGGGCCCGCCTCACTAAACATTTTACAATTGATTGATCGATCGATTGATTTGATTCCAATACAGTAAAACCTCTCTAAACTGGACACCCTGGCAGTTCATAGATGTTTATTGCAGATCTGTAGCCGATTTCATCAAAATTGCAAAGTATACTTATCTAGCAAAGTATACTTTGAGGGAGTAATCGTATATTTTTCCCCAAATGCATTATTTCATATAGAACTAACGACTACATATATTTGATGATTAAAAGTATGCAGAATTATTATACTGAATTTATTACATTATCACAGCCAAAATGGCTGTAAATGGCTGTGATAATGTAATAAATTCAGTATAATAAACATTAATAAATTTATCCTTAAATTGAAAATTGCTCCCTCAAAGTATACTTTGCTAGATAAGTATACTTTGCAATATTGGTGAAATAGGCTACAGGGACCGGCTTCATTACATGTCAAATGATTGATTTATTGATTTGGCCTTGATTTCAATACCATGAAACTTCTCTAAACCAGACTCCCTGTGAGGTCCACAGGGATTTCACATTGTGTTGATTCCGTACTCGGGGATCAGTTTACAGGGTGAAGTGGGCGAAATTCTCTCCCTAAATTGTCTATTTTTAGTGAAAACTTCTCCCTATTTTGAAGGGCTAGCTTGCTTCCATTTTCCAGCTACAGCGACATATCATCATCGCATGTGCCACAGTGGACTCATATAATATATTGCCAACAGCGGCTATCCTGAATTTCACTTTTGCACTCACAAACTACAAAGTCGTACGAAGTTTAGTGAAATGGGCCCCTGAAGTGTAAATGTAGACAACCCACAAGCTCGATTGCTGGAACGTTGTATTATCATGACAATGCACCATTGTTAACTGGTGTTATTTTTTTCTCTCCACTAAATTGGAAATTTATTATAGGAATATACAGCATTTCTTTGAGAATTTATTGGGATATAAAAGGTCAACCATACAAGATGAAGGTTGGAGGGCTTCAATCTGTACTGTTCGACTTGTAACCTTTTCAATGCTGAATTAATTTTTTCGTCTGCTGTTTATGTTTTATTTTCTTCATTTTTTTATTCATCAAAATCATACCTTGACAACACTTTAGAATCAATTCCAATGATTCTAAAGTGCTGTCAAACCATGTTTTAATTGAGAAAGAAGAGAAAATATAAAACAACAGCAGACGAGAAGTTTCGTTTCCCACATTCGAACGGTTAAACATTTATATCCCTGATAAACATTTAGAGTTGGAATTATTGGTAAGCTTTTACTTCATCGGTGTAAAGAGCATACAAATTTACTGTTGCAGAAATATTTGTCACGTCTGCTGACAATTTAAAGTAGACTTTGGCAGTTCATATCCATCGTCGAGAATCTTCGCGATTGAATCAGGAATCACGAGTCGTCGGCTTGAAATTTCAAATAAATTGATGAAGTAAATCTTCATCTTGTATGGTCCACAAATTGCAAACTCCATCTTTTCACGGCTGCAGGCAAAACAAACGAACCTCGGTGGAAATTTAGCATTTCGGTGCAGATGCACTTTTTCGGTACACGTGCACTGGGTGGTTATCGTCATGCGGGTGTCCATGGGAGTGAGGAGGAAGTTAGGAGACGTGCTCGGCAGTTAGTCCAGCTGAAAGGAGAGAAGGAATCTAGGTCAACCACGTGAATGCTGGGCTAAATTTTATGCCGTCTGCTTTTTTCCTCCATTTACCTAATTTTTCAAAAATCAAAAATATGTTTTGGCAGTACTCGAGTATCATCTCCAATGTAGAAACTTGTAAATTGCTACCAAAACTTGTTTATCTCTTTGCATGCTAGCGGTGAAAATATCTGCCAAACAAATTAGGAGTATATTTTTTATTTCTCTCTGTAAATATGTCTTGGAATTTCATTAGAATTGAGTCCTCAGGACTCAATTCTAAAGAAATTCCAAGACATATTCATGATACAATGTATTTACAAGGAGAAATAAAAGAAAATATGATTTTCGTCCGCTATTTTTTAACTATTTATAGCCCACAAGTTTCCCAGCATGCAAAGAGTTATTGATGTCAAAATAAGGAAAATATGAGAGAAAAAGCAGACCACTATCTTTCCCTGCCTTCAAAGCGTTAGTGTGAAGGTCATGCAGGATAGGTTTGGAGCAGAAATGAAGTGTACATAATGAGACATGGCATGCGATTTTCTACCGAAGAACATGTGCGAATTTTGATGAAATATATTTACAGAAAATGTGATATTTTCTGTAAATGCAGTTGAAAGACGACAAAATTTTCATAGCATTTTTGATAAAATTTTCATAGTAAATGCTATGAAAATGTTGTCATCTTTCGACGTCATTTACGGAAAATATCGTAAATTTTATAAATATTTGTTATACACATGTTCTTAGGCCAGTTTTTTTTTATTAGTTGGTTTACAGATCCGCCGACCCGATTTTTTGACAATGTGGAAAAAAATAAAAAATTTAATTTCCGATTTTTTTTTAGATTTCCGATCCAAAAACAAAACAAAAAAAAAACAAACATTTTTTTTTTTGCTGTGCCGAGAAAAGTAAGTGGCGGAAACCGGATCTTAGCAGCAGCGACAACAACAACAACCTGCGAATGGACGATTCGATATGATTTGATATATCTCTGTTTCAGATTGAATGCAAAAATACAAAACCTTAACGCTCGGGTAAATGGCCTATATTTTCTGTTTTCTTGCTCCGATGTGCTTCATATTTCATGTATGCGTTCTTCCTAGGGTCCTCTACCGCCCTGCCACAAATCCACACTCGTGCCACCCCCACTGATATTCGTTTCAACTATATCGCCGCTTCGTTGTCTTGTATTTAATTATACCAGATACGGTATTAATATGTACGCATTATGCAACCCATTCACAGTGATCAACATTCAACATTATGTGAAACTGAGTTGCTGAGTTGCTATGTAGAATATAAAGAAACTTGCTGAACCGACTCCCTACGTTAGCCGACAAACTCTTGGTCCGAGACGATGCCGGTTAACACAAGTTTCACTCTATCACAATCACTGGCCTTTTTGTTTTTTACCGACCACAAACCGACCCAACCATGAGCCTTAAAAAGGTGAACCGACCCAACCATGTGCCTTAAAAAGGTGATTTTTATGGTGTTCGGACCGTCCGTCTGTCCGTCACATGTTCGGTTAACCACTTCGTAACAGTTTCTCAAACCGGCCATATCTTCTACATAAGTTGCTCAAGTTCTTCAATATTTCAACACATCATTCATTGGTATGTGTGCTATACCTGCCTTGTCATACTTTATATTACCTTGACCTTTTGACCTTCACAGGGCTGCTGAAAGGACTTAGCAATTTCAGTTAACCAGTTTGTCACAGTTTCTCAAACTGGCCATAGCATCTACATAAGTTGCTTAACTGCTTCAATATTTCCATACTTCATTCATTTGCATGTATGCTACACCTGCCTTGCCATACTGCATATGACCTTCACCCTTTGACTTAACACTTTTGGTTCACCCGTTTGTCAGTTTCTTCAATATGCCGCCGGTGGCATCCGCGTTCGACACTTTTTTTTTCCTTTTTTTTTTCCTTGACCGACCCAACCCTGTGCCAAAAAGAATAACAAAATTGAAAAAAAAAAAAAAAATTATTTTTATTTTTTTCCGACCGACCGACCCGATCTTGCAGAAAAAAAATCCGTAAACCAACAAATAAAAAGAAACTGGCCTTAGGTACAAAATCGCTGGACGTGTCTCATATATTTAGCTCCTACATGAGTGATGCTTTAATATGATGTGTCTTGATCGAGTTTAATGATTTCATAAGAAACGTGACTTTCAAAAACGTGACAAAGCCGAGATTCTTATGAAACCAGTAAATAAATAAATGAGTCAATAAATATCATATTAAATCAACACAAATATTATTAGAATATATTTATTGCATAAGTGCTGCCTCATGCAGTGATGGTAGAAGAAATAGAGAATAGTAGGTTAGTGCAGTGAATAGGAAAAAATATCCGGCAAGGCTCAAGAATTTCTTTATTTCTCATCAGAAGTATATGTTGTGACCACTCATTTGAACCGTCTCGCCGAGACGGTTCAAATGAGTGGTCACAACATATAATTTGGTTCAGAAATAAGGAAAATAGATAGAGAATAGTAGGTTAGTGCCGTGAATGGGAAAAAATATCTGGCAAGGCTCAGGAAACGGGATGGGCGAGGCTCTGCCGAGCACATCCCGTTTCCGTGCCGCACCAGATATTTTTTCCCATTCACGGCACTAACCTACTATTCTATTTATCCCGTCAACACCTACAAATGGCTTTAAAATGCCAAAAAAATAGCCCCAGCCACCGCACATATTCATACGCAGTGATTAGGTCGTATTGACAGTATATCAAAAATGTTTCATGGCACCGTGTACACTATGTTATTACACTGCAAAAAGCCATTTATGCAAGAAATATGTATTAAATATACAAAGATTGTCTTACTTCTCTACACAAACATGCAATCAAATATAAACATAATTTTTTTTTTAATGTTGCAATGAGACGATTCTAAAATGAAATCTACATGCACAAAATCGTGATACGCAGTCAGTTATATGTAACACATGTTGTTTATTGCAACAAGAGTTACTGGGGAATATTCAAATCAAGCACAGCTCAGTCACGATTAACCCTTACTGTGCTGAACTAAATTCTGTCGTCTGCTGGAAATGTTTTATTTTCAATATTTCTCAATGAAACCCTGTTTTGGCAGCGCATGAGAATCGTCTCCACTGGAGACGATTCTCATGTGCTGTCAAAACAGGTTTTTCGTTAAGAATTAACGCAAAAATGAAAAACAGCAGACGGCAATTTCCGTCAACAGCGTAGGAAGGGTTAAGATAAAGGTACACACATGTACAGTGGATCTAAATCGGACACCAAGAAAACATCTGCAATCTTATTTTTGATGGGTTTCTTGGTCATTTACAGAGCACCAGATAAGGTGCGTATTGGCGTATTTTACGCAATTATTTTAACTGAATATGCATTGATTATCAAAAGTGGGAGTACAAAATACACACAGCAATGTGAAAATCAGCATTGATTTTCAAATTGAGTAGTGAAAATACTGTCATAAAGTTAAAAATTCACTTAGTTGAACTGCAATTTGCTTTTTGAAGCTCAAATAAGTGAATGTTTAAATGTTAAAAAAATTTATCATTTGTTCCCTATTTAGGAATGAAGAAAATCAATACTCCATTTGTAAAAGTGAAATCAGGGGGTATAGTACGCTTTAGACACAAAGCTTATCTGGAGCTCCGTCATTTATCTGCAAGATGATAATGTATGTTCATTATTGCAAAGTCTCACACTTATGCCTCAGAATGGTCATATGCCTGATTTATAGTGGAACATCTTAAAATCGCACACCATGACATCACCTGGGAGCTGTTTCACTAAACTTTGTACGACTAAAATGTTCGTAAGTGCAAAATTATGATAGTCTGTAAATTTCACATTAACAATGTTTTCTTGTAAACAATTATTGGATTTACATTTATTGAGCATAGGCTGCATATGCAGCCTATGCTCAATAAATGAAAATCCATCAATTGAAATTTCCAGTCGATCATAAATTTGCACTTACGAACATTTTAGTTGTACACAAAGTTTAATGAAACGGGCCCCTGGTGTCCGATTTAGTAGGTTACACTGTACAAAGGTTATAGGATTCTACACTGGTCAGAAAAATAAAAAAAATTGTTAGCACATCCTATGGAACCGAATACTAGAAACACAAATAGTCCTGTTTCTCGTATCAGCATACAGGTTGCATAGGGTTGTAGTTAAAATAATGAGTGGGAAGGACAACCTCTATCCTGTAGCCTATTTCACCAAAATTGCAAAGTATACTTACCTATCTAGCAAAGTATACTTTGAGGGAGTAATCATTTATTTTTCCCCGAAATACATTATTTCAGATAGAACTAACGACTGCATATATTTGATGATTAAAAGTATGCAGAATTATTTTACTGAATTTATTACATTATCACAGCCATTTAATAATAAATTCAGAATAGTAAAAATTAATAAATGTATCCTTAAATTGAAAATTTCTCCCTCATAGTATACTTTGCTAGATAAGTATACTTTGCAATGTTGGTGAAATAGGCTATTTGCAATGTTGGTGAAATAGGCTATTTGCAATGTTGGTGAAATAGGCTATTTGCAATGTTGGTGAAATAGGCTATTTGCAATGTTGGTGTAATAGGCTACAGGGACTGCATATATTTGATGATTAAAAGTATTATACTGAATCTATTACATTATCACAGCCAAAATGGCTGTGATAATGTAATAAATTCAGTATAATAAAAAATCATAAATTTATCCTTAAATTGAAAATTTCTCCCTCCAAGTATACTTTGCTAGATAAGCATACTTTGCAATGTTGGTGAAATAGGCTACTGGTTTAGCCTATGCAACCTGTAGCCGATTTCATCAACATTGCAAAGTATACTTTACTAGCAAAGTATACTTTGAGGGAGTAATCATTTATTTTTCCTGAAATGCATTATTTCATATAGAACTAACAAATGCATATATTTCATGATTAAAAGTATGCAGAATTATTATACTGAATTTATTACATTATCAGAGCCAAAATTGGCTAAAATTGGCTGTGATAATGTAATAAATTCAGTATAATAAAAATTAATAAATTTATCATAAAATTGAAAATTTCTCCCTCAAAGTATATACTTTGCAATGTTGATGAAATAAGGCTACTGGTGCTACCTATTCTAGTCTATGTAACCTATTCTAGTATTAGGTGGCCCAGGGTGTAACACATCTATGACTCACATAATACGAGTAAGATATGGCTGTGACTGGAGAAATGCAGTTTATGGCATTTGCGACCAATGTAGCTTCTGATCAAATAGCACGCTCATGTAGACTGATAATTATCTATATTGCTCGTTAGAATCATGACGTGTGTTTCATTGACGGAATGACGAACAACGCAGATGTACAGGCTGATCTGGATCTACACTGGTCGCAAAACCGCTAAGCCCCATTTCCCCAGTCACACATATATGCGACAGATAATGAAGTAAAATACGGTTATCAGTTGTGCAAAAATACATCTAAATAAAAACTAAATTTCTTTCTGTGCATTTCGAGTGCATTAGAAATAATTTACGACCAGTGATATTGGATTTTGTGCAGCAGTTCAAAGACACCAACGATTTATGGGTCCAAGTTGGGTTATCTACCCCCATATTTTCCCAATATTGATTCAGAAAATCATGCAAATACGATGTCGAAAATTGACTTAAAATTTCTGTCAATTATCCATGTCATTAAGCCACAGTTAGATCACGGTTCGTCCGCATGTATGAGGAGATAATGCAAGCGGATTATCTTCTCGTACATGCGGACGGACGTGATCGAACTGCGTCATCACATCCTCATGTACATACATTGCCCATCGTGCGGTGTAAATGCAGAAACAAAACTCGAACATGTATCAAAGGTGCGATAACAGAAAATATCATAAATTTAGAGGAATCAATATTTGCGAGTTGTCTAGCCGGCATCACAATATTGTATTCGCCCCGAATATTATCCCCCGGCCGCAAAATATTCATTATCATTAGCAATGTGAATGAACTCCGATATAAATGCAATAGTTTCAATAAATGACGTCGAAAGTTGAAACAAAATTCAGAGCTCATGTGGAATTTAATTCCGCATGAGCTCTGAATTTTGTTTCAACTTTCGACGTCATTTACAGAATATTTTACCGATTTTCGAAATCAATATTGGCGATGTGATAAGCAATGCAACACCAGAGCCTGGCTAAAACTGTGTAGCACATATGAGACACGCCACGTGATTTTTTACATACGGAAATCTGCATAATTTCATTAAATACATATACAAAATTTACAATATTTTTTTCATAAATAAAGTCAAAAATAGAAAAAAAATCAGAAAACATGCGGAATATAATTCCGTAATTCTGCATGTACTCTGAAAATGTTGTCAACTTTTCACGCCATTTACGGAAAATATTGTAAATTTTGTAAGAAATATGTCATGATGTCCAAAGGCGTGTCTCATATTTTAATATAGGCAGACAAAATATCTACATCTATACTAACCCTTAGAAGGCGGGAATCGAAAATAGTCGTCTGCTGATAATTCATATTTTGTCTTTTCTCTCAGTAAAAACATGGTTTGGCAGCATTTTAGACTCATTTCCATTGGAAATGATTCTAAAGAGCTGCCAAACCAAGTTTTTGATGAGAAAAATGGAAAAATAAAAAATATTCAGCAGACGGCACAAATTAATTCAGCATTGTAAGGGTTAAACTACAGACATTAGAAAGTACAAATGAAACTATATGAGACCAGTCATGTGATTTTGTACCTAAAAAGATGTGCAATTTTTCATGATGAAAGATATTCACAGAAACTGCGATATTTCCTGTACATGATGTTGAAAGTTGACGAAATGTCATAATAGGATTCCGCATTTGCTATGAAAATTTGGTCACCTTTTGACGTAATTTATGGAAAATATAGTATATTTTGTAAATATTTTTCACAAGATATCGCTCTTCTTCGTATGTACAAAACCACATGGCTTGTCACATGTGTGTGCTACTCCACTTGTCTGATCTACATTGTCGTGTTTATTACAAGTTACAATTTCAATATCAGCGAAATATAACACTGCAATAAAGTAGAAAATCCCAGAGCTAGGTTTTTAATGAATAACCGCGAGATATTTCAGCAATTGTAGCTCCTGGGGTCCGTTTCACGACGTTTCGTACGACTAAAATGTTCGTTAAAATTATGAAGGTTTGTAAATTTCACATTAACAATGTTTTCTTGTAAACAATTATTGGATTTACATTTATTGAGCATAGGGGCTGCATTGCAGCCTATGCTCATTAAATGTATATCCATCAATTGAAATTTCCAGCCGATCCTAAATTTGCACTTACGAACATTTTAGTTGTACAAAGTTTAGTGAAACGGCCCCCACATCGTTATGAACATTAAAATGATTTGGCGAGGAATACCCTGTATGATGTAGGCGCTGATGCAATAACCCTATTACTGAAAGGAACAGCTAAGGTCATATACAGACGGGGTCACAGTTTCCAATCTCCATCCGCATGGGGAAAACTCCCACATACAGTGGGATGGAAAAACTACGGTATGCAAATATATTTGGGGATTGAACCCAAAACCTTTGATACTGAAGGCCGATGCTCTATGCAATGGATTATACCCTACAACAGGGCTCCAGATAAGGAATTAGTAATTGAGTATTGTCACTCCGTCATTTCTGAAGTATTTCAAAATTTTAATTGGGTAAAATACAATCACACTACTGCTTACACATCAACAGACAGCAATTATTGCTTCGAAATGAAAACATGTCTTGGCATTTCATTAGAATTGTCTCCTTGGATATGCCCCATTAAGATACGATACACACACCATCTAAACCTCCCCGTTATGTACAAGAGGTAAACGGAAATAATGTTCTTGGCAAATGTCACGTTCAGTAACGACCGCCGTATTGTATACCTGCGAGTTTTCAAAGAAACTTGTCACCGAGCTGTGGTCTGGCGATCCAAATGCTCCAGCTATGAGGCTATGTGTGGAATTGACCTGCGGACGAAACCAATCTCAAAATCGAGCCGGAGATGACGAGCACCACACTCATCACCTGGATTACCCTCGCCCACCTATACCAGTGTTAAAAACAGATGCCCCTCATCTCTCGCCCACCAATAACAATGTTAGAAACAACTTGCTCCTTATCTGGTATTTCCCACATCCAATTTGGTTAAGAACTTACAATCCAATTACACCAGTGTTAAAAAATGTTCTGATTTAACGACTGCACTGGCTCGATGACCTTGCATGTCGGGACAGACTATTTAAGTCCCCATCCGATAAGACTTCACGAAGTTGTCTTGCCCAAGGACATGCCGAATCGGCCATTTGCAGCGGGTAGAGGTGGGAATCGAACCCGGGGTCTCCTGATCCACAGTCCGACGCTCTCCCTACTGAGCTAATTTGGCCACCACCAGTGTTAACATTTTGCTCCTTATTTGGGAGTTCCTTAGATCCAATTCATTTCATGAATTACGAACCAATGAGATTGCTGTTAACTCTTTGCATGCTGGGAAATTTGTGGGCTATAAATAGTTCAAAAATAGCAGATGACAATTCATTATATTTTCTTTTATTTCTCCTTATAAATGTCATGAATATGTCTTGGAATTTCATTAGAATTGTGTCTGGAGGAAGGACACAATTCTAATGAAATTTCAAGACATATTTACAGAGAGAAATAAAACATACTCCTAATTCGTTTGGCGGATATTTTCGCCGCTAGCATTCAAAGACTTAATATAACCTCCAAATACGTAGAATTATTTCCCATATCCAATCCGATCCATGACTTACCAACCAATCGCTCCAGTGTTAGACAATATCTTGGGTTTATGCTTTAACCCTTACAATGCGGAATTCAATTTTGTCGTCTGTTGTTTCTTTTCATTTCTGTTCTTCTTTCTTTTCAATTTTATCAAGAAACACATACATGTAGTTAGAAAAACAACCAAATATGAAACAACAGTAGATGACAAATTTCATTTCCAGCAATCTAAGGATTAACACCCACAACCATTTTAACAGTAACGCAATACCACGCCCATATCTAGTTCCAGATTTTGACAACTGTCTCAAATCTTCCACACACACCCACACCATTTTCCATGCCGTTCTCCTTGTCAATGTCATTTTAACAGTTTTTGGCAAATTACATGTAAAGCTACAACAGAATGATTTTAGGTTTGCCCAAACAGCCCTACTTTACAAACATGGGTAGTCAGGTAGGCCAAGTTACTTTTCTTTTCTAGTAAAAACCCAAATATTCATTCTCTATGTACATGTATACTCAGAACTCCAGATAAGCTGCGTATTTGCTTAATTAAATACCCTATTAAAATTGCCAAAAACCCAATTGAAATCAGTAGCGAGTATCAAAAAGCAATGAAAAATTTTGTGGTACCTTTATCATGCTGCAGAAAACAATAAACAGACCACAAATATAGCATATTTTTCTTATTTTCCATGAAAACACATCTTGGTATTTCATTAGAATTGTCTCGAAGGATACAATTCTAATGAACTGCCAAGACATGTTTTCATTTTGAAGCAAACTATTCAACAATTGCTGTCTGTTGATGTGTAAACAGTAGTGTGATTTCATTTTACCCAATTAAAATTTTTAAATACCCAATTGCTTCAGAAATGATGGAGTGACAATACTCAATTACTAATTCCTTATCTGTAGCCGATTTCACCAACATTGCAAAGTATACTTTTCTAGCAAAGTATACTTTTCTAGCAAAGTATACTTTGAGGGAGTAATCATTTATTTTTCCTGAAATGCATTATTTCATATAGAACTAACAACTGCATATATTTGATGATTAAAAGTATGCAGAATTATTATACTGAATTTATTACATTATCACAGCCAAAATGGCTGTGATAATGTAATAAATTCAGTATAATAAAAATTAATAAATTTTTCAAAAAATTGAAAATTTCTCCCTCAAAGTATACTTTGCTGGAAAAGTATGCTTTGCAATTTTGATGAAATCGGCTACTGGAGCGCTGATACTCTATGTATTTTTGTTATTTTTACACTGAAGAAAAAGTGAAACTGTTTAACGTCCCAGCAACAGCTAAGGTCATATAGAGACGGACCACAGTTTAAAGTCTCATCCGACAGACCAGTGGGATGGAGATACTATGAAAGTATTTTTCGATCCCCTAGTCGAGGTTTGAACCCACAACTTCCGGACTGGAAGTCAGGTGTTCTAACCCCTAGGCCACAATCCATCCTATTACAATGCAGAATTATTTTGAGTAGGCACATATTTTTTTCATTTTTTTTTCTTCGAAAATTGTAATTTTTTATCGCCAATTGTTTTTGTTTTTTTTATTTTCCCCAGCGGAATCCCTGGCTACGTACGTATTATACGTGGAACTATAGATGGTACACTGTACTCGTCAATAAGTTATCTCCTCTAGCACGTGTCATAATACATGTACATGTAAATGAGAAAAGCCATATTTCAAAATGTGTGATTTTTACATCAATATTTTCTGTAAATGATGTCAAAAGTTGACGAAATTTTCATAGCAAATGCAGAGTTCAAATACTCTAAACGGTTCATCAACTTTCAATGCCATTTATAGAAAATATCGTAAATTGTGCAAATATTTTTCATCAGATTTATCTTCTAAGATACGAAATCATATGGCTTGTCTTATATTTGTCAACCAATTATGGCATCATGTAGTGCAGTGTTTATTTGCAGTGTTTATGTTCAGCTAATTTAACCAGAATTAATACTGAACATATGTCACATATTTCCATCATTTAGCACATATTTTTGCCAGTTTGGATGACCCAACACTCAATACATACTATCTGTTAGAAGCTACATAAACATGCGGTTAGTAACAACGACAAACAATCATGGTAACACATACAGTCTTTTACACAGAAAAGGCTGATATACAGTATTTTTGAGTATGTTCTGTGAATTAACCCTTTTCCTACTGAGGATGTTTGCGGAAAATCCAAAAAAATTTCCTTCTATGTGCTCAGAAGTGTATGTTGCGACCACCATTTGAACCGTCTCGTCGAGACGGTTCAAATGAGTGGTCGCAACTTGTACTTTCATTGAGAAATAACAAAAATAAATATAAAATATTTCATAAATTTCATACCCGTAAAGGTGTATTCCGAAAAGAATGGGTTAAATATTTGCAAACACTGTGGATCTGACTTTTTACAAGCCGTTTCATCACGATATACAGCATTGGTAAATATATAATTGCAGCACAAAAATATTTACACAATTCCCTAACATTTGATTGGTCCGTAGCAAGTCTCTGTCCAAAATTTATATCCCAGTAAACTCCCATGCCGAACTACTTTCAGTAACCGTCAGGCGCAGTTAAAATAATTCTTAAGAAAACGGAAAATAAACACATTTTCTTGATGAATTTATTTCAAATGCTGGAATTATAAGGAATGAATGGCCTTTTTGTGGAATTTATCGGGGATATAAACTTGGAAAAGTCGCGGGAATACTGGACGAAGGCCGGAAGGCCTCGTCCAGTATTCCCGCGACTTTTCCAAGTTTATACCCCGATAAATTCCACAAAAAGGCCATTCATTCCTATAATAAATCAAATATTTGCAAGCACTGTTGATCCTCATGAGCCGACTCACAACCAGCCGTCTCATCAGGATCTACTATTTTTTCAAATATTTGTATTTAATCAAATGTTTAGTTTAAATACCAGATTGTGCGAATATTTTCTATGAGCTAAATATTTGCTAAAATACTTGATCTTTATGGTATTAGTGTCAAATTAAAGACACAGCTGGTCTCTCATGTAATGTAATGTACAACTCTCATGGTTCTGCAGCGTTTGTCAATATTGTTCTGGTCTGAATATCTACGGTACTCAAATATTTATTTACAAACAAGATAAATCCTATCAATATTTTTCAGATTTTTTCTAATTAGTTTATACAAAATTCTCAAAAAAATTAATGAATGCCATAATAACCCTAAATATTGATAATTAATTTATTCTGGAAAACGAACATAAATATGGTTTCCAACAATGAAGAGTGTCTCAATAGGTATGGTTAACTTATTATTGTACTGGTTTATCACAATAATAATATATTTGGATACAATTTGTTGTGGGAAAACCCTATTTAACTCTTTGCATGCTATTGGTGAAAATATCTGCCAAACGAATTAGGAGTATATGTTTTATTTATGTCTTCAAATTTCATTAGAATTGAGTTCCCAGGACTCAATTCTAATGAAATTCCAAGACATATTCATGATATTTACGGGGAGAAATGCAAGAAAATATGATGATCTTTTTGTCCGCAAGTTTTGAACTATTTATAGCCCACAAGTTTCCCAGCATGCAAAGAGTTAATAGGCGTTTCCAAAAACAAATGTTATCCGAATACAGAGTTATTATGGTAGTTCAAACATATAACGGACAAGTTCATGTCGGATAGTCAGGGGTGAAAAGGTTGGAAGTAGCTCCAGATCGGCAACATATACAAGTAACATAATCATGTTCAACTGTAAAAGTGTGCCAGTTGATCAGGAGCTACACTGGTCATATAACTAGCATACCGATACATATCTACTCAAATGGCATAAAGTAAAATAATGCATTTAATAAGTAATATCAGTTGAGCTATAACTAAAGATGGATGACAGACAATATATTTAATAGTTTTGTTGTGCATATAATATATGGTATCAAGCTTCTATGGCATGTTATCGAAATTGTATTCAAAATCTATCAGTTTCAGTAAGAGGTGTCATTACAACAATGTGAAGGTCATGCAGGTGTCATTACAACAATGTGAAGAATACAGAGCTCCAGTTAAGGTGCGCAATTTGGAGGTAAATTTCTTATTTCTCCATCAAAAATAGCAAATTGGGAGTGCTTATCGTCTCAATGAGACGATTCTAAAGCACTCCCAACTTGCCATTTTTGATGAAGAAATAACAATATTTCACCCCAAGTTGGTCGAATTACGCACCATAACTGGAGCTCTGGAATATACCAAGGCATTTTATTATCAAGTTTATCAGACTCAGCTCAGAAACAGTAGGAATTCCTCGGCAAGACTTACCAATTCCTACATGTTTCCTAGCCTTGCCTGATAAACTATATTATTAACATTGTGAAGGACAACCGCGCTTTCACTCCAACAATGAGAAGGTTATACCAATGTATTTTAGTATCAAGTCCATCAGGCGCGGCTCGGAAACGGTAGGAATTCCTCGGCAAGCCTCAGAATTCCTACACGTTTCCTAGCATTGCCTGAAAAACTATATTGTTAAAAAAGTGAAGGTCAAACCGAGGTGTCAATACAACACAGTGAAGGTCATACCAAGGTCTCATTATCAAGTCCATCAGGCGTGGCTCAGAAACGGTAGGAATTCCTTGACAAGCCTCGGAATTCCTACATGTTTCCTAGCCTTGCCTGATAAACTATATTATTAACAAAGTGAAGTTCAAAGCAAGATGTCACTACAACAATGTTTTACTTTCAGGTTTATCAGGCTCGGCTCAGAAACGGTAGGAATTCCTCGGCAAGCCTCGGAATTCCTACACGTTTCCAAGCCTTGCCTGATAAACTATATAACAAAGCTAAGGTCATACCGAGGTGTCGCCGCCGCTCTGGTAGTTGTCGCCGTTGATGTTCATGTTATACATGCCCCCCTGGCTGATCCCCGCAGTCGACGCCCCCATGTTGTACCCCGATGGCAGGAACGAGCCGCCCTTAAACCCCACTGTCGATGAGTCGTCCGAGTCGCCGTCCCCGAAGTCTATAAATAGATTTGATTTATTGCCGTTTAACGGCCTAGCAACAGCAAAGGTCATTTTAGGCCGGGTTTGAAACTGCTGCATTGGGGGGGGAAGTGAAAAATCCCAAAATCAGAGAGGAATATTTACATTGAGAACAATATCAGTTCAGCCCTGAAATCCCGTATTTAACCTGTACGGATGGCATAGATTTTTTAAATTCTTGGCCAATGTCCGAGCTATCTACCAAAGTTAGTTTCTAAAATAATTTATTTCAACTCTACTCCATTTCGGCCCGTGCTAAATTCCCATAGGAAAAGAAAATCGTTCTTTCACAATAAAATCAATATGTGACAGAATCCGAATCAAAGGAAAAGTGAAAGGGTTTAACTTCCACCAACAGTTAAGGTCATATAGAGACGGGACCACAGTTTTTAAAGTCTCATCCGACAGACCAGTGGGATGGAAATACTATGAAAGTATTTTTGATGCCCTAGGAGAGGTTCGAACCCACAACCTCCGGATTGGAAGTCAGGTGTTCTAACCCCTCGGCCACAATCCATCCCTCCGAATCAGTGGAGCTCAGAAAAATTGAGTTAACAAAAAGTTGAGTTAACCCTTACAATGCTGAATTAATTTGTGTTGTCTGCTGATAATTCATATTTTGTCTTTTCCATTTTTCTCATCAAAAACTTGGTTTGGCAGCACTTTAGAATCATTTCCAATGGAAATGATTCTAAAATGCTGCCAAACCATGTTTTTACTGAGAGAAAAGACAAAATATGAATTATCAGCAGACGACTATTTTCGGTTCCCGCATTCTAAGGGTTAATGAGTTATTATATAGGAAAACATGTACTTGGAATTTGATGGAGTTATCAGTGTAGACTGTATGTAAAATGTACAGACATACATAGGCAGAGCTCCAGATAAGCTGCGTATTTGCTTAAATACCCAATTAAAATTGAATTAAAAACTCAATTGAAATCAGAAGTAGCGGGTATCAAAAAGCAATACTCTTGTGGTACCTTTAACATGCTGTAGAAAACAATAAACAGACCACACATATAGCATATTTTTCGTATTTTCCATGAAACACATCTTGGTATTTCATTAGAATTGTCTCCAAGGAGACAATTCTAATGAAATGCCAAGACATGTTTTCATTTCGAAGCAATAATTGCTGTGTGTTTATGCGTAAACAGTAGCATGATTTTATTTTACCCAATTAAAATTTTGAAATACCCAATTGCGTCAGAAATGATCGAGTGACATTACTCAATTACTAATTCCTTATCTGGAGTCCTGCATAGGGATGGGATTTCATGAGCAAATCAACACAATACAACTACACAGGGTTTGTTTTAGATTGAGCGTCTGCGAGGTGTGTGTTTACCGTGTTGTCCGGCGTGTGCGGCGGCCGCGGCCGTCTTCGCGGCGTATAAATTCGCCTCCTCCTGAGCCTTGCCGATATTCTTCTTGTACCGTATACGTTTGTTGCCAAACCAGTTGGACACCTGAAGTACAGGCAATACGAATATACCAGGGATTCCGCTGGGGAAAATAAAAAAATTGCCACTTCCAAAAAAAAAAAACAATTGGCGAAAAAACTTTTATAATCCCCGATATACATAGGTAGTAGAATAACACAAACCCACTGGGATTTTATCAAATAAAGCTGTGTGTTTGGTCGATATTTCATTTCAGATATAAACCGAAAAAACATATTTGTGGTTGTGACTGACTGGAGAAATGGAGCTTATGGTCTAAGCGACATTCTGCGCTGATCTTGCCAACATTTGTCAATTTCTTCATTTCAAAATACTTGAATATTGTGCTTCTAATCAAGCAGCTTGATTGTTTGAACATGAGCTGTGCAACAGCTCAGGTTCAGACAATCAAATTGCTTGCTTGCGAGTTGGCAGTTCAGCTTGATTGGCTGAGCCTGAGCTGTGTTCCAGCTCAGGCTCAGACAATCAAATTGCAAGATTGCGAGTTGGCATTGCCAATAGATGTTCGTGAACATCGATAATCTGGGCGAGATTAACCCTTTCACTCCTAAGTAAGTGGAATGTAATTTGATATGGCAATTTTGCAACCAATCCAACCGGCACAAAATGATTTTCGGACTAGTCCATTTATGAAAAGGGGGGGGGGGGGGGGGTGGTGGGGGGGGGAGGGGGGGGGGGTTGTTTTTGTTCTCAAAAATATGAAATTACTTGCAAAAGTGCAGATCCTGATGAGATGGCTAATCTGGATCTACTGTGGTGGTGAAATGGTTAACGCAGGCATAAAACCTTGGGATAAACACTATGAAGTTTGTATTGAGACGAAATTCAAACCAATACAATCAAATGTCCGACCAACGGTCAACTGCAGGGACAGCCATTGTGGCATGTTTGCCCAATGAACAATGAGTAATTGTATGTACGGTGCACTGACAATGCAAGCCGATGTCCAATTTGCTTTTTTAGAAAAGCACAAAAATACACTGGACAAAAATCACAGTGTTTTCTCAGAGGTCATGACCAGACACTGGGAAGTGGTCATTGTTCATGGTTTGGTTAGATCCATGAATGGTCATTTGTGGCCATGACTGCAGAAATGGGGCCTATGGGATGTGTGACCAGTGTAGTTCCTCCTGATGGAATAGTGACACTCCTGTAGCCTGATAACGATCTATATTGATTGCTAGAAGCGTGAAGGGTGTTTCATTGATGTACTGGCGAACAGTGCAGACCCAGATCAGCCTGCGCGGCTGCGCAGGCTGATCTGGGTATGCACTGGTCACAAAACCAGTAAGCCCCATTTCCCCAGTCAAAGCCACATTTATCTTGAGTATGACCACTTATTTTGTACAAAATTACATGTTACGGTACCCAGTACTTTGTTGGTGTTTCACTACAATGCGCGACTCGGATGTTAAACTAATGAGTCAAGTAACTCATCCCAAGATTTAATTCATATCCTAATGTGCTTTTGTGCACTGTTAGTGTGTGATTGGATAAATATCAGGGAGCTATTGAAAAGTGTTTTGGAAGAATAGGATCTTAATTTAACCACAAAGTATACCTTTTTGAGGGTTAGCAATTTAATAAGTTAGCAATTTCAGAGAAATTGGCTCATTTCAAGAGGGATACTGATCCATATATGACACAAATGTTAATAAAACTGTGAAAAGTGACTGAGACTCAAAGTATTCTGTTTTTCGATCATAAAGGTGCCCGTATAGATCCCGTTCTACAGTGGGCGAAGAAGGGTAAAACAATGTTAGCTGATAATTGTCTGTGACTGGAGAAATGAGGCTTATGAGTTTTGTGACCAGTGTAGAACCAGATCAGCCTGTGCATCCCAAGTCTGATACTGATCTGCAGTTCGCCTTTCAATAAATGAAACACCCACCATGCTTCTAAGAAGCAATATAGATCGTTATCAGGCTACACAAGTGTGCTATTTGATCAGGAGCAGTAGCCTATTTCATCAACATTGCAAAGTATACTTTAGTAGCAAAGTATATACTTTGAGGGAGAAATTTTCAATTTTATGATAAATTTATTAATTTTTATTATACTGAATTGTTTACAGTTTACATTATCACAGCAATTTGGCTGTGATAATGTAATAAATACAGTATAATAATTATGCATACTTTTAATCATGAAATATATGCATTTGTTAGTTCTATATGAAATAATGCATTTCAGGAAAAATCAATGATTACTCCCTCAAAGTATACTTTGCTAGTAAAGTATACTTTGCAATGTTGATGAAATAGGCTACTGCACTGGCCACAAATACCACGTTTCTCCTGTCCCAGCCACATATGACCCCCCCTATATAGTGATGTTTCCCATGAACTATTCCACAGAGACTCCAGGGGTCTGAGAGTCCAGTTATCTGCTAAGGAGGCCCCAGGGTGTACTATAGCCTGATAGTCTATTCCAACCCTGTGGATTATGTAATAAGCCCAACAGGGGGTGTCTCACAATGTAACTGGGACATAGGTCAGAATCAATGCATTGTACTGTACAGTCTACTGTGGTGACAGAGCTCCAGATAAGGTTCGTATTGGCGCACTTATTTTAGCTGAATACGCATTGATTATCAAAAGTACAAAATACTCACACAATGTGAAAATATGCATTGATTTTCAAATTGAGTAGCAAAAATACTGTAATAAAGTTTAAAATGTACTTAGTTGAGCTGCACATACAGTGCAAGCACATACGGTGCTTTTTGCAGCTCAAACAAGTGCATGTTTCAATTTGTTTCATGTTTTGATCATTTGTTCCCTGTTTAATAATGAATAAAATTGATAATTAATTTGTAAAAATAAAACACTCTTTAGACACACAGCTTATCTGGAGCTCTGGGTGGTGGTCTATTAGAACCCTGTGGATTATGTAACAAGCCCAGCATGGGATGTCTCCCAAAGTAATTGTGATATAGGTAAGCAGCTATGGTTCACTGAGATGCAACAATCGGAGGAATTCCCTTTATAAAATCAACAATTTTGAATTAAAATTAACTTAGAACTAGAAGTTATTAAATCCACTGAATAAATCAGAATTAACCCTTAGCCCGCTGATCGCGAAAACTGTCGTCTACTGTTGCTTTATATTTTGCCCTGTTTCTCAATAAAAACATGGTTTGACAGCACTTTAGAATCATTTCCAATGGAAATGATTCTAAAGTGCTGTCAAAGCAAGTTTTTGATGAGAAAAATCGAAAATAAAACAGAAACAGCAGACGACAACATTTCATTCAGGGTTGGAACATGGTGGTCTATTGTTTTGCTGGTCGTAACATGTCTGGAGTAATGGCGGCGCCCATGAGGTGTCAGGTACATTATTATTTTTCATCAATTCCACTGCGGTTTCTTCCTTTTAATGACGACCAAGTTCCAGTCGTTAACACTACGAGTCAGCCAATACCAAATTTAGCACCATTACTTATGTAGTTAGTTTGAACATTCTGCAGAGAAATTTGAATCGGACGGAATCGAATGTTGTTTATAATCTTGGTCCGATTCAAATTTCTCTGCAGAATGAACCGAACTGCAAGTGTGATCAATTGATGGACATATCACTACTTATTATTATTATTGGGTAAAATTAATTAACCCTTAGACCGCTATCTTATTTTTTTGTCGTCTGCTGTTCATTTTCTATTTTCCATTATTATCATCAAAAACGTGCTTTGACAGCACTTTAGAATCATTTGCAACATGCTTTGACAGCACTTCAGAATCATTTCCATTGGAAATGATTCTGAAGTGCTGTCAAACCATGTTATTATTGAGAAATAAGGCAAGATATAAAAGCAACAGCAGACGACAATTGTTGTACAAGTATCATCAGGGCTAAGCTACAAGTCTGGTATTGTCACTACACATTCAACTGTCCTTTACAAAAGGATGCTTCCTGAAAATGCTAGCTGCTGGCCAACTTAGTCAAACTATTCAGAGCAGATGGAACCAAACATTTACAAAATCATCTGAATAGCACCAACCTACAGATGTGGTCAAATAATTCTCCAACTTGTACAATATTTAATATCATTGCTAACCGTTAGATGGCAGGAACACATAAATTGTAGGCTGCTGTTTTTTTTATATTTTGTCATCTTTCTAAATAGAAAAACGTGATTTTATACAAATTCTAGAATCATTTACATTCTAAATGATTCGCAAGTGTTGTTAAACCAGGTTTTTTATTAGGAAATCGGAACATAAGAAATTAATTATTTTATTAATTCAGTACTGTAACAGTTAATCACAAACCCCGGGGTATGGTAAATCAACAAGCCTGGTTTTGTGACGACACCCTTCCCCTGCCACTATGCCGGCTTGACAACATGATTGATGAGATAGCCTCTACTCTGCCATTAAACAGCCAGGATCCTAGCAAACCAACTTTATGGGATTTTATGTACGGCCATTGTGAATTGTGTAAGAATTTACAATCCTGTCAAAGGTTGGCTAGAAACTTGTGAAACGCGTCTCGTTTGCAAGAAAATTCAGATCAAATGCGGAATCGTACGATTCCGCATTTGATCTGAATTTTCTTGCAACCTTCTGATGGGTTTTATGCGGGATGTGGAAGGTTTTTTACAAGATTCTCAGCCTCTTTAAGACCTGTTTCTGAATTCTTGGTGAAATCTTTAACTAAGCCATAAATACACAAGGAAAGATACACAGGGAGAAGATGGGGGATATTACACATACTGGCTGTGTTTAGCCTCCATCTGTGAAACATGACAATGACCAAAAACTCCAGAACTTTCACAAAGGGGGATGGGGAGGGAAAATGAAATGAACGGGGTTTAACGTCCCTTGCTTTAATATCTTGCCTCATTTCTCAATAAAAACATGGTTTGACAGCACTTCAGAATCATTTCCAATGGAAATGATTCTGAAGTGCTGTCAAAGCATGTTGTAAATTATTCTAAAGTGCTGTCAAAGCATGTTTTTGATGATAAAAATGGAAAATAAAAATAAACAGCAAACAACGACAAAAATAAGATAGCGGTCTAAGGGTTAAATGTCTCATCCAACAGACCAGTGGGATGGAAATACTATGAAAAAAGTAATGTCCATGGCCTAGGGTAGGTTTTGAACTCGCAACCTTCAGTATTGAAGTGCTGTAGTCGACCCCCGAGTCACAGCACATCCCAGAAGGGGAGGCAGATGGGTGGTGGTGTTGTGTAATTTCAAGAGAGAATTGTTGCAAAGGGAGTGGGGGGAAAGCGGTAGGTAGGCGAGAGGGGTTGGGAACTGTTAATTTCAAGCACCCTTTACACAGAAGATGGGGGACAACAGGGGTAGAGGAGGGGTGGCGGTGTTGTGTAATTTAAAGTGCAAGTATTTGATTCCTTCCTGCAGAATACTGGGGGCTGTTACAAGTATTGGAGGCGTTTACTGTCCAACAATGACACATAATAATTACCTAATGCGAGTGAATTTTTGCAAATGAAAGGGAGGTGGGATGAGGGGGGATGTGTTAATTTCAAGCAACCTTCAAACAGCCGATGGGGGATGTTATAAGTAACAGAGCTCCAGTTAAGGTGCGTAATTTGACCAACTTGGGTTGAAATTTTGTTATTTCTTCATCAAAAATGGCAAGTTTGGGAGTGCTTTAGAATCGTCTCATTGAGACGATTCTAAAGCACTCCCAACTTGCAATTTTTGATGGAGAAATAAGAAATTACCGCCAAATTACGCAGCTTACCTGGAGCTCTGAGTATGTATTGGATGCTTTTAACAGTCCTCAAAAGTGTAACATGGCATTGTCCAAGAATTTTTACAAATGGGGTGCGGGAGGGGACGGGTGGAAGGCAGGTAGGGTGTGACAAATAATTTCAAGTACAAGCATTTGATGGGTGATTTTAAGACGCATTAGCTGCTTTGCGGAAAAAAAACTACAATGTTCGAAACTGAGAGAACCGTTTTATAAAGGGGTGGTGTGAGGTTGGAAGGGGTGGGGGATTTTCAAGTAGAGATACTAGATTCCGTAATAGATTTCCCCCCCAAGTCAGTGCGATTGATGATGAACATGTTTCTACCCTTTCACCCCAAGGTAACTGTAATGGATTTCGACGTTAATTTTGCAACCAATCCAACCGTCACAAAATGATCTTCAGACTAGTCCATTTCTGAAAAGGGGGTGTTTTGCTCTCAAAAATATGAAAATTACTTGCAAAAAGTGCAGATCCTGATGAGACGGCTCGTCACGAGCCGACTCATCAGGATCTACACTTTTTGCCAATACCACTATACAAGCCTGTGGTTTTGAAAGGGTTAATGTCAACAAACTTGTTATATTTACTGCAGTAGACACACAGAAAATGAGACATCATATACTCACATAAGGCCAAAAAAAAAAAAATGTTTGTTTCCGCAAACACCTGGGAAAAAAATAGGGTAGGTAGGTAGGCGAAACATTTTTTTTCTCGAATTCTTTTTTCCATTCACAACACTTTTTGTACTGGATATGGGTTAGTGAAAATATACTGTTTTTATCCCAAAAAAATACCGATATGACGAAAAAATAGGGTCGGTCGGTTTAGTGGAAACAAACAATTTTTTTTTACGCCTAATCACTGGTGCTGTTACTCAACCTCGGCGCAAAATGTTTCATGTCAAAAAATGCACCGGTTTCCCGACAATATTCCACTGAATTCTACTTAAGAACTATCGCATAAACACATTTTTCGTCTAGTAACCGGCTCACGTTTCTTACGCAGGTTTGAGTAAACGAAAATGTGTTTATGCAGTATCGTCTCCATGTAGCTGAATAAGGAATTCGTCAAGAATCTGGCGCGTATTTTGTCATGAAACATTTTAGGCTGGTGCGGAGTAATGGTACAGTAACCCAAATCAACCAGTACATTACCAGGGCTCCAGATAAGGAATTAGTAATCGAGTATTGTCAGTCACTCCATAATTTCTGACGCAAATGGGTATTTCAAAATCTGAATTGTGTAAAATAGAATTATTGAATAGTTTGCTTCTAAATGAAAACACATCTTGGTATTTCATTAGAATTGTCTCCTTGGAGACAATTCTAATGAAATACCAAGATGTGTTTTCATGGAAAAAATAAGAAAACATGCTATATTTGTGGTCTGTTTATTGTTTTCTGTAGCATGATAAAGATACCACAAAGTTTTCATTGCTTTTTGATACTCAACACTTCTGATCTCATTTGGGTTTTTGGTAAAAATTTAATTTGGTATTTACGCAAATACGCAGCTTATCTGGGGCTCTGGGTTCATTTGGTAAACCCGTCCCTGTATGACATTAGCTGTTGCTGGGACGTTAAACCCCATTCATTGCATTTTCGTTTGATTAAAGTCTTTTTTATGTCTTTGCCGTGGCAAAACTGTCGCTGTGAAATGGTATGTTAACATCGCACATTCAAAATTCATTTGCATGTTCCTTTTGTATGCATGACCTTGATGTTGAGTGGATGTGCTTTTTCCGTCGTCCGCGTCATCGTCGTCTTTGTCCGAAATGTCAAAATTTAATTTGGTATTTACGCAAATACGCAGCTTATCTGGAGCTCTGCATTACCTATGTTAATTTTAATCTTGATAAAACATATAAACAGCTGTTAGTTACATCAGAAATATGAAATCATCACCCTGTGGCTAAATACACAACATTATCTCTCAATTGGCCATAAACCTCATGTGACATACCCCGATAAAAACAGGTTTATTGAGTCCGTTTGTGATCAGCGTTGCCCCAGATCAATCATCGCAGGCTGAGCAGGGTCTACACTGTCTACACAGTGTATAGGGATTTTTCTTTAACCCTTACAATGCTGAATTAAAGTGTGTCGTCTGCTGAATATTTTTCCATTTTTCTCATCAAAAACTTGGTTTGGCAGCACTTAAGAATCATTTCCATTGGAAATGATTCTTAAGTGCTGCAAAACCATGTTTTTACTGAGAGAAAAGACAAAATATGAATTATCAGCAGACGACTATTTTCGGTTCCCGCATTCTAAGGGTTCAGAATAAACACCCTGCGGGGGTGGTTCTCGGGGATTCGGCAATTGACTTTGTCTTTTTTTAATTTCCAATTTTTATCAAGAAAAACATGGTTTTGCAGCTCTTTAGAATCATTTCCATTGGAAATGATTCTAAAGTGCTTCAAAACCATGTTTTTAATGAGAATAAAGACAAAATATTAAACAACAGCAGACGACACTTTGTGTAATTAAGGGGTCATAATAATGCATTTTCAATATCATGCTGGATACATGTGGGAGAGCACTATTTGACAAACTGGCCAATCAGCATCTATGCTGGTTGCCATGGTAATGGGGGTTTGTCACGTTGCAGGCCATGATTACCTTTATGTGGGAAAGATAAAAGCTTTTTCAATTTCTCCTTATGGGCAAACACTTCTTCATTGTGACAAGTGGGCTCCTGAGAAAAGGGGGCTTCCTAAACGCCAGTTAAACTACTGTCTGTTAAACTACTGTCTGCAAAGTCACCATCAGCAAATTGTTTTATATTGATTTTATTGCAAAAAAAATAAAATTCCCATACAAGATTTTGTTTAATATTTTTTTTATTTGTGGACCGATTTTCAAAATCTAGATTTTGTTTTCTTATTTACATCATATCCAAGCTATCGAATTTCACCCTCCTCCGCATTTTTTCCCCCATGTTAAATTCTCATAGGAAAATGGTTTTCGCAATAAAAGTACTTAAATTTAAATATGTTTTAGATTTAATACATTTAATAGTTAAAAGTTTCTCTGATATATAAAGAATATTTGTGGTTACTGAATGGGCATGTACCTTTAATTATGTGTGTTAACAATGTCCATCCAAACACATTTTGAATCGTTGCAAATTTGGAACTAAATGTACATGTAATACATAAGGAGCATGTATGGGTAGGGTAGCGTGTGAGCAATTTGTAAAAGTAGATGCCTACAGCAAAACTATAGTCTGTTTCACGAAAGTTGCCCAAATTTTACGCCCATATAAACAATTCAAAAACAATATTTTTTTCGATAATATTAAATTAAAGGAAAAATTAAGAATGAGCCTTCTTTTTATTTCGTGAAATTCTGTCAAATATTGATTTTATTACGAAAAATTGATTTGTCTATGGGAATTTAACATGGGGGAAAAAGTGGTTAGGAAGTGTGGGAGGAGTCAAAAAACAAAAAAAAATTGGAAATTGACTCCGAAACCTGACTAGATAGCTTGGATATGATCTAACTAAGAAAACAAGTTAAATTTTAAAAATCGGTCCAGTATTTCTAAAATTCAAAAAACTTTCCCCATGTTAAATCCCCAGACATCTTCACGGATGGGGATTTAACATGGGGAAATTTTGTTTTCGCAATGAAATCAATATTTGACCAAATGTCACGAAATAAAAAGAAGGCTCATTTTTAATTTTTCCTTTAATTTAATATTATCAAAAGAAATCTTGTTTTTGAATTGTTATTATAGCCGTAAAATTTGGGCAGCTTTCGTGAAACAGACAGTAGGTGGCATGACCTAGCCACGTGTCGCTCGGCCAATTGAAAGAGACATACTGGCGGGGATAAGTCATATCCACATTGTACTGCACCTGTGCAGGTTTGCAATGATGATCGGCGATGATACAAATTACTTGACGCACTAATTGTCTCATGTATCGATTTATAAATTTAATATACTCAACAAGTAGAACAGTAAGTATTACGTGTGTTACCTGGGAAACTGTAATACCGAGGTACTGGTAAATCTGATAATGAAACGAGTCTGTTACCTAACAGGTCTCACAGGTAACAGACTCAATTCTTTATCCATTTGAAATACAGGATAAAATTCCCAGAGATATTTGTGAATCCCATAAAGAAACACTAGTGTTACCTGTGACTGTAATACTCAGACAATGTCATACCAAGGTACTGGTAAATCCAATCAAGAAACGAGCCTGTTACCTGTGAGATGGTAACGCATTACCATCTCACAGCTATTACACTCATTTTTTATCCATTTAAAATTTCCAGAGATATTTGTATATCCAATAAAGAAACGCGAGAGTTACCTGTGAGACGGTGATGCCACACTTCCTGGCGAGTTCTTCCTTAGCCTCCTCACTGGGGTAGGGATTACTCAGGTGCGAGTAGAAATACTCGTTCAACACCTCCGTTGACTGCTTGCTGAAGTTCCGTCGTTTCCGCCTACACGTATAACAAGGTTCAAATTAGCATGGAGTTGTAGTATCATTGTTGTCTGCCAAATTGTATCTGAATTTGTTAGTATTTTTAATAAAAACAATCGATTTCCTTCTGAAAAACTGATCTTGGCCAAAATTAGATTCCCAGAGAAATTCTGAAATGTTGTTTATCCTTGTCGTACATTTTTTGTTGCGGCGATCACACTATTTCTGAAAATTGTCATCTGTTGTTGGCATATTTTTGTCTATACTCTTAGTAAAAACATGCTTTGGCAGCACTTTAGAATCATTTCCATTGGAAATGACTCTTAAAGTGCTGCCAAACCATGTTTTTGATGAGAAAATTGAGATTGAAAAATGAACAGCAAAAACTATTTTTTATTCAGCATTGTAAGGGTTAACTTTTGTACTTACCGAGCGTCTAGGAACCGTGATCGGAGTATCATCACGGCCTCGCAGGTGCTTTGTTTCAGTTGCATCTCGATCGCGGCAAACTTCTTCCGTATTATGCTCACCATTCGTTCGATCTCTTTTGGTGCGATCGGTCGTGTTCGACTTTGTTCTCGGAGCAGGTTCACAACGTGGGTTGTAAATTCACTACACGCCTAGAAAGAACATGGTTTAATGTTAGTCATTGTGATTGATTTGTTGGTGTTTAACGGCCTATCAACAGCTAAGGTCATTTAAGGCCGGGCCAACGGGTTCGATCCCTTATTCAACCTGCTGCATAGGGGTGGATACAGAAATAATTGCAGGGGGGGGGGGGGTCTGTAATTACAATTCGGCATAGCCGACCTCCGCGAGCGCTAAATCGTAAAGTTGGGGGGTCAGGGGCTCAGGGGGTCCTCCCCCAGGAAATTTTTAAATGCCAGATCGCCGCAGATGCGATTTCCTGACACCTAGGCCACAAAAAAGTCATCCAACTATTTGAGTTTTGTAGATTTTTGTTCTTTGCCGGGAGCAGGGGGGGGACCCCTGTATCCGCGCCTGCTGCATTGGGGGGGGGATCCCAAAATCAGAACTGAATATTTACATCAAAAAAATATTATATATAGTCATTGTGAAGTGTGCACAACGGCCTGCGCTAATCTTGCCAATTATTTGTCAATTTATTCATTTCAAAATACTAGTATATTGTGCTTGAAATCAAGCAGCTTGATTGGCTGAGCCTGAGCTGTGCTACAGTGCAGGCTCAGACAACTAAATTGCTGGATTGCGAGTTGGCATTTTCCCCTAGATGTTCAGAAACGTTGATAACCTGAGCAAGATTAACGCAGGCAGTTGTGTAGTGTTAATTAGTGCTTTGAAATTGAACAAACCGGAAAAGGACACCCGGGGGCCCGTTTCACTAAACTTCTTACGACTAAAATGTTCGTAAGTTCAAAATTATGATAGTCTGTAAATTTCACATTAACAATTTTTTCTTGTAAACAATTGATGAATTTACACTTATTGAGCATAGGCTGCATATGCAGCCTATGCTCAATAAATGTAAATCCATCAATTGAAATTTACAGACGATCCTAAATTTGCACTTACAAACATTTTAGTCGTACGATGTTTAGTGAAACGCACCCCTGTGTAAACTGGAATATAAATATTTACATCCATATAAAACAGACAAGCAAGAATACAGCAGTAATCAAAGTCTTCAACGCACAAGAAATAGCCAACATATAAAATGAATGCAACAAATGCATTACTAAAGAACAAAACCGGCAATAAAAGTGTAAGTGAATGGGTTTTACATCCCAGCAACAGCTTAAGTTCATGTAGGGACATGAAAGCACCAATAAAGCCCACAAAAGAGAAATGCCAGAGATGAAACAAGGAAGACACTGTAAAACGACCCTGTAACCATGACAAAATTAACACCGGTTTACATGGAAACAAAATCCTTAGTTCTGTATATCGGACGCAGTAAGAATACAGAAAGAAAACAAAAAGTTGAAGAGACAATCTGATAGAACCGGTATTGCAACCAAAGTGAGATTTGAGACCAATTTACACAATCTTTGTATGAAAGCAGGTGATCATTTGTAAAACCGTCTTCACTCAGACTCACCTACCTGCATCTGTCTTCTAAATAATACTACTATTCTATTCTACATATTCACTGGTGCTGCTCTCCACACCGGTGTAAAATGTTTCATGTCAATTTAGGCGCCGTATTCCTGACAAATTTCCATTCTGCTATATGCTGAAGATACTGCATAAACACGTTTTCATCTAGTAACCGGCGCAAAAAAATTGCGCAGGTTACTACATGAAAAATGTCTATCTGATAGCTATAAGTAGAACTGAGTGGTATCTCATCAGGAAACCGGTGCATTTTTCGACGCGAAACATTTTATACCAGCACAGAGTGCAGCACTAAGGATTTCTTTATTTCTCATCAGAAGTATATGTTGTGACCACTCATTTGAACCGTCTCGCCGAGACGGTTCAAATGAGTGGTCACAACATATATTTTGGTTCAGAAATAAGGAAAATAGATAGAGAATAGTAGGTTAGTGCCGTGAATGGGAAAACATATCTGGCAAGGCTCAGGAAACGGGATGGGCCGAGGCTCTGCCAGCGCCAGATATTTTTTCCCATTCACGGCACTAACCTACTATTCTATTTATCCCGTCAACACCTACAAATGGCTGTAAAATGCAAAAATTGTATTGACTGGATATCAAAAATGTTTCACGGCACAGTGTTTCACGGCACATACGCACTGTGTTGACGGGATAAATTCACATTCATGATTTCCTTGAAAATAAAACACTGCTAATGTTTCAGGAATCACATGATCATACATACACACTAAGTATATATGAAGTAAATGTCTTACCTGGTCTATCACATCATGTCTGCTACTACGTCTTTGTCTCAATGGCTGCCGGCCGAGAAAAGGGACCATAGAACATTTGCAGCTCCTCTTCCTTATGCAATTCCCTAGGTTGGCGCTACTTAAACTTAAGTGGACATTTCGCTACTAATATTTCAGGAATGGACAGTTTGGCTACTGGAAGTTTCAAATATTATTTGACAAAGTACGTAAAATAGTATTATTTTTTTTTGTCACACTAAATACATTTACAAATATTGGAGCGAATGTAAAATAGTATTGTGTTTTTTGGTCATGCTAACAGATCATTTTTGCTACAAATTTCAAAATCCTAGCACCAACCTTGCACTGACATTAGTAAGCATTCATCAACGACTGAATGGCGGACAGCGTAGGCTCAGATCAGACTGCACGGATGTGCAGGCTGATCTGATGCTACGTTGGCCGCAGATGTCGTAAGGTACCCTTTCACAACCGGCGGCCGAGATCGTATTTTACATACACAACCAAACACCAGTCAAATAGCGGTGGCTCTTACCATGCAGGGAAATCATTCAATTAAACCATTTTATTAACCCATTCCAGTCTAAGGATACGATAATTTTTGTTGAAAAAATCTCATTATTTTGTTTAAATCTCCATGACGGTATATGTTATGATGGTTCAAACGAGTGGTAACAGCATATACTTTCGAGAGGAAAGAAAGAAAATAGGGATTTTCTTCTCATAAAAGTTTCATACTACTATAATTGTATTCCGTTTTTCATGGGCTAAGACAAACAGTAAGACATTTTGAAATAGATTTGAAATAAAGAAATTATTTACAATTCTAAGTATATGTTGTGACCGCCATTTGAACCGGCTTGACGAGACGGTGTAGAAATGAAGAGGCGAAGTACATGTAGTTCTTAATTCAAATTCAATTTCAATTTCAAAATTTCAAAATTTCAAAATGTCTTACTGTTTGTCTTAACCCATTAAAGACGGAATACAATTATAGTAGTATGAAACTTTTATGAGAAGAAAATCCCTATTTTCTTTCTTTCCTCTTGACCAGACGGTTCAAATGAGTGGTCACAACATATACTTTCATTGAGAAATAAGAAAAGTAGGAAATTAAATGTTTAAAAATTTGCATAAATTTCAAGAAATGTATCCAGGACTAACAATCAGTAGAAAGAATGGAATCAGTCCTTAATACTAGGTATAAATCACTTACCTTGCGATATATATATATCGTATCCCACAATTCACGTGGATGAAAGGTCGTACTGGTCATCCATAACTGACCATTATGATGACTCGTTAGGGACATTTTTTCTCCTCTCTATGTTTCTACACCGCTTAGAGACAAACATTAACCCTTAGACCGCTTAGATCTTATTTTTTTTTGTCGTCTGCTGTCTATTTTCAATTTTCCATTTTTATCGTCAAAAACATGCTTTGACAGCACTTTAGAATAATTTACAACATGCTTTGACAGCTGTCAAACCATGTTTTTATTGAGAAATAAGGCAAGATATAAAAGCAACAGCAGACGACAATTGTTGTGAGTAGCGGTGTAAGGGTTAAGCTTACTTTATTTCTCTTTGTTTCAAAACTACACAGAGTAGAAATGAAGGAAAGAAATTGAAGCTTCGCCTCTTCATTTCTACACCGCATAGTCAAAATATGAGAACATTAATTTTTGTTTCTACACGGAGTAGAAACTAGCCACAATAGGTCATTGTCATATCATGCCAATATCATCCAATGGTTTCCAGAAAACATTCAATTTGCACGGCATATAAAACATGGGATTTGGTATTGCCAACATCTACAATGTTAACCTAGCAATAAGATACCAGAGTGATAATAAAAAATGAAATACAGTTGAAATTCGTTATAACGGGCTTCAGGTTATCGAAGTGTGTTTGGTTCCAGTAGTTTGCTGTCTTTGTTACATCAAATGTGTACATCGAATATATGCCTGTATCAAGTACATGTATTTGACGGACTTCCTTATAATGAACAAAGTAGCCGATTTCATCAAAATTGCAAAGTATACTTATCTAGCAAAGTACTGTATACTTTGAGGGAGTAATCATTTCTTTTTCCCGAAATGCATTAATTCATATAGAACTAACGACTGCCAATATTTGATGATTAAAAGCATGCTGAATTATTATACTGAATTTATTACATTATCACAGCCAAAATGGCTGTGATAATGTAATAAATTCAGTATAATACAAATTAATAAACTTATCCTTAAATTGAAAATTTCTCCCTCAAAGTATACTTTGCTAGATAAGTATACTTTGCAATGTTGGTGAAATTAGCTACAGGCCCGTACGCAGAGAGGGGGAGGACCTTAATCTGCCATTCATGGACATGTAATTTAGCAATTCCGGCCCTTCGCGCCATCGATAACGCACCACCTTATACATGTATAAATTCCTGCGTACGGAATTGAATGTGTATATCAAGTATTCGACAGTAGCCTGACTGGACTTTGCTATAACGAAGTTCGACTGTAAATCCTAATTACAGGCACAGGTTGAAGTAATGGACCAGGTCTATAAATACATTAAATATGCCTAAAAGCATCAATAAATGAAGATTTTTTTTTTTTTTCTTCACTTATTGATGCTTTTAGGCCTATTTAATGTATTTATAGACCTCGGTCCGTTACTTCAACCTGTGATTACAGGTACCTGTTTTCTATGCCTGCTCATATCATGTTAAGTATCATGTGCACAGCATCCATCACCCAGTCGTACATGTATATACCAATTAGCAATTTCTCAAGTAATTAGAAGTCTTGAAATATTTCGCGAAGGCCATAAAAAACTACTTTGGTTCTCAGACGCAGGGTTTGCGGAAAGTGACGCGGGAGGGCGTGGATTTTTTTGTTTGAGATGTTCGTCTCTGATGTTTTTCAAGTTTCTACATGCACACATGTTCTATGAAGTCACTATTTCAGTTACGAAAAAGTTCTGTTGTCGGACGTGAAAAATCAACAGAGTTGCATCAGACGTAATTGGATTTAACATAATTTTGCACGGTACATGTAGTGTTTTTTATTGATCATTTGGCGAATTTACAGTATAATTTTATGTCACCATGACGATAAAATGCTTGATGTGCAGGGATTATTCTGACGCGACGATATCCGAGAACGAAAGTACTTTGTTTTATGGCCTAATGTATGCCATTGCCATGATGACATGTACGAAATTTGCTTTGCAAATAACTGACTGGTACATGTATGATCTGAACGACAGCTATTGTATGTAACCCAGCATCAGTAGGATTCTTAAACGTGGCTGTGACTGACGAAATGGGGCTTATGGGTTTTGCGACCAGTGTAGATCCAGATCAGACTGTGCATCCGCACAGTCTGATCAGGATCTGCACTGTTCGCCATTCCATCAATGAACAATCCGTCACGCTTCTAGCACGCAATACAGATCATTATCCGGCAACAGGAGCGAGCGATTTGATCAGGAGCGACACTGGTCACAGATCCCATAAGCCCCATTTTCTCCGGTCACAGCCACAAATTGAGAATTGAAGAATTCACATACGCGTAAAAGCTTGTTTTCTACAAATGTAGGAATACAAGGCTCCAGATAAGGTGTGTAATTTGGAGGTAAATTTATTATTTCTCCATCAAAAATGGCAAGTTGGGAGTGCTTTAGAATCGTCTCAATGAGACGATTCTAAAGGACTCCCAACTTGCCATTTTTGATGAAGAAATAACAAAATTTCACCCCAAGTTGGTCAAATTACGCAGCTTATCTGGAGCTCTGTGTATATACATATCTCACTTGCCGTAATTTGAAATAAATATTTTTGAAACAAAATTGCGAATTGGTAGACACACACGGCGAATATTACAGTGTAACCGCCCACCTGTTCATATTTGGCCATTTCTGTTTGATAAATGTGTCGAATCCGTGCAAGCTTAGCTTGGTAGTCGTTATTTTGCAGGTCCGCACCTTCAGAATCAGGCTATGGAGAGGCATACAGTATAAGGCTATGAATGGTTAGCATACAATATTCACATGGAGCCCCGGGTAACATGGAATATATGACATATCTTCATCGAATCAATTGGGCCGTCATTAAACAATTGTTTGTTTCCTGTAACCCGACCCAGAAGTGGGTCGGTCGTTAGGCAATTTCTTTTTTTTTTCTGTCACATGACATACTGAATTTAAAAATTATTAATATTAAAAAGGCACAATATTTTAACACTTGCATTGCAAGTGTTAAAATATTGTACCTTTTTAATATTAATAATTTTTAAATTCAATATTGCAAGTCTTGCAATAAAAGTATGTCAATTGCTGTATGTGTTGTTGTATGAACATGTATGCCATTTAGGGCCAGAGATTATATTAACCCTTTTAACCCACTGTAGCACTAAATAGAAAAAAAAAAAAAATTGTAAAAGAAATTGTAAAAATAAAAAGAAATTGCAATAAAAAAAATCGGGTCGCACCGTTTTTAGCGGGTCGGTCGGGTTACCGGAAACGGAGATATAATTATGGATGGCCTTGTCAAAATCCTGCGTCACAGATGTTGTCGGTACAAGTGTATGCACTACATGTACCACCGCCCGTGTTCATCTTGCCAAAATGTCAATTTCTTACTACAGCTCAGGCTCAGACAAATCAAATTGCTTGGTTGCGAGTTGGTGTTGCCAATAGATGTTCAAAAACGTCTGGCGGTTGTGCAAGTTGTGTAAGCATGGCAATTAGGCAACAAGCCTGGTAAATGTCATTACAAATGTATTACGAGATGGCCACGGCCGCGGCCCGCATGTCGCGCCCGCCGACACTTTGATAGTATACTGAAAAACTTTAACCAAAAGCCTTAACCCGGACCAATGTGCCAACCATATCGCGCCGTCCACAAGCGGGCGCGAGAAAAACCTATAATTTTTATGTTATTTTGGCTATTTTAACCCTTGAATTAACCTATTGAAAACCATGAAAAAGGATCGGAACAAAAGGATTGAAAACTACAACAGATGAAAAATCCAGGGATTCCGCTGGGGAAAACAAAAAAATCGCCACTTCAAAAAAAACAAAAACAATTGGCGATAAAAATTACAATTTTCGAGACAAAAATTTTGGATTTTTTCTCTTGAAAATTGTAATTTTTTATCGCCAATTGCGAAAGTGGCGATCGCCAGCGGAATCCCTGAAAATCCCACCGATCACATCTCTCAGCCGGCGGCACATAATGAATATTCGCTGTTACCCGGAGCTACATACAAGATGAGTGGGTGGGGTCTACAAGGATGACGTTAGATACAACAACAGCTCCATGCTTCATGCCGGAGATTTACAACAACAACAACAACAACAACAAGGTAGTCATGTGATGAAGGCTCACTCATCAGGCTAGTTCATACAATAGTGTCTGTGTTTTCGTTCCGAGTTAACATGTGGTGTTTTGGATTCACCCAGGTTTGCGCTTATATTTGTCAAAAGATTTGTCCAAGATTTTTTCTTAACTGCGCATGCACAGCATTTTAACTGGAAATGTTAAATGGTTTACGTATCACTGAGCATGTGTAAGATTTCAGGAATGTCTGTTTTGCGTACACATGAGTTTTTAGAGGACACTACGTCATGAAAAAACGGCATTTTCATTGGATAAGAAAACCAGAAAACAAGTCTATCCATTTTCAAATGCGAAAACAGTGATTTGATTGGCAGATAGGAATACATGAACCGCGTTTTTGGACACGACGTTTCGACCGCATTCACTTCTGTTTTCCTAGTGGAAGACAAACGCAGGCACTACTGTACAATAGCTGATTCCTCATCAGGGCTCCAGATAAGTTTTGTATCTAAAGAGATTTCAAATTCAATCCGTATTTTACTTTGATAAATAAATGTATTATTGATTGTCTTCCTTATTAAATAGGGAACAAATGATAAAAAATAAAAGAAATTAAAAAATTCACTTATTTGAGCTGCAAAAAGCAGCTCAACTAAGTAAATGTTCAACTTTATTACAGTATTTTCACTACTCTATTTGAAAATCAATGCGTATTTTCACAGTTCTGTAAGTATTTTGTACTCCCACTTTTGATAATCAAAATATTCTGCTACAAAAAGAGGGTAAAATACGCCAATACCTGGAGCTCTGCTTCATTGCGACATATCAACATATAGAAACTTTTCTTTTTATGTTTTAATTTTAACCCCTAGACTGCTACACAGAACAATTGTCGTTTGCTGTCGCTTTTACATCTTGCCTTATTTCTCAATAAAAACATGGTTTCACAGCAATTCTGAAGTGCTGTCAAAGCACGTTGTAAATTATTCTAAAGTGCTGTCAAAGCATGTTTTTGATGATAAAAATGGAAAATAGAAAATAAACAGCAGACGACAACATTTAATTTCAGCATTGTAAGAGTTAACCCATTACATAACTTTACGGTTATGAAATAAAAAAAATATCTTTATTTCTCAATGAAAGTATATGTTGTGACCACTCATTTGAACCGTCTCAACGAGACGGTTCAAATGGTGGTCACGACATATACTTCTAAGCACATATACAGAATATAAATATGTCGTGACCACCATTTGAACGGTCTCATCGATGACCATAAGGAAACTGTCGCAGCAAGCTACTAGTGTCAGATGTAGTTTGGTGAAAATTCAACCGAAATATTTGAACTCTTTGCATGCTAGCGGCGAAAATATCCGCCAAACGAATTACGAGCATATGTTTTATTTCTCTCTGTAAATATGTCTTGAAATTTCATTAGAATTGTGTCCTCCGCAAAAATATCCGCCAAACGAATTAGGAGTATATGTTTTATTTCTCTCTGTAAATATGTCTTGAAATTTCATTAGAATTGTGTCCTCCTCCGGACACAATTCTAATGAAATTCCAAGACATATTCATGACGTCTGCTATTTTTGAACTATTTATAGCCCACAAATTTCCCAGCATGCAAAGAGTTAAGGAGATGTGGAAAACTCAGAATACATGAATGTCCGAAATGATGATGTCATGGGCAAAATCTTGACCAATATGATTCAGTTTCAACTCGAGACAAAATATTTACTATTCAGAATAGATGTACAGCCAAAATATTCACAAGTATGTTTCAGTTTCAACTTGAGACAAAATTATTTACAAAAATATTCACATGTTTTCCTTTCCAATTCTTAAAATGGGTCAAATCAATGTCAAACATTTGTATATCATACAATGATAGAAATGTGCGAACTATTTTATGAGAACAATCACAAACAGCATGTATTATCAGGTAACTTGCCCTGTATTGACCGAATACGTACTGACTGATAACATATTGTTGTATCGAGCATTGACCTGATACAAACATCCGGGTTACAACAAAGTGAAAATTGACGTTCCATTGGTCGGATGACGTCGTGTGACGTTACCGAATGACGTCAGTGTAATGACGCAACGTAAACAAGTCTGCATTCTGTCAATAGATAACGACGTCATCTGTGGTCATTTTCGAGCATAAAACGTTACCCGATTAATAGAATACCGGGCTAGTGTCTTTTGATATCAAGTTTATCAGTCTCGGCTCGGAAACAGTAGGAATTCCTCGGCAAGCCTCGGAATTCCTACGCGTTTCCTAACCTTGCCTGATAAACTTGAGATCAAAAGACACTAGCCTGGTATATACTCTATATACTGTGGTACTTTCTGTTCCTAGTTTGCAGGGATTCCGCTGGCGATCGCCACTTTCGAAATTGGCGATAAAAATAAACAATTGGCGATAAAAAATTACAATTTTGGAAACAAAATAATCTCGAAAATTGTAATTTTTTATCGCCAATTGTTTATTTTTATCCTATTGGTTATTCCTTTTCTTTTTTTTTGAAGTGGCGATTTTTTTATTTTCCCTAGTGGAATCCCTGAGTTTGTCAATCAATGAGTTTTGATCAATTCCAAATTGCTACTGCAGGAGCTGATGAATAATATATAACTTCTTTTTTTCCAGATATCTACATGGTACATGACAATAAATAGAGAATACCAGTCTACTGTCTATTGATATCAAGTTCAGGCAAGGCTAGGAAACGCGTAGGAATTCCGAGGCTTGTCGAGGAATTCCTACCGTTTCCGAGCCGAGCCTGATAAACTTGATACTAAAAGACATGAACATCATATATTTATCAGGTAATCTGTTCTGCTACATGATCGGGAAAATATAAAGCGTTTTTGTCAATGAACGACAAGTTATTGTTCACATACTGAATTATTAAGGAATTGAATACAATGGAGTGCTAGCGACATCAGTATGTAGTTCCTTAATAATCCAATATGTGAACAATAACATATTTAAAGTTCAGCCATGTTTACTATGCATCTCCCATCTGAGTATGGATTTTCCATTTCCTGTAGAACAATTAATGATTAAATCTGGCAATATGTAACTTATTGGGGTTAAATCTTGCAATATGTGAAATAAGTGGAAATAAGTGGAGCTCGATACTGGCCAGCGACTGGCTTAGAAAGTAAGGCAAACTATAAAATACATTATCAGTCTGTGTTTATTACGCCAATGCAAAGCTCATTACCTGATAAATTTGTGTGACTATAGAAATGGGGCTTATTGCCTTTGTGCCCCGTGAAGACCCAGCGTGACCAGGTTCTACACTGTTTGCCTTTCGGTCAGTGAAACGCCATGTTTACATTTTCACATACACAGTCGTCGTTGTCTACACTGTTTGCTGGTCACAATCTGAGGAACCAGAGCGTATTGTCTTTGTGTAGACCCAGACAAGCATGTGCATGGTCTACATAGATAGTGCAATTGTGTCAACACGACATCCATTAATCTTTCAGCATACAATGTTGGCTACGATCGAGAAGCACGAACACACTCGGGCTACTCGATCGTATCAGGATGTACACTGGCCGGAAGGGTTGGTCAGATTGTGGCCAAATACATATCCAGCAAATATAGATTATCAGCCTCACACTGATCAGGCTCCACAGACAATGATCAGGAGAAATATGGATATTATAGGCTTTGTGACCAGTGTAGCTCCAGCTCAGCCTGTGCATCTTCAGTCTGACCAGGGTCTACACTCTTTGCTATTGAATTGTGAAACGGTGTTAAGCTTTTAACAATGACCAGGGTCTACACAGTTTGCCATCGAGTTGGTAACGGCGTTACAGGTAAGCTTCTAACAAACACCGTAGATCCTGATAATGAATGTGCCAGCAGACAAGGCGTTGGACTGGTCACAAATATCATAAGCCCCATTTTTCCAGTCACTATGACATTAATAACCACAGTTATGCCTGATCATGGCTACAATGGTGTCGACTAATTCTGCGCATGGCACTGGATCAGCATAGCAAAATTGGTAATAAACTTCAAGCAGAACTATCCAGCGACATCATGACAGGTTAGTTTCTTAGTTGAACATTTAATTTAGTAAATAAAACAGCTATTCCATCAGCAGGGTCTGAGGATTTTACACATTATGACTATATCCAGAATAATTTATTATCAAACTATCGGAATGTGATAAAATTGTGCCACAGTGTAGCAATTAATCAGCTTGTTTATTCCGAAATCCACATATTTTATTATGACATACGCAATTCTAAACATGACGTGAATTGCGCATAATTAGCCGATGCGCAGAATTAGCCGAAATGACAGTATATGTACATGATCTAACATGCTTTGTTAGTTAGTTAACTCAACAAACACAATGACCCATACCTCACAAGCTGTATTAATGCTTAGAATGCGGGAAACAGAAATTGCAGTCTACTGTTGTTTTTTGTTTGTTGTTATTCTCAATACTAGATATAGATGGCAGTGGCCCACATGTCGCACCCGTCGAGACTTTGATAGCATACCGAAAAACTTTAACCCAGATGCACGCACGCAGCACGCACGCACGCACGCACGCACGCACGCACGCACGCACGCACGCCATGTGCCGACTATATCGCACTGTCTGCAAGTTGGCACGACAAAAAAAACATGGTTTAACAGAAATTTAGAATCATTTCTATTGGAAATGATTCTAAAGTGCTGTCAAACCATGGTTTTGTCATGAAAAATGTAAAATAAAGAAAAAACAGCAGACGACAAAATGTAATTCATCACTGTAAGGGTTAATATTTCAAGACAAAAACACGTCTGGTCACCTCGTGCAACATGCAAACAGCAGCAGCAGCATCCACAAACACCACAACCAATCAAATGTGTACAACACCACGGAACGACCCTCCGTAACCATGGCAACAGCTAAACGTAAACCTCACCAACTCACCTACCAATTATTAGGCCAGCACCCGAACTCGTCAAAAACGTCGAAACAAACAACTAACACTGTTTAGCCTCGCGTCCAAACTGTTAGAATGTACTTACCTCGATGGTTGTTGAACCGCCCTCGCTGCAAGTTTGTTAGTTTCCACCACCTCAACAATTTGTAACAAATCAAATAGAAAACTGGCTGCCATTTAACCCTTTCAACACCAAGTAACTTAATAGGATGTTCCATGCCAATGTTTCACGCTATTTCATTAATTTTGTTCATTCAAATTATCCCATTCTTCTAAAAGGCTAATCTGTACGACGTTTAAAATTATTAACAAACAGTGGAGATCCTGACGAGACGGCTCATCTGGATCTGCACTGTTTGCAAACATTGTCTCTATAGAGGTCTGTGGTGTTGAAAGGGTTAACCCTTAGAACGCTGGTGACAGAAATTGACCGTCTGCTGTTGTTTTATATTTATATTTTTTTTGTCTCGACAAAAACATGGTCTGGCAGCAATTTTGAATTATTTTCAATGGAAAATATTCTAAAGTGCTGTCAAACCATGTTTTTGATGAGGAAAATGGAAATAAAACATAAACAGCAGACGACAAAATTTAATTCAGCTACGTAGGAGTTAACCCTTTCAACACATAACAGACCTTGTTTGTAGTGGTGCAACGATATACCGGTATACCGGTATATTGCGATATGTCATCCTGACGATACGTATCGCGGTACGGTTTTCGCGTATCGCGATATTTACACCATATTCTCGGTCGCCATCTTGTGTTAAAATAATTGTGTAAAATTATTCAAAATCATTCAAAACATAAGTTGTATTATGACAGAAGTCAATATTTGTAATAAACACGCCACAATTAGATGACTAATACATGTAGTGGGTAATCTCGGACGTCCCAACACATCTGGAAGTTTTACAGCAAATTCCGTGTGTATACCGTACTGTTACCTGGGTTCATTTCCCACACAGTGACCTAAATCTCGCTAATTGCAGGTCTGTCGAACTGTATACAATACCATTTGTTTTACGACACCCGATTGTTTGACCAAATTTTTATCACATCATTATGCGAATCATTAAAATCATGCCTACCCGCTGTGACAATAAAAGTCAAGGATCGATAGTTTCAATAATCCCCTAGCCAAACATTGCTTCTGGCTACTATAATTGTCAGTTCAAAACACGTGTTATTCTTGTGGCGAAGTTATTTATACAGTACAGCCAATCGCTGGAAAGTAAAGGCAGCCCTTAGTGGCATGATTGACAGGTTATTGTTGCGAAAGACGTCGGCAATAGATCTATCAGCGATTGATCATGAACGAGGTAGAGTTAACCCCCTCTGAATACTCTCAACCAGACAAACAAACACATGCAAACACGTGTTTTAACGTGCGCCGTGCGAGTCGTTTCTGGGTCGGGCTAGTACAAATTATAAGCTGGGTCGCACGGTGGCAAACAAATTTCGTAGTTGTCTACACACATTTTTGTCAGCTTATGACGCTTTGTGGGATACCATTTCCGAACTAAAAATAGCATCCAATCGTTAACTACGATTGTGGGTATACCCACTGAAAGCGCCACCTAACGAACCGAGTCGTGGCCTACACAGCGGATGCTTCCGCCCATGATTGCAACTTTCTTTTTCGCCGAAAAGTGTGAAAGAATTAAATACGAAATCAATATATTCTAATGCAATCCTTTTATGCCGAAAACAAGTATTGTGTATTACATTACTAACTGTTTATTACAACCAAATATGACTGTAAATATCACGGACAATTTCGGCGATTTCGTACCTATGTAGTTTCGTCCTTTTGCAACTTTTTCCATCGATGTTAACGTAACCCGATTTTTATGATAATTCAGTTTGGTATTAAGTAAATATACATAATTTATGCACATCCAAGTTCATAAATGATATTTATGTACACAGTTAAAGAGGTTCAAATGGGTGGTAACAACATATACTTTTGAGATGAAATAAAGATTTTTTTTTTCTTCAAATTCTACAATTTATTTTCAAATTCAACAATCTACTACATTTGCTACAAGCAAAATAGAATGTTCTCATACCAGGGTTGGCAATTTCCCGGGAAATAAGAGTATTTCCCAGGACGGCGGGAAATACCGGGAAATACCGGGAAATACTGGGAAATACCGGGAAATACTGGGAAATACCGGGAAATATGAATCTTGATAGTCATTTTCATTGCAAAATGTCAAGATGAGTCTCTGTATTCCCCTATATCTACTATGGTTTATATCTGTGTAGACTGATAAGCATACAGGTAAAACATTCTGCAATAAAAAAAGAAATAATAAGTTTATTTAGAGAAAAAAAACATTATTATTTTCTAGACAATTTTCTTCCCTATTTACAAGTCTATGTAGTATTTGCCAACTCTCTATTTTATTGTATATGAGAACACCCCTCATTACTATAGTAACCTGCCACTAATAAAAGCTGCTTTTAGAATTTTGAGAAAATCCCTGTTGATAACAGGGATAATCCATGTACAGTGTAAGTGTAATTGTTTTACAACTTGACATGACCATATACAGACCACCTGGGTTCTTATTATACAGTATGACACAAAAGGTGTGAGAGAAGGCTGACAATTAACAGCCTGTTGTCATAGTCTGATATGGTTTATTAAAGTATATTAAAGTCTCATCAATGTACATGCAAATAAGTAGACATTAGTAGGCTTTTGGCTAATTTTTAGCGATTTTAGGTACTGTATCTCATACGTACCATAGTCTTCACGTTAAATAAATGTCATAATAATAATGCAAATAAGTAATACAAATGCAAAGCATAAAACAACAGTACATTGTCAGTCATATAAGACTTGTAAGAGACTATGTGTATGCACATCATGCATGCTAAGATCATTTATTCTCATTTCTTGATACTGAATATTAGTGTGGGAGAAGGTTGACAATTAACAGCCTGTTGTCTAAACATAGTCTGATCATGATGACGTTATCCTTGTGAATTGTATCTAGCAGACACTCAGATGCTTCCTAAAAAATGAAGAAGTAATTTTAAAAAAAAATAATACAACCAAAATATAATAGTCATGGTTGCCAAATATTCCACCTGATGAGTACCCCTAGTTGGGAATGAAACAGATCTATACATTGTAATTAACCCCTATATCTAATTAGTAAGTTGTTGATTGTTTAATTAACTATTACTGAGCTGAAAACTTAATTTAAATAACTTTAATTATCAAATAATAACATCAAAATTCATATTTCCCGGTATTTCCCGGTATTTCCCACTTTGGGGAGTATTTCCCGGGACGGGAAATACCGGTATTTCCCGCCGGGAATTCCCGCCCCCGGTATTTCCCGGCCAACCCTGTCTCATACTAATGGATGTGCAATTTGATCAGCAGCTACACTGGTCGAAAATACCATAAGCCCCATTTCTCCCGTCACAGCCAAAAAATGAGAGAAAAGCACTACACACAGCACCAGTCAATTCAGACTTGAAATCAAACAAGCCACTGTATCCGGTCATCAACCCGGTCAGCTGTGAAATTGCCAGGTAACGGCTGTTCCATTTACCTCCTAATATTTGTGACCAGTTGTACTTGATAGAAATACAATTAGTTTGTCTCTGTAGCAGTTAATGATGTTTATGCTTGTACACAAGTATTATTGTAATAACAAAACAACATTATTGCAACTAATTAACTAGTTTATTATGAAGTTTGTCCAATTCACGTAACAGCCAATTTTTACAACACATCGATTGAACATGTGTGTACTAAAATGTTTCAAACACGACCTTTACATTTCACTGGGGGCGACAGTCGATAAATATAGTACAGTAAGCATAAATTATATATTTTCTACGTTTATGCGAAGCATATTTGCTTCAAACAAACTACAGAAAGCACAAAACGTAGCCAAGCAATACAGGCGATTCATGACCTAATTTCGCCTGCACCCAGTAGCCGACGAATTTTCAGTAGTCGACTTATGGGCCGCGACTGTTTGTTTTTATTATTATTTTTTCATACATGGTATAATATCGCAATACGTATTGCAATATGGGTTTGTTGTATCGCAATATATCGCAATACGGGTTTGACCGTATCGTTGCACCTCTACTTGTTTGTGATGTTTGCAAACAGTGTAGATCGTAACGAGCCGTCTCATCAGATTCTGCACTTTTGGTAACTTTCATATTTTCTTTTCAGAGAAAAACACCCCCATTTTATAAATGGACTAGTCTAAAAAATAATTTTGTGACAACTGCATTGGTCGGAAAATTAACATATCACAGTCCATCCCAGTTATTTAGGGTTGAAAGGGTTCCGTAATTAACTTTATAATATCTTGGTTTCTGAAGATATTACAATTTGAATTTTTTTTTATTTCTTTATCTACACTAGTGTAAAATATTTATTAGAAAAAAAAAAGAATATTTTTTTGTGACCTCTTAACCCATTTCATGCCGAGAATACACTATTATGTTTGCGGAAAATCCTAAATATTTTCCTTCTATGCGCCCTAACGTATATGTTGTGACCACCATTTGAACCATCTCATCGAGATGGTTCAAATGAGTGGTCGCAACATATACTTTCATTGAGAAATAATAGAAATAAAAATAAAATATTTTTAAAAATATTTACCCGTAAAGGTGTATTCCACATTGTAATGGGTTAACCTGTCCATGCATGTAGCAACCAATGTTCTATGCTACTAAGCTAGAAGAAAACTCACCGTTTCTCCACTACGGGTTATGTCTCCACAACCACCACATGACAACAATGTTTTTGTCAACGTCGGCTCGTAAGGTCTATCCCATAGGCAAACATAGTTGATAGAGCTCATGTTGGTAAACCGCTCAGAGTACGGACTCATTTTCTCATCGAGTTTGATTGGTCAAGGCCGAGCTGTGCTCATTCTTGACCAATTATACTGTCTGATTTACGATACAAATTTGGAAAATGTACTCAGAAAGTTGTATAAGCATGTTCCAAGATTACGAGTAAATTGTGTGATGTGCTGAAATCAATTTGCTAGCTCAGCCAATTGTAGAGATAAAATGTTCGATAACAAAGTTTCTGGTACATATTTTCTGGTATTTATTAAACAAGCTTCAACAGTTTGCTACTTATAAAGCATACCAAAATTGTTATTACATTTTTAGTAAGCATTGCTAATTTTTAATATTTTTTTTTACTTTGTTTTTAATTGTGTATTTACACAAATACGCACGTCATCTGGTACTATATAACATATTTTTGCATGGTAGTGTTTTTCATCAATTATGCAGTGAATTTACAATATGTTTTTAATTGTCCATATATGTTTTTAGATGTCGTGATGTTGTAAGTTTACACAATGTTCAAAGCAAATGCGGAATACAATTCCGCATTTGCTATGAAAATTTCGTCAACTTTTGACGTCATTTACCAGTTGCATAAGTTGTATTTATTTAATTTTATTGAAAAAAATACTTACAAAATTTACTATGTAATTACGTCAAAGGTTGACAAATGCGGAATTGTATATTACATTATATATTACATGTTCTTATTTACAAAATCACATGTCATGTCTCACATGCGTTTATATGAGTGTTTTGACCAGCCGTGAGCCACACAGACCAAATTGATGGTGCGATTTTATAACATCACATCATGTTTGCCTACAGGATGACCGGCCGTTAGCCCCGCCCCACATCCCCCGCCCTCTACACGCCTCACCTGCTCGTATTTCTCCAGCTCTGTGTGGTATATTTGTCGGATCTGCGCCAGCTTCGCGCGATAATCCGAGTGCTCGATGGCACTGTCGGGTTGACCGCCCGACGCCGCTGCGGTTGCATTTGCCGCCGCCGATGACCCACCACCCTTCTCGGGCCCCGCCACGCCCTCCGCGATCAACATGTTGTCGAGTCGCATCAGCTGGGGATCTGGCGGCTCTTCCTCTTGTGTGTTTCTGATGCTTAATACTGAAATATAAGGGGGTTAGGTTAGACCATTCAGAGCTCCAGATAAGGTGTGTACATTTGGGGGATACAGACTTACAGATACAGATTTATAGTTTTCAATATTTCTTCTGAAAAATTGTAAAAGAAATAAATATTTTCTTCATGAAAGCATATGATGTGACCACTCATTTGAACCGTCTCGCTGAGACGGTTCAAATGGTGGTCACTACATATACTTTTAAGCACATTTTAAGAAAATATTTTGGATTTTCCATCAGAAATAATGCATATGATATGCAAGTCCGGGGGCTCCTCCTCTTGACAAATAAGACAAATATTTACAATTTTGCACAAGAAATATTGTACATTATACATGGATATATGGGGGCACCTCCTCTTGTGTGTTTCTAATGCTTAACCCACTAAATACGTAATACACCTTACGGGTATTCAATTTTTTAAATAATCGTTTTTATTTTTCTTATTTCTCAATGAAAGTATATGTTGTGACCACTCATTTGAACCATCTCGATGAGACCGTTCAAATGGTGGTCACGACATATTTATATTCTGTATATGTGCTTAGAAGTATATGTCGTGACCACCATTTGAACCGTCTCGTTGAGACGGTTCAAATGAGTGGTCACAACATATACTTTCATTGAGAAATAAAGATTTTTTTTTTATTTCATAACCGTAAAGTTATGAAATGGGTTAACTCTTACAATGCTGAAATTTAATGTTGTCCTCTGCTGTTTATTTTCTATTTTCCATTTTTCTCATCAAAAACATGATTTGACAGCACATTAGTGCTATTGGAAATGATTATAAAGTGCTGTCAAACTATGTTGTTATTGAGAATACAAAATAAACAAGAGTGTCATAAGTCACAAAATTAAATACGCCCGTTGAAGATGGGCCAGACAGCGAAGATGAAATGTGAAGAAGCTGTCACCAAGGCAATGTGAAACTCTGTACCCTATATAGAATTGCATAAAAAAATGTAGAAAAAATGGCTATGTTAAAATGGCGATATTTTTGTTAAAAACACCAAGATGCACATCTTCAATATGTGTAGAAGATGTGTATATAGTTTCGATTTAATTATAAGTTTTGGAGGAGTAGTGTACACAAACTCAGCAGGTTTTTCTGTCCGCCGCCAACCCGCCCCACGTTAAACATAATACGTTTCGTTTTTTTAAACGGTCGTATAAAAACCACAGCAGATTTAGCCTGCTGTATAACATTGTACCTAAAAAGGCATTACACTGGTGTAATATCTGGAAATAAGGCATTTTTCCCCAAGTGCTATCTACACATTTTTATGCCAAAAAGGTTCAACAGAGTAAACACAGATCATTAATTTTCAACCAATCAATACCCACGTCTAGTGGGAAAGCAAACTGTGCGTCTAGTAGCATCACCCGAAATCAATACAGCAAGACGCCTAGCAGTTTTAATTACAACGAGGCAAAATAAGATGGGTGGTGCCACAAAATGGACAATCGGAAAATAAATGGGAGTATTGATGTGGTGGATGAGAATTTGGATGAAGAGGAATCCCATTAGTAAATGTATTTGTTCCTAACAGTGGCTGGGAGTGGAACATTTTAACCCTTACACCGCTATCTTAATTTTATGTCGTCTTCTGCTTATTTTTCTATTTTCCATTTTTATCATAAAAAACATGCTTTGACAGCACTTTAGAATCATTTCCATTGGAAATGATTCTTAAGTGCTGTCAAACCATGTTTTTTATTGAGAAATAAGGCAAGATATAAAAGCAACAGCAAACGACAATTGTTGTGTGTAGCGGTCTAAGGGTTAATGGCCCCAAAAAACAAGAAACATGAAAGTAAATATGTTTAACGTCCCAGCAACAGCTAAGGTCATTTAGAGACCGGACATCAGATTCAAGTCTCATCCGAAAAACCAGTGGGATGTATTGAAAGTATTGTTGGATGCCTCAGATGAGGTTTGAATTCACAACTTCCGGTATTGAAGTCCAATTCCATATCCCCTAGGCCATGGCCCATCCCTCAAGAAACAGGAAGGTGAAGGATTGATCGATTGATTATTGGTGTTTAACGGCCTATAATTCCAGCACATAATTCTCTGTCCAAAATTGATATCCCAGTAAACTCCCACGCCGAAGTACTTTCCGTAACCGTGAGGCGCAGTTAAAATAATTCTTAAGAAAACGGAAAATAAACACATTTTTTTGATGAATTTATTTAGAATGCTGGAATTATAAGGAATGAATGGCCTTTTTGTGGAATTTATCAGGGTATAAACTTGGAAAAGTCGCGGGAATACTGGACGAGGCGGAGGCCATTCATTCCTATAATTAACAGCTAAGCTCATGTAAGGCTGGTCCAACAGGTTGAGCTATCCCGTATTTAACCTGTCCATAGAAGGTGAAAGGGTTTAAGGTCCCAGCAACAGCTACCGTCGAAATTAAAACATGTCTTGGCATTTCATTAGAATTGTCTCCTTGGAAATACCAAGATGTGTTTTCATGGAAAAATAAGAAAAAAATGCTATATTTGTGTGTTCGGTTTATTGTTTTCTGCAGCATGATAAAGGTCTCACAAATTGTTATTGTTTTTTGATATTCACTACTTCTGATTTAAATTGGGTTTTTGGCAATTTTAATTGGGTATTTAAGCAAATACGCAGCTTATCTGGAGCCCTGGCCACATTTGTCCCACGGAAGAATTTGTACGAAACTACAATTTACAACTAAGTTACTCAGCAGGTTTCAAGATTCCGAAGAAACATGTTTGACACGAGGCGATTCTAATGAGAAAAGAGGTTTTTAGAGGATATGAAAGAAATCAGTCCAAAAATACGGAAAACAAATACGGAATTGATTCCGACAAGTAAAACTGAAGAGGTCAATGGAAGAAAGGGGCTAACTCCCTCCAAGAGGGAGTTAGCCCCTTTCTTCCATTAACCCCTTTAATATGGTATATTGAACCATATATTGAACCAGTTAAATGTTATATCTTTATCACGACCCTTGAGGTCAATGGAAAAAGGGAGCTAACTCACTCCATCATGGAGTTAGCCCCCTTCTTCCACTGACCCCTTCAACAGGCCCGTATATTGAACTCATATATTGAACCAGTTAAAAGTTATATCTTTATCACGACCCTTGTTTGCTGCTAAACAGACAGACTAAGCATGCCATAAAGTCTTTATGTGTATTTATTGCACAAAAACATCAAAATATCAATGATTTATGAATCTTTTATCTCCTATACCTGCATAGCTTGCAAGATAGCAAACGGGCCCGGAGAAAACCAGCCTTGTAGCAGTAATGTTGACCTGAATACCGATAGGCATAAACAGTATACATGTACATTGTATGTTTTACAAATGAAAAACATACCCGGTCAGGGATTCTGCTGGGGAAAATAAAAAAATCACCACTGGATTTTTTTTCGAAAATTGTAATTTTTTATTGCCAATTGTTTATTTTATTTTTATCGCCAATTGCGAAAGTGGCGATCGCCAGCAGAATCCCTGCCCGGTACACTTGTAAGATACATTACGTTTCTTCTAAGTTGTAACACCATGTGCTTTGTAGAAGAAACTTGTTGTAACACCATGTGCTTTGTAGAAGAAACTTGTTGTAACACCACGTGCTTTGTAGAAGAAACTTGTTGTAACACCATGTGCTTTGTAGAAGAAACGTATACGCCATAATATTTTATATTGGAACTAAATTCCTAGTGTATTTGATACTTCCAATATGTAAACTGATCTATATTAGCTGTTATCATTGAGTAAAACAGCAATCATGATTATTATTGCAAATTACGATCAATCATGTACTGTTTTTTTACCCACTATATTTATATTTATCATTTCTCCATCAAACTATATGTTGAGTGATTACATGATAAACCTGTCAACATATATAGCTACAGACATTTTAGGCTGGGTCAATAATGGGGCTGAAACGCATATTGCACCTGGGGGGGGGGGGGACTTATTACTACATGTATAGACTGAAATCAATTTTTTTCTCTCTCTCTCTCTCCAACTGTCGACGAAATTATCCATTCAGCTATCACATGACGAAAGCTGTAATGCTATGTAATGCATAGCATTACATTGTTCTGGCTTCAATACATTGTTCTGGCTTCAGGTGTCTAGCAGAAATTGGCACCCGGCTGAGAAAAGGGACCGTATGACATTTACCACCATCAGAGCTCCAGATAAGGTGCGTATTGGCGTATTTTACGCACTTATTTTAGCAGAATACGCATTGATTATCAAAAGTGGGAGTATAAAATACACACAGTAATGTGAAAATACGCATTGATTTTCAATTTGAGTAGTGAAAATACTATCATAAAGTTGAAAATTCACTTATTTGAGCTGCAAAAAGCAAACACAGTTTGCTTTTTGCAGCTCAAATAAATGAATGTTTAAATTTGTTATATTTTGTTTATCATTTGTTCCCTATTTAGTAATAAAGAATATGAATACTCCGTTTGTGAAAGTAAAATACGCATTAAACCAATTTCTATGTTCGGTAGAGTATTGTTAACGCGGTGATATTGCACATGTCCATATGCCAAATATGGTCTTGTTTGCTTTGAGTCATGTGATAGTATATACACCAATGAGGTGACGCTACGTTTTATGACGTGTTACTGATCAGTAGAAAGAAAATTCACTTTCCAGTGGTCACTCAGAAGAGACACACCCAAGTTTCGTATCATGGAGTGACATGGACACGAACATCCAGCGGGATATAAGGGCGAAAGTGAAGGAGGCGGTCACAGCGACACAGACAACCTTAATAATCCAGTATGGAAACGCTGATTACATATAATCGGAGTTCATTTCAAGAAAAACTGTCGACTCAACAGAGGGAGCTGGCGGACGTTCAGTTGTTCAATCGGGAGAATTCCTTCTTTGTCCACACAAAAAAAACACAGAAATGTTGATAAAACTCTAAAACAATTCCTGAAAATTCAATATTAATGATAGCACTGCAGACCCTGATCACACGTATGAGCACGGCTGGTCTGTTGTTGTTGTTGGTGTTCAAAAACCTATCAACAGCAAAGGTAATTTAACCCTTTCAACACCACAGACCTCTATAGAGATAATGTTTGCAAACAGTGCAGATCCAGAAGAGCCGCGTCACATCAGGATCTCCACTGTTTGTTAATAGTTATCAAATTTGAAAAAATTACCCTTTCTGAAGAATGGAATAGCCTGAAAATTCGAATGGACCAATGAAATAGCATGAAACAGTGGCATGGAACAGCCCATTAAGTTACTTGGTGTTGAAAGGGTTAAGGCCGAGCCAACAGGTTCAATCCTTTATTCAACCTGCTGCATTGGGGAGAAAATCTCAAAATCAGAACGCAATATTTACATCAAAATAAATGTATATTCAGCCCTGAAATTAGAATAACCTGACCTGTAGCCGATTTCATCAAAATTGCAAAGCATACTTATCTACCAAAGTATACTTTGAGGGAGTAATCATTAATTTTTCCCGAAATGCATTATGTCATATAGAACTAACTACTACATATATTTGATGATTAAAAGCATGCAGAATTATTATACTGAACTTATTACATTATCACAGCCAAAATGGAAGTGATAAAGTAATATATACAGTAAAATAAAAAATAATAAATTTATCATAAAATTGAAAATTTCTCCCTCAAAGTATACTTTGCTAGCTAAGTATACTTTGCAATGTTGATGAAATAGGCTACTAGTGCCAGATCCATACCACACCAAAGCCACTTGGCCCCTTCCCCTAAAAGTAATAGGATTATGAACAACCGTACTACAATGCCACCCACTCAATTATCTGTAGCATATTTCACCAACATTGCAAAATATACTTATCTAGCAAAGTATACTTTGAGGGAGAAATTTTCAATTTTAGGATAAATATATTAATTTTTATTATACTGAATTTATTACATTATCACAGCCATTTCTATTTCGGCTGTGATAATGTAATAAATTCAGTATAATAATCCTGCATACTTTTAATCATCAAATATATGCAGTTGTTAGTTCTATATGAAATAATGCATTTCGGGAAAAACAAATGATTACTCCCTCAAAGTATACTTTGCTATTTAAGTATACTTTGCAATGTTGATGAAATCGGCTACTGATGGCCGCGGCCCGCCGAGGCATTTGATAGTATTTTTAAAAACTTTAACGCAGATTTCGGACGCACGGACGCACGGACGCACGGACGTTCCTACAAATGGATACTTATGTGGCTAACACTAACCTTTTCCTTTGTTCATCCCTATTGTTCTGTAGCCACATAAACCCATTTTTAGCCACATAAAATCACGGAACAATAAAATATTACATCCATTTGTAAGCTCGGATGGACGGACGGACGGACGGACGTCATTGTGATCACTATATCTCGCTTTCCGCAAGCGGGCTCGACAAAAAATGAAATAGTACAATTATTGGTCTGGGGCTGTACTGATCACACACACTGTAAAGAAGATATTGTCACCCAGTGGCCCAAATTCAATATTGATTTCCACAACAGTGAATTGAAACCCAAAGACTCGCTAAGCCTATATGAGATAACGGACAAAACAGTAAGACATATTACTACAGATTGTTTAGATATGGATAATTGGCACTCCAGGTGCTAGCCATGTCGGCCCTTTGGATAATACACATGTACAAGTGACTTCCCCTGCGAGAAATTCATGAACTAGTTCTTGAACGAGTTCTAGAACAGTTCATGAACAATAAATGGCAGTTCTAGAATTACAAGCTCTAGAACAGTTCAAGAACTTAAATTGCGAAGTTCAAGAACCGTTCCTGAACAAGTTCTTGAACAATATATAAATCACAGTTCTAGAATTACAAGCTCTAGAACAGTTCAAGAACTTAAATTGCGAAGTTCAAGAACAGTTCTTGAACAAGTTCTTGAACAAGTTCTTGAATGAGTTCCTGAATATAAAGAATTTCCAATTTGAAGAATTAGCTCCCAATAGCTCATCCGAGTTGAAATCCTCAGGTGAACTAAAAATAACACGCCAAACACACATTTTCTCATCTAAAACTTTTAATTCTTTTGTCCGTACGTAGCACTTTCTGTAGGCTTTCAATTTTGTTTTGGAATGCATCTTTATCATGTGAGGTGTGTAACAGTTCTACATACAATCTGTAGCCGATTTCATCAAAATTGCAAAGTATACTTATCTAGCAAAGTATACTTTGAGGGAGTAATCATTGATTTTTCCGAAATGCATTATTTCATACAGAACTAACGATTGCATATATTTGATGATTAAAACTATGCAGAATTATTATACTGAATTTATTACATTATCACAGCCAAAATTGGCTGATAATGTAATAAATTCAGTATAATAAAAAATAATAAATTTATCCTAAAATTGAAAATTTCTCCCTCAAAGTATACTTTGCTAGATAAGTATACTTTGCATTGTTGGTGAAATCGGCTACTGGGCTCCAGATAAGCTCTGTGTAAAAAGCGTACTATACCCCCTGCTTTCAAAATCAATGCGTATTTTACTTTTACAAACAGAGTATTGATATTCTTTATTACTAAATAGGGAACAAATGATAAACAAAATATAACAAATTTAAAAATTCACATATTTGAGCTTTTTGCTTTTTGCAGCTCAACTAAGTGAATTTTCAACTTTATGATAGTACCGGTATTTTCACTATTTCACTATTAGTATTTCATTAATCTATTTTCTCAATTTTTGTGAAAACTTCTCCCTATTTTGATGGGCTAGCTTGAACCCTGAAATATGATAGCATACTCAGACTAAAATGGGTTACTGTGTATAACTACGAGTCTGTTAAAGCCGATTTTGTCACGACTGACTGTACCATATGCTTCATGTGTGTCATTCCAACAGTATCAGCGACTGGTAATGCGTTTTTAATCAGATGACAGATACTCGACACCTGGCGTAGTGGAGATATGATTCCCATTTACCACCCACAATACCATATACACCCTATATCCAGAATCTGATACGGGTTCATCCCCCGTTAAAGCCTATGGTAGTTCTGAGTAAGTAACTTTTAACTTTGAATGCTAGCGGCGAAAATATCCGCCGAACGAATTAGGAGTATATGTTTTATTTCTCTCTGTAAATATGTCTTGAAATTTCATTAGAATTGAGTCCGGAGGACTCAATTCTAATGAAATTCCAAGACATATTCATGATATTTATAAGGAGAAATACAAGAAAATATGATGAATTCTTGTCCGCTAGTTTTGAACTATTTATAGCCCACAAGTTTCCCAGCATGCAAAGAGTTAATGACAACCCATTGTCAAGAAAGCGGAAAACTTGCATCTAGTTAACTCTTTGCATGCTGGGAAATTTGTGGGCTATAAATAGTTAAAAAATACCAGATGACTATTCATTATAGAAATTAAACATATACTCCTAATTCGTTTTGTTTGGCGGATATTTTCGCCGCTAAAACGCAAAGAGTTATAACGCATTCATGTTGAAGACAATTTTTTTCTGAGAGAAAAACCTGATTATTTTTCTTATTTGTGAAAAGTGTAGCCCAACAGAGCACCCATATAAGGCTACAAAAAATTAATGTTTAGATTCTCATCCCCGTCCGCCCCTAGTTAAGCCCGCCCCTAATAAAACGTCCCGCCCAAGGGTTTTTTATTTAAAAAAAAATTTTTTTTAAAAACATTTGGTTAAATTTACGATAATGATGCGGCCTGCGTATTATACCGCTCTCACTATCTGAGTGCTTTACATAGCGCCATGCCGTTCAACACCTCGTTTAAGTATTACCTGAAAATAATAAATAAAAGTGTCCCACTCGGCCCCATTTTTCCCCAAAATTTGGATGAGAATCTAAACATTAATTTTTTGTAGCCTAACACACATGCCATCGTATTTGGTGCACTACATATCATCAAAATACGTCACAGATCATGTCACGTCGGCAAATAAGGTTCGGAAAAAAATGTGGAAATATAATGTCAGGTGGACATGAATGTGATAAGGCCTCATTTGTCAGCTGATGAGACAAACCTTGTATATAAGCGAGAGAAGATCAAAATACAAAAACAATTGTATACGAGTGTCGTATAGATTGTCTAAATGAATTTGGTACACTGTATTAACCCTTAGACCGCTATCTTATTTTTTTTTTCGTCTGCTGTTTATATTTGATTTTCCATTTTTATCATCAAAAACATGCTTTGACAGCAGTTTAGAATAATTTACAACATGCTTTGACAGCACTTCAGAATCATTTCCATTGGAAATGATTCTGAAGTGCTGACAAATCATGTTTTCTTATTCTCGTGGTCACGACATATACTATATTTAGAATTTTCCACAAACAAAATGGCATATCCTTAGCATGAATTGCGTTAAATTAGGTATTATTTAAAAGGACAAGACATACGCATTTATACATGCAGTTCAATGAACGGTAACCTATGAGATTTTGTCCTTAGATAAACCACGGTCTTACATTCAAATGAAGTCCTATACTCAATTTACAACTCGAGTACAATGCCTGTTATTAAACCAACCCTGAAATCACAACGATGGACCATGTTTTCAATTACATTTTTCAATTTCGTCTGTTGTACGCAAAGTTTTTTGTACTGCGGACTGATTGAAGAATTGATATTAGATATACTGGTAATAATCACTGGCATTGCTGCTCATCCCATTTTGGTCGAAAGTTGATAAAAGGGATCTCATGATTCTGATCAGTATGCGAAATTATACAAAGTTATATGATTGTATTTGAGCTGTAGATAATTTTTGTATCTAAAGAGTATTATACCCCCATATTGCAAATTCAATGCATATTTTACTTTTACAAATATATTATTGATTTTCTTCCTTAAAAAATAATATTAAAATTCTTTTATTTGCTCTTTGCTTTTTGCAGCTCAAGTAAATTTCAACTTTATTACAGTATTTTCACTACTCAATTTGAAAATCAATGCATATTTTGACATTACTGTGAGTATCTTGTACTCCCAATTTTGATAATCAGTGTGTATTCTGCTGAAATAAATGCGTAAAATACGCCAATATACAACTTATCTGGAGCTCAGTAGCCTATTTCACCAACATTGCAAAGTATGCTTATCTAGCAAAGTATACTTTGAGGGAGAAATTTTCAATTTAAGGATAAATTTGTTATTTTTTATTATACTGAATTTATTACATTATCACAGCCATTTTGGCTGTGAAATGTAATAAATTCAGTATAATAATTCTGCATACTTTTAATCATCAAATATATGCAGTCGTTAGTTCTATATGAAATAATGCATTTGGGGAAAAATAAATGATTACTCCCTCAAAGTATACTTTGCTAGATAAGTATACTTTGCAATTTTGATGAAATCGGCTACTGATATTTGGATCTAAGTTCCTTTATGACAGTGACAGCAGGAAAAGAAACTACTGTGACAGAACAGTGCACAGCATGTGTGTGAATAATTCATTGGAATTTGATCAAATAAAATGATAAGCTTTGTTGATAGTGGAAAATAACATATTGAATATCTGAGACACAGTGGCTTAAACAATGCCCGTCCCATATATATATATATTGAATGCATCATGTATCAGAGCTCCAGATAAGCTGCGTATTTGTGTAAATACCCAATTAAAATTGCCAAAAACCCAATTGAAATCAGAAGTAGCGAGTATCAAAAAGCAATACCAATTTTATGGTACCTTTATCATGCTGCAGAAAACAATAAATAGACCAGAAATATAGCATATTTTTCTTATTTTCTAAGAAAATACATCTTGGTATTTCATTAGAATTGTCTCCAAGGAGACAATTATAATGAAATGCCAAGACTTGTTTTCATTTTGAAGCAAACTATTCAATACTTGCTGTCTGTCTGTTGCAAACAGTAGTGTGATTTTAATTTACCCAATTAAAATTTTGAAATACCCAATTGCTTAAGAAATGATGGGAGTGACAATACTCAATTACTAATTCCTTATCTGGAGCCCTGGTGTATGTTTGTTAAATAATGTTTATTACATTGAATGCCCACTCCCCTGTATGTGGCTGGAAATTTTGATATCAAATAAAGGTATATTCTGAATATCCGAGCCTTTAACATTGCCATCCCCATATACCACAGCAGGTTACAAACGTTGCCTATGGCGATCAGCCGAACACACACACAATAGTTGGAAAGAAACAATTGCCGGAGGCAAATTACGCACAATACTGTATAAAGTTTTCAGGCAATTTGTCATTGTGCTGTCATTCTGGAAAACGCCTGAGGGCAAACTGTATGGGAATCCAGATTGAACAAAAAAGGACTTTTATTTGAGAAAAAAAAAATTGGCATTCCCAAACCGTGTAGACCCTGATCAGACTGCACATATGTGCAGTCTGATCAGGGTCTACACTATTTGACAGGTATTTATAATACTAGACGTGTATTAATATTACTGTCAGTGACGATGAATGTACTAAATGAGACGACTCACATACACATACCGATAGCATTATGCTTGTTGATTCAAACTTATACTGGCCACAAATTTATGCAGTCATCAAGTGTATTTTCCTATCTACATACATAAACATTGTCTTATATTTTATATAACATTTATGCATACAAGATAAGATCTGGTGACAGAAGCTTCCAGGCAATAAATATTGACAGCCTGAAGTAATGAGACAAAATCTTCAAAATGTTCAAAATCAAGCATACCCAAATTTGACAGATTCACAATGCATACTAGAATCAGTCACAAGTACTGGGTATACATGTATTTACATGGGTATACATGTATTTACAATGTCTACATGTACAATATAAACTACAAAGGTTTCCAGGCAATAAATATGCCTGAGGCAACACGACTGCAGGTTCAAAATTCAAATGTTCAAAATCAAGCATATCCATGATTTTTACCATGCTGATTGATTCACATGAAGATTGATTCACCAGTATATACACACTCTAGACTACAAAAGTTCCCAGGCAATAAATTGGTCCGAGGTACATGTAACGGGGCAAAATCTTCACAAGTTCAAAATCAAGCACACCCAGTGGATGATTTGACTGGTTCACATGTATATTTACAATGTAGACTGGTTACCTGTTTTCTCTTTGATTTCACACAGGACACTGAAGAGGGCAGGCTTCATTCTGTGGCAGTTCAATGTGTGCTTCCTGTGGAAATAATATTTCTTTTAACTATCAATTTGCTGGGATATTTTCTGTAAATGACAATGCAAATGCGGAATTTCTCTGAACACTTCATTAACTCTTTGCATGCTGGGAAACTTGTGGGCTATAAATAGTTCAAAACTAGCGGACAAAAATTCATCATATTTTCTTTTATTTCTCCTTATAAATATCATGAATATGTCTCGAGGACTCAATTCTAATGAAATTCCAAGACATATTACAGAGAGAAATAAAACATATACTCCGAATTTGTTTGGCGGATATTTTCACCGCTAGCATGCAAAGATGTTAACTTTCAATGTGATTATTGAGAATACTGTAAAATTTGAACATCTTTTTAGGTACAAAATCACATGACATACATGTCTCATTTTAAGACAGGACCTCTGTTTGGTCTCAGATGAAAGACTAGTGGCAAAGAAATACTGTGAAAGTATTTTTCATGGCTAAGGCAAGGGATTGAACTTGTAAGCTCTGGGGCCCGTTTCACGAAACTTTGTACGACTAAAATGTTCGTAAGTGCAAATTTAGGATCGTCTGGAAATTTCAATTGATGGAATTACATTTATTGAGCATAGGCTGCATATGCAGCCGATGCTCAAAAAAATGTAAATCCAATACTTGTTTACAAGAAAACATTATTAATGTGAAATTTTCAGACTATCATAATTTCGCACTTACGAATATTTTATTAGTCTTAATAAGTTTAGAGAATTGAGAAACGGCCCCCTGGTTTTTAAGTCCAATGCTCTACAATTAGGCTGCCACCTACAAGTGACAAAGGCAAGCATTCATAGAACAAGGTCGTAACCACTGAACTTATGAAACTGGGGACCGTTTCACTAAACTTTGTACAAATAAAATGTCTGTAAGTGCAAAATTATGATAGTCTGTAAATTTCACATTAACAATGTTTTCTTGTAAACAATTAATGGATTTACATTTATTGGGCATAGGCTGCATATGCAGCCTATGCTCAATACATCTAAATACATCAATTGAAATTTACAGACGATCCTAAATTTGCACTTACGAACATTTTAGTCGTACGAAGTTTAGTGAAATGGCCCCAGGAGGCGGCAGAATCAAATGAGCAAAAATAAATGGGAGTAGCTGGAGAAATGGGGCTTACGGCATGTATAGCCAGCCACACTTGCTATCTACATGTACTAGAGTATGCCAATAGCCAACAAGGAACTATATGTACAAGTTAGCGTTCACATATTGGATTTTTAAGGAATTAAATTTGAGGGAGCGCCAGCGACCACATCATTTAGTTCCTGAAAAATCCAATATGTGAACAATAACAGGCAAGTGAATAATACAATGTCCCATCAGAATATTGATGTTCCATGTCCTGTTGAACAGTTAATAATTAAACCCGGTAACATATAACTTATTGGGGTTAACCCTTTCCCTGATAGAGACGACTTTTCACGCCTCTGCAGAAGATGTCTTTTGAAAACATTGTGGGAAAAGGAGAAATTGCTTGTAACAAGCAATTTCTCCTTTTCCCACAATGTTTTCTACTCTATCAGATAATTTAACCATCATTTGACCCAGAATTTTATTCTTTTATTCAGATGTTTTGGATTTGGATGAGTCGAAATATCACAAAACAGGGAAAGGGTTAAATGCTGCAGAATATGAAATAACTAAGTGGAGCACAAAGCTGCCCAGCGATTGGCTTAGAAAGTAGGGCGAACTATAATGCATGTTAGAAGCAAGATTGCATTGCGAACAGTCCAGACCCTGATCAAACTGTGCGGATGACACGGGTCGCAAATGTAATAAGTCCCATTTCTTCAGTCACAGCCACAAGAAGGAATCAGAAACACTGATGTAGCCTTCAAAAAAAAAAGTCATTTAATTTGACCTTCAGCACGACCTTGATTGGGTGGGCAATAGAATGACAATATGGACGATGGCAAGTCAGTATATATAGTTTCAAGTCAATCTGACTTACGGTAACACAGAGAGTAGGTAGACTGTAAGAATAAGTGTAATTCTAACATAAATCTCAGACAGACGGACAGGGTGGCAACTAATTCAGCCGGCTAAAATAACGCCCACTATATGTACATTGAAACATGTTTTGGGGTACATAAACAGGGATTCATTGCTGGGAATTTTTTTTATAAAATCACTTCACAAAAAAATAAAGAGGAATAACCAATAGAATAAAAATAAACAATTGGCGATAAAAAATTACAATATTCGGGGGGAAAAAAGGGTTGGTTTCCGAAAATTGTAATTTTTTATCACCAATTGTTTATGTTTATCGCCAATTGCGAAAGTGGCGATCGCCAGCGGAATCCCTGCATAAAAATAGATCACATAAAGCTCTATTGAGCATTAAGCATTTACAGAATAAGCACCCACACGGACTGATTGGCTGTGTCCGTGTCGAGTTCATGGCAAGTGTCAAATCGGAGAAATTATTTACACAAAGGTTACATGTACAACAACAACAACAACAGTCAACAGCCGTACACAAGAGCATGCACCAACACCACACACAGGCCGGACACTATTCACATTACAGACACCTTGGTACATGGTTTCCAAAACTTGAATGAGAAAACTTGCTCATGAAGCACAGATGCGCGCGCGTCCACACACAGCATTTGAAGTAACCACAAACCTGTAGGTGCACGAATCAATATTGTGCAAAACATAGTTTGAGCTACATGGAAATGGCGAGATATATTTGTGGATTCAAGAAGAAGTCTGAAACTTATCTTATATTTACTAGTGGTAACTGGCTTGAAAATCATGTCAGACTGTATTGGAGGCCAAGTAGGAGTGCAGATGATTTTGGACACAAAGCATTAAGGGATATAATGTGTATCACAGCTCCAGATAAGATTTGTGTCTAAGAAGTATTGTACCCCCTAATTTCAAATTAAATGCATATTTTATTTTTACAAATGGATTATTTATTTCCTTTATTATTAAATAGGGAACAAATGATCAAAACTAATTTAAACATTCACTTATTTTGAGTTTATTATTACTTATTCACTTATTTATACTGTAATAGTTGAACATGTACTTAGTTGAGCTGCAAAAAGCAAACAGTGTTTGCGAATTGCAGCTCAACTAAGTAAATGTTCAACTTTATTACAGTATTTCAGGGCTCCAGATAAGGAATTACTAATTGAGTATTTTCACTCCATCATATCTGAAGCATGGGTATTTCAATATTTTAATTGGGTAAAATAAAATCACACTACTGTTTACACATCAACAGACAGCAATTATCGAATAGTTTGCTTCTAAATGAAAAAAAATCTTGGTATTTCATTAGAATTGTCTCCAAGGAGACAATTCTAATGAAATACCAAGATGTGTTTTCATGGAAAAAATAAGAAAATACGCTATATTTGTGGTCTGCTTATTGTTTTCTGTAGCATGATAAAGATACCACAAATTTTTCATTGCTTTTTGATACTCGCTACTTCTGATTTCAATTGGGTTTTTGGCAATTTTAATTGGGTATTTACGCAAATACGCACCTTATCTGGAGCTCTGCACCATGTAGCAAAGTATCTGTGAGCCACCCACCAATACAACGATCACAAATACATGCATGACAACACGGACAAATCTGACCTGATGACGTGAAATGGACCTTATAATGCGCTATCTACCGCTAATGAGACAATATATATTACAGTTAACCATTCCAAGACTAGATACCTCTTTCCTAATATTTTCAATAAGTTTTCCGCAATAATACGATATGTTGGACAATTCTGCAAAAACCAGGCATCCACTTTTCCGACGTTACGTCACAAGGCCTTTATAAAGGAATTAGTTTCTACTAAACGCTCAGTGGCATCCATTTTAGATTTCACAATGACTATCATAATATTTTCAAACAGTGTAGATCTTGATTAGTCGGCTCAGAACGAGCCGTCTCATCAAGATCTGCACCATTTGCGGATATTTTTGAATTTTTACAAAATGACTCCCTTTTCAGTTTTCTGTGTAAATGGAACAGTCTCAAACTAAACATGAAATAGTCCAGGTCTGCTACTGAGGGGTGAAACCAGAGTGTGTACCAGGAGATCATGCCATAATGTAGGACGTATTAACCCTTAGACCGCTATCTTAATGTTTTGTTGTGTTCCGTTTATTTTCTATTTTCTATTATTGAGAAATAAGGCAAGATATAAAAGCAACAGCAGACGACAATTGTTGTATGTAGTGGTCTAAGGGTTAATACATTAGAATTGAACCTCTCTAGACTTAACAAGACACACCCTGGAAGTTCCCAAGGGTTTCCTGCATAGAGAATTACCAGAAGGCAGACATGCTTACTTTATTGTTTTAGTGCCATGTCAATCAAAGACATACATTAACCAATTTCAGTCTCTGGATAGGATAATTTTTATTGAAAAAAATCTCATTATTTTGGTTATTCCTTGATAAAGGTATATGTTGTTACCACTCATTTGAACCGTCTCGTCGAGACGGTTCAAATGAGTGGTAACAACATATACTTTTGAGGTGAAATAAAGAAAATAGGAATTATTTTTTCTCAATGGTTTCATACTAGTATACTTGTATCCCGTCTGTATTGGGTTAATGATTATGATAAGAGATAAATGGCAGTGCAACACATCAAAATTATCCCTTTCACCCCGAAATAACTGGAATGGATTGTGATATGTTAAATTTCTGATTAATCCAATTGTCACAAAAGGATTTTTAGACTAGTCCACTTATGAAAAGGGGGTGTTTGTTTTATCAAAAGTACTTGCAAAAGGTGCAAATCCTAATGAGACGGCTCGTCACAACCCACTCATCTGGATCAAAACAGTTTGCAAACACCACTATAGAGGGCTGTAGTGTTGAAAGGGTTTATCAGGATCTGCACCTTTTGCAAGTAATATTCATACCTTTGAGAGCAAAAACACCCCATTTTCATAAATGGACTAGTCTGACAATCATTTTGTGATGGTTGGATTGGTTGCAAAATTAAAATATCAAAATCCATCCCAGTTACTTAGGGGTGAAAGGGTTAATCACTGTGTCTGATGCTGTCTGGATGTTTTGTTTGGAGCGGTTCTACTGTAGTAGAGCCATACAACACTTTCAGCCATTCATCTGATGTAGTATGGAAAGCATACATCATGCAGTTCGTGCCAAAGTCAACAACTTTGAATCCACTCGACTTCACATTCACAGGTCTGTTTTGCAACGTGCCATTTTGTGCATAGAAAATTACGGTATAAATATTATATTGAATAGATTCCTATTTCTGCAAGTCACTAAGATGTTCTGAATTATTTTTTGTGAAGAAATGCTTTATTACAGAGTATCTCAGGGATCATTTTACAGGGCGAAATTCTCTCCACTAAATTGTCAGACTTCTTCCTGTTTTGAGTTAAGGGACAAGTTTTTCACTAAAACAGAAATGTTGGAAAAATTGACATATTTTCTCAAATTGTTAGTGAATACGTCTCTCCCTTATTTTGAAGGGCGGGGGGGGGGGGGGCATAATGTATTACAGGGATCCTCTAGATTATCGGACAAAAATGTCAGTTTTTTTAATGATATTTTTCTTAAAATAGCAGCTACGGGCATACACTTTTCACAGAACAATCGTCGGTTCTTGCTTTCTCAACGCATGTAAACTATTTAGCAAAATGAGACATCTTTCTCACTTAAAATTGGGTCAGATCATTAGTCGTAAGATTGCCCCAAAATTAACATTGACAATCAGTTATCCGGACAAACGTATAATCTACCTGTCTTATAACTTGTATCGCCTGTAAACCAGTGTAAACAGCGTTGTGTAGTTCTGCACAAAAACAATCACAACTGGTATGACCCCTGTATAGGTTTGTTATTCACCAACAACAGCATATACATTATACCAATCTGCCACTACACATGCATGCAAAATAACTATACAGCAAAACATATAGGAAAGCAAAGCGTATAGCCATGGATTTATATAAAACTATGTCAGACAAGCTTTGCCGAAAGGAAAATATACAAATACAAAATATCCAAGTAAATATTGTTCAACCCATTTTACTGGGCATATATGATACATCAACATTTCCAAACATGTTAAAATTTATTTCCAATCTTAACACATTAGAGATGTGATAGAATTATAGTGGTAGGAAACTTTTGAGAAAAAGTACATATTTTCTTTATTTCATCTGAACGCCTCTGTGCAGGTACTAGGCAAGTAAAATATATGTTCATTTGCCAGTTGGTCATGTTAGGAATGTGAATGTTTCGATATCCCTGAACTCCAGATAAGCGTTGTGCCTAAAGAGTATTATACCCCCTGAATTCCAATTCAAAGCATTTTATTTTTCTTCATTTTTTATGGATTGCTATGTTTAACCCTTTCAACACTACATGCCTGTATTGTGGTATTGGCAAAAGGTGTAGATCCAGATGAGCCGGCTCGTGACAAGCTCTGCACTTTCTGCAAGTAATTTTTATATTTTTGAAAAACAAAAACACCCCCTTTTCATAAATGGACTAGTCTGAAAATCATTTTGTGACGATTGGGTTGGTTGCAAAATTAACATATGAAAATTGGCAATGCACTCTTCTAGTCTCTGAAAAGTGGCAGACAGTAACTCTGCAACCATAGCATATGATATATATGCTACGGACGATATGTGAGTTTTGCAGATTTACTTCCCGCAACTTGTATCAGGACCATGGTTATATTTTAGATTACTTTGATACATCAAGCGATTCTAGCGCTATAAACTGCTCACAAAAACAATCTAGCATGCATGCACTACACAACCAAACACACATATAAGGCCCATTGTCATGCCATAGGTCACAAATAAATTGGTTTTACCAGGACCTTGCTTGGGCCTCATCCAAGCTCTGGTCGGTGATGGTCATAATCTGCTGTAGTATGTCGCCAATCTCCTGCTTCCTCTGATCCGACGGCTCCTCGTGCCCCGTCTGCCCCATATTGTAGCCCTGGTTCATCATCGGGGCTCCGTTAGTGTTCATTGTCCCGCCCTGGGGGTGCATGCCCATTCGGCCATCTTCCATCTTTATTGTTCACAAATCAACAAACCACCAATTATCAATACACAAATTGCCAATTTAATCGAGTGTTAATTGAGATCGGCGGGTAGTTGAACACAATACTGGAGTTAAAGGTGGTATCTAATGTTTGCAGTACACAACTGCGATGTTTTAGCCCTAATTAACACCATTCACGGTTGTTTTTTCTCCGCATTTCCAGACAATGACAGTCAGTTTCCTACATTTTCTCCCAATGGCGGCCAACAATCAGTAATCAACATTTTCCGGTGCATTGACCAATCAACGAGCTGTATAATAAGAAAGCACGGTGTGTATTTATACCGACCAATCAACGCCGCCGAGAGCCAATTATGCCAGTGGCCAGCCATTAGTGAGACTGACAGGCGAACTATAGGTAGGGACTGTCTCATAATGGTTTTATTTTTCGATTTACCGAAGCATTTCGGCCATAAAATACATCGGCCATAGTTGGGGACAATTTAGTTACTTACAGACAGGTAACATGTGGCGGATATTTTGAGCATCGCTATTCATTATTTAAGAGTCCCTGTCAAAATAAAGTATAAACATCACAGTGTCATAATGTTAGCTGGGAATGCGTTCAATGCGGCCTACCCAACTTCTCAACCGGCATATTTGATACTACAATTCTTGAATCGACAAACATATATGCAAGCCTGAGCGACTCCACTGACACAGAGAGTGAAATCAGCTTCTCACGCCCAACAGCCACATCATCACCAAATAGACAGCACAACTCGCCTGCTAATCCGACTAACACCAGGAAAAGGGACGACCTGCCAATGCGAATACTGGTTATGAACTGCCAATCCATCAGAGGTAGTGGAAAAGTTGCTGTACTTAACAACATCATATTATCCACGCAGGCTGACATAATAATCGGCACCGAATCATGGCTAAGCAGTGAAATCCGCTCTCCAGAAGTCTTCCCAGAAAACTTCAAAGCCTACAGAAGAGACCGACCAGGCGACTCAAAGGGCGGAGGCGTCTTCATCCTAGTTTCGGACAAATACGACAGCGATGAACCAGAAGAGCTCAAAGCGGATGGTAACTGCGAATTGGTATGGGCGAAGGTCAAAATAAAAGGGGTTAATGACCTATATATCGGTTCCTGCTATAGACCTCCTTCAAACACAGATCCCGCCTACATAGATAAGTTACAGTCCCTACTATCTAGAATCCCGATAGGAGCACACCTATGGCTTGGAGGCGACTTCAACCTCGCAGACATAAACTGGACGGAGGAATGTGTACCACCAAATGCTTCAAATAGCCAACAATGTCAGCAATTGCTATCAACCATTAAAGATGCCTTCCTTGAACAGACAGTGAATGAGCCAACCAGAATTACTGACTACACAGCCAACATATTGGACCTCTTCTTCACCAACAACAAGACCTTGATCAACAAGTGCGAGGTAATTCCAGGCATATCAGACCACGAAACAGTATACGTTGAGTCGAGCATGCGACCAATGAGGGCGAAGAAACCACCAAGAACTGTCCATCTGTACAAGAAGGCCAACTACGAGAAAATCAAGGAGGAACTAACAGCCTTTGAACCTATTTTCAAAGAAGCAACAGACAACAGTAATTCCGACGCAACTTGGTCTATATTCGAGTCAAAACTCAAGAGCCTAATGGACAAGTACATCCCCTCCAAAACTATCACTAGCAACAAGGTAAAGAAACCTGGATAGACCGTACAGTAAAGCGAGAACAGAGGGCAGACGTAACAAACTATACGCCAAACAGAAGTCTTCGGGCACACACAGAGACAAGAAGGCGCTACAAAGAAGCCAAGGCAAATGTGCAGAAGTTGGAAAGGCAGGCATACTGGACACATATCGAAAACCTAATCGAGATAGGCGATCCAGAGAGCGAACAACCCAGTAAACAGAAGAGGTTCTGGACATACATCAAGGCACAGCGCAAGGACAACAGCAGGGTCTCCCCATTAAAGGACCATGGAAAACTGTACTCTGATCCAGTCGACAAGGCCAACATACTCAATCAGCAGTACCAGTCAGTGTTTACACGAGAAGACCCCAGCGATATTCCTGAGCCCAAAGGAACTACATACCCACCAATGCCATCAATAGACATCACTAGCAATGGGGTATGCAGCCTACTAAGGAAGATGAAACCCCCAGAAAGCATATGGCCCAGACCTGATCCCAGCAAGAATCCTTAAAGAATTGGCTAATGAGATTGCACCACTGCTCACCATAGTCTACAGGAAATGCATGGCATCAGGAACGGCACCTTCAGTCTGGAAAACCGCAACAGTCACGGCAATCTTCAAGAAAGGCGACAAGTTCAAGGCCAGTAATTACAGACCTGTCTCTCTCACCTGTCTATGTTGTAAGGTCCTGGAGCACATACTAGTCAGCAACATCTCCAAACACCTCAACAAATACAGCATCCTCACCGACTGCCAACACGGGTTCAGAGCAAGACGAAGCTGCGAAACACAGCTACTAACCCTGGTACACGAGCTGGCAACATCCCTTGACAGAGGAAAACAAACCGACATCGCCATCTTGGACTTTAGTAAGGCGTTTGACAAGGTCCCACATGAGCGTCTGATGCGAAAACTAGACCACTATGGTATACGGAACAACACACACCAGTGGATCCGGTCATTCTTATCAGATCGAACACAAAAGGTAGTAGTCGACGGAGCAACATCAGATACTGCACCAGTCGTTAGCGGTGTGCCACAGGGTAGCGTCCTTGGTCCCATGCTCTTCCTACTATTTATCAACGACCTTCCAGACTGTGTGAAATCCCGACTAGAGCTTTTTGCTGATGACTGCGTCATTTACAGAGAAATAAACTCACAAGAGGACTGCAAACTCCTACAAGAAGACCTTCAACACCTTACTGTTTGGGAAAAGACCTGGGGTATGTGCTTCCATCCCGAAAAAATGCAGTGTCATGCGCATCACCAGATCCAGATCACCCACTACGTACAACTATACGCTCAAGGGTCACCAGATGATGACAGAAGACACCTCCAAGTACTTGGGAGTCGAACTATCGAGCGACTTGACATGGAAGGCACATATTGACAAGACGGTCAAGAAGGGCAACAGCGCACTAGGTTCCTGAGAAGAAACTTGAGAATCAGTAACGAGAGACCAAGTCATCCGCATACTTCTCACTAGTGCGACCAGGCCTCGAATACTGTTCGTCAGTATGGAACCCACATACACAGTCACTGATTTACAAGCTGGAGATGGTACAGCGGAGGGCTGCCCGGTACGCGACAAATCGCTACAGAAATACCAGCAGTGTGGTACCATGCTGGACCACCTACAATGGGAAACGCTTGAGAACAGAAGAGCCAAAACACAGTTGACCCTACTATACAAGATAGTCAACAACCTTGTAGAGATCCCAGAGACAGATTACCTGACACCAGCCTCCCGACGTACCAGATCCAGCCATGGCCACAAGTTCCGACAGTACTCAGCCTCCTCAGACTCCTTCAAGTTCAGCTACTTTCCAAGGACAGTGAAACTCTGGAACACATTGCCATCCACACTCGCCGATGCTCCCGACTTGGTATCCTTCAAGCGGGAGCTCGCGACATTCTCTCCGTAAAATGTTAGGGCCCCAAACTACAAGTAATTCTTAGGGATGTGTTAGAGCTGTGCCGGTTGGGATCTTGTATCCCTTGGCAGCTACTGTAGCCGGATTGGTCTATCACTGAAAGACGAAACGTAGTTTGGAAACTTTTCTTTCTCTCTCTCTGTTACACATCACACCTTTTTATTTATACGTCCGGTATCGACCTATACTTCTAACTGTTCTATTTTCCTTTATACTTAATCTTATTCTTACCCGATCGCACCGTCATCTAATAGTCAAATGTGACTGTAGTGACGCACCATATAGATAGATAGAGTATCATATACCAGAGACATATATATACAAAACTAACCATATACAAATGGTTGAAATGCCATTTTGCGTGACCTGTGTAGGCCATTAAATTATCAAACTGTGTGATTGATGTATTACCACTAGAAATAATTACAAAATATGTCCACTAGTGTAGTCCCTGATTAGACTGAGAAATCCATTGTGTATTACCACTAGAAATAATTACAAAACATGTCCACTAGTGTAGTCACTGATTAGACTGAGAAATCCATTGTATGCTGAATAATAGTCCAATAAATGATTATCACACTTGTAAGCATGCAAATCAGTTTCACGGATATGAATAGAATAGAATTTATTGACTTAAACTCATACAAGCTTCTCGTCATATAAACAAATACATGTATATACAAAATAGTAGATAGTATTCCAAGAGTGAACACATTAACATTAGAAAATGGCTGATTTTCTGTACTCGAATGCTTCTTTTAAATATTTACACAAATTTGCGACCGTTCTTTTATGATGTGTAGCTAATAGCGACGTAAACTTGAATACGCTTGGTCTCAACCTGTAGAATGAACCAATATACTGCGATCTAATGTGTGTGAGAGACGGACATGTGATAATAAAATGATAGGCGTCTTCGATGTCTCCTGAATCGCACATAGTGCATACTCTTTGAATGCGCTCTATGCGATTCCTACCATATCTCCCTGTCTCTATCCGCAGCCCATGTGAGCCCAGACGTATTCTAGTTAGGTACTTCCTTAGCTCATGATTGTACACAATGCTTAAATAGTTCCCAAATTCAAAATTCACTTTTATATGTTTGTAGAACGTCATTACGTTATTGGCCTCAACATCTTCTCTCCACTTTTGTATGAAACAGTCTAGTATACGTTGTTTTAATACGCATACAAACGCACTATGGTCAATTGTTCGCTGATTTAACCAAGCATCTCCAAAACCGAATCTATATAACAAGTATTTTATGTCCATATATATGTCAGCAATAAGGAGAAATGTTAATCAGCCGTGTCCATGAGTATCAGACACCACATGTTGTTTATTACAAAATACACTGCACATACACATGAACAAACAGCGAAAATATGAAAGATCTATTTATGGTTCAAATTTGCTTGCATGATCCTGACACTTGTGAACATAGTACAGACACCATTACGTATAACCGTTTTGTTTTGTTTAGGGGACACTCAGTGCATATTGGCACGTGCGTCCTGCAACACCTGTGTAGCGGTATATATGGGTATTGTAGTATGCATATTTAGACAAAACACAATAATTAACTTATAATTCCACGTGCCACCAATTATATTGCCACGTGTCACCAATCCACGCAATACATAAATGTTCCGTGATTGAATCACGTGGTCATACATTTCACACCTCACAGATAGGGTACATGACTAGCAACAAACTGATTGTGAAATGATTTAACCTAATCATATCTCTTGGCTAATATGTCTAGTGATAATACATTTCCATGAAACCAGCATACATGTTTGTTATATGGCTATAAATGTGCTTTTTGCTGTTTAATGCCAATAAACAAATTGAATTGAATAGACAGACTCTGGATTATTAGTATTAGCAGCAAATATATATTCTGATAAACTGCTGGTAGCGTTAGCGGCACCTACTTTGATCTGTAGCCCTGGCGGCGACTGAGTGATCAAAAACAAGTCGGGCGTATATATACACTCTTAAGCCAACTCTAAGAAACCGGCGTTTGTGTCGTGGGCTGTGATATGTTCACAGTCCGTTACATACATGAGGTTCACACGTTGAAATATGTCAATGTTACTTCCCCGTACACACGGTTATCATGATATAAGATAATTACATAGAGCACACTCGCTAGTAGTACATTCGCCACTTAATTTCAGTTGACCAATCCGTAGCATGTCACTCAAAACGCAAACTACACGTCAACTAGTCTGGGTTCCCTCAGTCATCTCTAATCGCTATATACCCAGCCATACTATATCACACTCCGATAAGCTGATGAGTGCTATAGGAGGCCTCAAATTATAGGGTACTATACCTGCATAGATTCTCCAAATTGTTAGCACTCTTTTGGAGCCTGAATAAATGCAACATTTATCAAAATTCGGAAATATTAACCAGGCCGACGACCGACTGGTCTATTTATCCCGTGTATGGAAGGTGTTCGAGCCAATTCCCACCCTTAAATATAAGCCGAAACTAAACGAAATCCCCGTACACTGATAAGTTACAACATTCGTTCAGCAGAATCACGACTTACTTTTTGTTTGATCTGTAACAAATGTTTAGGATTTGATCAGATCGAAGATATGAGCGGTTTTGGTTTTGAAAGTCCTTGGCCATATCTGATCATGACCCGAGGACACTATTCCTGTTTTTTGCGGCTGCGATTTATTTCAATATCAATAACAAATGCATGCAAACACAGCTGTGCAGTTACACTCTGTGTCTTAAAAACATAATTAAATAATGTTATATGGATATATGAGACACGCCATGTGATTTTGTACCATCGGAGATCTGCGTAATTTCAATTTTACAGTATTTTTAATAAATAAAGTCAAAAGTTGACAAAATTATCAGAGTACATGCGGAATATAATTCCGCATGTATTCTTAAGACTTGGTCAACTTTTGACGCCATTTACGGAAAATATTGTCAAACTTGTAAACGTATTTAATGAAATTACGCAGATATGTCCGAAGGTACAAAATCAGATGGCGTGTCTCATATGTGTCTTTTCTGCATTTAAAAACATATAATTGTTATATGTTATTACTGCCCTAGTATATGTTAATGACACTTCAAATGCATGTATACATATCGAACATCATTAACGAATGTTAATGGTGTTAGGTCATGACGTCAAACCAAGAAGTATGACAATAATATATGCTAACCGCCGCGTTGCGATGACAATAACTTAGTCAGATTGTGCATATGGTATGACATAGCAATTTGATTTCAGTGGTCCAAATTGCAGAGCTGTATATCTTATGTGCTCGGAGAATCAGGGATTATGGTATGTGACGTCAGTTTGAGAACATTACGTCGAAAAGTGACGTTGACAGCATGCTAAGTCATACCAGCTTGCAAAAATAAATGTTTTTGTTTTCTTAACTAAGGAAGATATGGACTTGATTTTTTTCTCATGATGCACAACTAAGAAACTGGAAAATATTCAAATTATGGTATTTTTTTGCAAAATTACACATTTTTTACTCTTATTGCATTAAAAGACCACTGGTCCATTTTCCCTTGGCGGATCACTTCTACAAAACATTTCATTATTGTAATTATTATTAAATTATTAATCTCAATATTTATAACTTTTAAAAAAACAATAGGAAAAATATGGTTATATTTATAATAGGGGGCAGTTTTGACCAAATTCACAAAACTTGTAGGCCGTTTATGACCAGTTTATTTTTGACCATGGGTCGTTTTGACCTGCTTCAATTGGCATTATTTCTTTCTGATTATATTTAAGGGTGGGAATTGGCTCTAAGACCTTCCATACCCTGGAATTGACATCGGTAGATCTCTTATTATAAATCAAGAATGCCTATGTGGTCTGCATCATTAAACGCTTGAAATATTAACAATCCATTTCTATTGAGCGTCTGATCATCCACATTTGGGAAATTGACAACATGGCCACGCATCAACCTCAATCACAACCTCAGCAAACGGCCAGGGCCTGGGATCCCAACTTTTCTCATAAAGAAAGAGAACGGTGAGTTAAATAATTGTTCTTCAATTTTCTTTGATATAGGGCATATGAAACTGGACCGGAAACAGTGTCCAGTGTCTTATCGTTATGCCAATTTCCCCCTTTTGCCTTTAGCTTTTCTGAAACAGCTGTTTCACTTCAATCTTATTTTCAATAACTGATATTGAGACATAGTTATGGATTATTTAATTAAGCAATTTCAGACCGCGACATCTACGGTTATCCAAGTCTGGAAAAGTAAAATGTGGGGTCATAGTAATTAATCAATCAAAATCGATCTACTGCTTTATTCCACAGATGGATCTGTATATACCCGGCCTATGTCAACAGTAAGAAGAGTGTCAAGCAGGGAAGACGGGTTCCAAAAGAAAAGGTTTTTATTACAACAGTTTGTGGCAAAATAAAAATCCATTCATAATAAAATGTCTTTTCTCGGGAGATCTCATTGTAATAGACACATTTACAAATGTTCAAGTTTGAAAGGGGCAGATAATCAATTACCCAGCGAGGTGGTTGGGTGGGGGGCCGAAAAACCCAATTGAAATCCGAAGTAGCGAGTATCAAAAAGCAATAACAATTGTGTGGTACCTGTATCATGCTGCAGAAAACAATAAACATTTTCCATGAAAACACATCTTGGAGACAATTCTAATGAAATGCGAAGACATGTTTTCATTTCAAAGCAAACTAATTCAATAATTGTGGTCTGTTTATGTGTAAACAGTAGTGTGATTTTATTTTACCCAATTAAAATTTTGAAAATCCCAATTGCTTCAGAAATGATGGAGTAACAATACTCAATTACTAATTCCTTATCTGGAGCCCTGGAACCCCTTAGGGAATACATCCAAGGTCCCATCTCTATTTGTGGCTGCGACTGGAGAAATTGGGCACATGTTTTTTGCGACAAGTGTAGATCCAGATCAGCCTGTGTGTCCGCACAGTGATCAGGATCTGCACTGCACTGTTCGCCATTCCATCAATGAAACACACGTCATGCTTCTAAGAAGCAACATAGATTGTTATCAAGCTACAGGTGTGTGCTATTTGATCTCATTGGTCAAATCTGATAAGCCCAATTTCTCCAGTCACAGCCGCATGTGACTAAACAAGGGGTTGATGTCCCTTCAACAGTCGGTGTTTGACTGTTGCTGGAACTATAAATGCTTTTCCCCATTTTTACAGGCTGTGGAGAACCCATCGTGTGCCGAGATTCGAGATGTCTGTTTGAATGCTGGTTTTGTCATTGGTGTAGAGGTGAGTTTCTGGCACCTGCTGGAATTATTGTATCCCCCGGACTCCGTCGGGGGATACTATGGATTTGACAGCGCGCCGCGTCCGCGTCCGCGTCCGCCGCAGACACTTCTTGTCCGGAGCATAACTCGAACACCCTTTGGAATATTTTCATGAAACTTCACACATGCATAGACCACGACCCGAAGGTGTGTCGCGCACAAGAATGACAACTCTTGCATAGCTAATTTTTGAGTTATCTCCCTTTTTTGTTTTCGCTCACTGATTTCCTGTCCGGAGCATAAACTCGACCCACCCTTTGGAATATTTTTCATGAAACTTCACACATGCATAGACCACGACCCGAAGGTGTGTCACGCACAAGAATGACAACTCTTGCGTAGCTAATTTTTCAGTTATCTCCCTTTTTTGTTTTGCGCACTCTACAAACTGGACAATAATGCATGAAGACCTGTTTTCTCGTCTGCTCTGTATACCTTTTCTCGTGTGCTCTGTACACCTTACCTGTAGAGAGAACAATAGAAACTGGGAGAACCATGTGCTAAGCATGGGCTAGCATGTGCAGATGTCCAGTGCTTGACCACTGCTGACCAGGTAATTTATACAGGTAAATCACTACATTGGGTACTGTGTTGAAAATATTGTGGCATTATGTGGACCTCTGCAGATATATGTAGATAAATATAGGACTATTAAAAAAAAATCTGGTCTCCAATAGCAAGCATTATTATTTTTAAACTTTTTTTTGTCATTTTTTTTTTTCCATTTTTTTTTTCAAATTATTTTTCAATTTTTGTCCAGTAGCATAAGGTCGTAAGTGCTATATACAGACTATTCACCTGTGCATGTGCTAGCATGTGCAACTGACCACTGACCACTTACAGGTAATTTATACAGGTAAATGATTATATTACATTTCCGTAAACTGTGTTGAAAATATTGTGGCATTATGTGGACCTGTGCAGATATATGTAGATAAATATAGGACTATTAAAAAAAATTCTGGGCTCCAGTAGCAAGCATTATTATTTTTAATTTTTAAACTTTTTTTCCATTTTTTTTTTCATTTTTTTTTTCAAATTCTTTTTCAATTTTTGTCTAGTAGCATAAGGTCGTAAGTGCTATATACAGACTATTATCATATAATAAAACAATTATTGACTAGTGAGCCATAGAATATAATCTGATATTCTATGGTTCACTAGTAAATAATTGTATAATATGTTCGGGCCAGTGAAAATTGCTTTCGGGCCCAGGCTCGAGGTCAAGGCGAGGCATCTGATTCCGCGGAATTCTTGTTTACTTATCTCCCTTTGTTGTTTCGTGCTCTGATTTTGTATCCAGAGCATAACTCGAACACGCATATACGCATTGCTCTCTAATGGTCCTCTACCGCCCTGTGCCAAATCCATGTTCGTTCTGCCCCCGTCAAGCCCAGGGTCAAGGTCACATACTTAGTGCTTCAAAAACATTAACGCTTGGGTAAATTCTATACTTTCTGTTTTCTTTCATGGATCATGGATCATCTTCATATTTCATATACGCATTGCTCTAATGGTCCTCTACCGCCTGTGCCAAATCCACGTTCGTCCTGCTGCCCCACCAATCCCAGGGTCAAGGTCACATACTTGGTGCTTCAAAAACTTTAACGCTCAGGTAAATATCTTATAATTTTTATTTCCATTCACGGATCAACTTCATATTTCATATACGCGTTGTTCTAATGGTCGTCTACCGCCCTGTGCCAAATCCACGTTCGTCCTGCCCCCGCCAAGCCCAGGGTCAAGGTCACATACTTAGTGCTTCAAAAACTTTAACGCTCGGGTAAATATCTTATAATTTTTATTTCCATTCACGGATCAACTTCATATTTTTCATATACGCGTTTGCTCTAATGGTCATCTACCGCCCTGTGCCAAATCCACGTTCGTCCTGCCCCGCCAAGCCCAGGGTCAAGGTCACATACTTATGCTTCAAAAACTTTAACGCTCGGGTAAATATCTTATAATTTCTGTTTTCTTTCATGGATCATCTTCATATTTCATATACGCATTGCTCTAATGGTCCTCTACCGCCCTGTGCCAAATCCACGTTCGTCCTGCCCCCGCCAATCCCAGGATCAAGGTCACATACTTGGTGCTTCAAAAACTTTAATGCTCGGGTAAATATCTTATAATTTTTCTTTCCATTCACGGATCAATTCTTCATATTTCATATATGCGTTGCTCTAATGGTCCTCTACCGCCCTGTGCCAAATCCACGTTCGTCCCGCCCCCGCCAAGCCCAGGGTTAACATCATATACTTAGTGCTTCAAAAACTTTAACGCTCAGGTAAATATCTTATAATTTATGTTTTCTTTCACGGATCAGCTTCATATTTCATATATGCATTGCTCTAATGGTCCTCTACCGCCCTGTGCCAAATCCACGTTTGTCCTGCCCCCGAAGCCAAGCCAGGGTCAAGGTCACATACTTGGTGCTTCAAAAATAAAAAACATTTAACGCTAGGTAAAAGAAAATTTTGACTTGCAATTTGGCCTCATTTATTATCAAAGCGATATGTGGGACATCCGTGTTCTATGAACACATTTTCTAGTTTATTAAACTTCACTCATGCATAGAAGACGACCCAAAGGTGTGTCGCACGTAAGAATGACAACTCTTGCGTCGTTAATTTCTTAGTTATCTCCCTTTGTTGTTTCGTGCACTGATTTCGTGTCTGGAGCATAACTCGAACACCCTTTGGAATATTTTCATGAAACTTCACACATGCATAGACCACGACCCTAAAGGTGTGTCCCGCAAGAATGACAACTCTTGCATCACTAATTCTTTAGTTATCTCCCTTTGTTTTTCCGTCACTGATTTTGTCTCCGGAGCATAACTCGAACACCCTTTTTTCAAACTACTTGTGTATCTGGGGAGGGGGATACACATGCGCTTGTCGACAAGCGTCCATTTCTAGTTATGATGGGACACAGGATTACCTTGGGTGTTCAACCAATTTCAAAGTACCCACTGGCCTACCACATTTTTCGATTGGCAGTCTGCCAGTGAGATTAACCCTTTCAATGCTGAATTAATTTGTGTCGTTTGCTGAATATTTTTTATTTTTCCATTTTTCTCATCAAAAACTTGGTTTGGCAGCACTTTAGAATAATTTCCAATGGAAATGATTCTAAAATTCTGCCAAACCATGTTTTTGCTGAGAGAAAAGACAAACTATGAATTATCAGCAGACGACTATTTTCGGTTCCCGCATTCTAAGGGTTAAACAAAATAGCTTCATTATTTTTGTGATTTTAACATACTTTAATACCTATTTATTTCATTTTTAGCCAGGTTTTTTTAAAAAAAATCCAGGCTATTGGATTGGCGAAAAAAAAAAGAAGAAAGCGGGCGGTGGGCGGGCGGGGCGGAGCGGGGGGCGGGCGGAGTTCATTTCTTTGTTACTGTACCACTAGGACCACCAAACTTTCACAGCATATAATCAAGGGGTGCCACCACATATCACTATCGAACATTTTACTTTTTTTTTTAATTTGACCCATTTTTTCCGCGCAGTCGACTTAGCCATTTTCAATGTTAAGTTTTCGCGTTTCAATGTTAAGTTTTCGTGTTTAAGTCCATTTCTTTGGTACTGTACCACCTAGGACCACCAAACTTTCACTTTAGCTTCATAATCAAGTGGTGCCCACCACATATCACTATCCAACATGTTACTTTTTTTTTAACTTGACCCATTTTTTCCGCGCAGTCGACTTAGCCATTTTCAATGTTAACTTTTCGCGTTTACAATGTTAAGTTTTCGTGTTTAAGTCCATTTCTTTGGTACTGTACCACCTAGAACCACCAAACTTTCACAGCTTCATAACCAAGGGGTGCCTACCACATACAACTATCCAACATGTGACCATTTTTTTATTTTTTTTACCTTCACCTATTATTTCTACGTAATTAACTTAGCCATTTTCAACGTTAACTTTTTAACGTGCGTCTGGTTAAAGTTTTTTGGTTTTAAAACTTTTTCGTTATACTATATCTCTGCAACTGCTTCGCCCATTACCTTGAAACTTCACATGGGTGTTTATCATGATCCATATTTTCATTCTAACCCCCAACCGTGCGGCCCCTGTGCCCAATGTCAAGGTCAAATTACTTTGAATTTTTTTGTTAAAGTTTTTTCGTGTACTATATATATCTCTGCAACTGCTTCACCCAATACCTTGATACTTCACATGGGTGTTTATCATCATTGTCGCACCTGCTTGCGGAAAGCGCGATCCTGTGCCCAATGTCAAGGTCAAATTACTTTGAATTTTTTTGTTAAAGTTTTTTCGTGTACTATATCTCTGCAACTGCTTCACCCAATACCTTGATACTTCACATGGGTGTTTATCATCATTGTTGCACCTGCTTGCGGAAAGCGCGATCCTGTGCCCAATGTCAAGGTCAAATTACTTTGAATTTGTTTTTGTTAAAGTTTTTTTGTGTACTATATCTCTGCAACTGCTTCACCCAATACCTTAATACTTCACATGGGTGTTTATCATCATTGTCGCACCTGCTTGCGGAAAGCGCGATCCTGTGCCCTATGTCAAGTTCAAATTACTTTGAATTTTTTTGTTAAAGTTTTTTCGTGTACTATATCTCTGCAACTGCTTCACCCAATACCTTGATACTTCACATGGGTGTTTATCATCATTGTCACACCTGCTTGCGGAAAGCGCAATATCGTCGGCATTTTGGCATACGTCCGTCCGTTCGTCCGTGTGTCCGGTTAAAGTTTTTTGGTTAAAGTTTTTCCATCTACTATATCTATTTTTTTAGTGTCCATGCCTCGCCCCAAGGCGCGACATGCAGGCCACAGCCATCTAGTCTACAAAAAGTGGGTATAATTATGTTATCCAAGTGTCTATGCTTGGAAAAAACCTGGCCTTCGTGGCTTTGCCTCGTTTCTTGTTATTATACTGAATTTATTACATTATCACAGCCATTTTGGCTGTGATAATGTAATAAATTCAGTATAATAAATTCTGCATACTTTTAATCATCAAATATATGAAATAATGCATTTTGTGAGAAATAAATGATTACTCCCTCAAAGTATACTTTGCTAGATAAGTTTACTTTGCAATTTTGATGAAATCGGCTACTGAAACAAAATCTCTATTTTCCTTCGGACAAACAGAATAAAACATACTGCCGAGAACTGGACCATAAGGACCTGAAGTATCGTGGCAGGATTCGTATTCAACTCAGGAACGAAGATGGCACCCCAAAATACGAACTGTTCACAACACGTAAGTCAACCTACTTGTGCAGCTGCTGTGCTCCAGATAAGGTTCGTATCGACATATTTTACACGCTTATTTTAGCGGATTACGCATTGATTATCAAAAGTGGGATTACAAATTACTCGCAGCAATGTGAAAATATGCATTGATTTTCAAATTGAGCAGTGAAAATACTGTCATAAAGTTTAAAATTTACTTAGTTGAGCTGCAAAAAGCAGACAGTGTTGTTTGCTTTTTGCAGCTCAAATAAGTTAATTTTCAATTTTCTTTTGTTTGTTATCATTTGTTCCCTATTTAATAAGGAAGAAAATCAATAATACATTTGTAAAAGTAAAATACGCATACATGTAATACTCGTTGGATACAAAACTTATCTGGAGCTCTGCTTGTGTATACAAGATACTGATTCAGGTGTAAAGACACTGTGTCTCAGATATTCAGTACCGGTATGTGGTATAGTGCTCCAGATAAGTTTATACCCCCATATTTCAAATTCAATGCGTATTTTACTTTTACAAATGTAGTATTGATTTTCTTCCTTTAATATTAACTCTTAGAATGCTGGAAACGAAAAGTGTTGTCTGCTGTTGCTTAATATTTTGCCTTTTTTCTCAATATAAACATGGTTTGACAGCACTTTAGATTGGGAATGATTCTCAAGTGCTGTCAAAACATGTTTTTTTATGAGAAAAATGGAAAATATAAAATAAACAGCAGACGACACAATTTAATTCAGCAGTGTAAGGGTTGAATAGGGAACACATGATCAAATATAAAACTAAAGGAGGTGGGATTGCGAATAGTCGTAGTACTTACGTAGGGGGTATAGCTGAATTCAACTGTCACATACTGGAATGCCAGGGACGTACGTGAGGGCCAAACCAGGGGGCCGTTTCACTAAACTTCTTACGACTAAAATGTTCGTAAGCTCAAATTTAAGATCGTCTGTAAATTTCAATTTATGGATTTACACTAAACTTCTTGCGACTAAAATGTTCGTAAGCTCAAATTTAAGATCGTCTGTAAATTTCAATTTATGGATTTACATTTATTGAGCATATGCTGCATATGCAGCCTATGCTCAATAAATGTAAATCCAATAATTGTTTACAAGAAAACATTGTTAATGTGAAATTTACAGACTATCATAATTTTGCACTTACGAACATTTTAGTCGTAGGAAGTTTAGTGAAACGGGCCCCAGGTCTCCTGACCATGACCAAACTGCACAAATGCACAGGTTGATCTGAGGTTGCACTAGTTGCAAATACAGTCACTTCTGTCAAACTTTGTCCATATGCTTTTTCAACAGCAATTTGAACTTGGAAGGATTAACCATTTCCATCCCAGAGACCATAAAGCCAACACTTGTAAACACTGTACATCCAGATGAGCCAAAAGAAATAAAGGAAGAAAAAAAAAAGAGAAGAAAACAAATAAAATAAAACTAATTTGAAACTTCACTTATTTGAGCTGAAAAAAGTAAATTTTCAGCTTTATTACAGTATTTTCACTACTCAATTTGAAAATCAACGCGTATTTTCGCATTGCTGTGAGTATTTTGTACTCCCACTTTTGATAATGCGTATTCTGCTAAAATAAGTGCGTAAAATATGCCAATACGCACCTTATCTGGAGCACTGCTGGTATTTTGCCTCATTGACTGCACATAACCTTTATACCTGTAAAACTACATTGTGAGACAAGTTGTGTGATTTTGTACCTAAATAGATGTGCAATATGAAAAATATGTACAGAGTTTATGATATTTCCGTAAATTATGTCAACAGTGGACATTTCGTACCTAAATAGATGTGCAATATGAAAAATATGTACAGAGTTTATGATATTTCCGTAAATTATGTCAACAGTGGACATTTCGTACCTAAATAGATGTGCAATATGAAAAATATGTACAGAGTTTATGATATTTCCGTAAATTATGTCAACAGTGGACATTTCGTCCACTGTTGACATAATTTACGGAAATATCATAAACTCTGTACATATTTTTCATATTGCTTCAGAATTCCGCAATTGCTATGCACATTTCGACAACTGACATTATTCACCAAAAATATCACCGTTTCTCAATGCTCCAGATAAGCTGCGTATTTGCTTAAATACCCAATAAAAAATTGCCAAAAACCCAATTGAAATCGGAAGTAACGAGTATCAAAAAGCAATAACAATTTTGTGGTACCTTTATCATGCTGCAGATAACAATAAACAGACCACAAATATAGCATATTTTTCTTATTTTCCATGAACACACATCTTGGTATTTCATTAGAATTGTCTCCAAGGAGACAATTATAATGAAATGCCAAGACATGTTTTCATTTCGAAGCAAACTATTCAATAATTGCTGTCTGTTGATGTGTAAACAGTAATGTGATTTTATTTTACTAATTCCTTATCTGGAGCCCTGGTTTCTGTTAATATTTTAATTGAAAAATTGCACATCTTCCGAGGTACAAAATTATGGATTTTCTCCAATGATACATTCATTCATTCATTCATTCATTCTTCATTCTTCATTCATTCATTCATTCATTCGGCTCATATTTAAGGGTGGGAATTGGCTCGGACACCTTCCATACCCTATGATACACGTTTTGTTTTCCTTTTAGCTCATGTATCACCAACTGTATTATATTCAGGGATTCCGCTGGCGATCGCCACTTTCGCAATTTGCGATAAAAATAAACAATTGGCGATGAACAATTACAATTTTCGAAAAAAAAAAAATAAAAAAAAAAAAAAAAGAAAAAAAAAAAAAAAAATGTTTTTTTTTTGTGTTTTTTTTGAAGTGGCGATTTTTTTATTTTCCCCAGCGGAATCCCTGATATTAGTGACCATAGTTATAATTACATGTATCTGAATATCTTGTGATTTCCAATTTATTCTGCATTTCTTCTGCCTTAAATATGTATGTGCAATGAGATCATATTTGTATTGGGTTTAATAAAACAAATTCTGCCCATGGTTCAGGGGAAACTTGTGGATTATCTCCCCTCGAAAACAACATACACTTACCTACTGATATTGCTTCATTGAGGAGATAATCCACAATATTCTTCTCAACCAATGTAGTATAAGTATTTATATAAATTGGAAGGTAGTCTACACAAACCATTTACAAACACTATAAGTTCTAAACTTAGGTTTTTCTGTTCAAATTTATGATGAGAATTGTTGCTACAAACGATTATTTACATAAGTGTAACATTGTCAGCTCCAATTTGTGTGACTTTTGCGCCATGGCTCCAGAAACAAATAAGCACTTTTTTGGGAATGCAAGTATAAGCCAACAATTTTGGTCACAGCTGAATACCTTTTTAAACAATAATAATATTGTATGTAATTTTGATTGGCACACTGTTTGCTTCAGGCAATACATGTATCAGCAAGACAACAAGTTTTTCAACTTTTGTATCATTCTAGGAAATACTTTATATATACATGTACATGTAAATTACGAAACACGGAACCTAAATTTCCAGAGTTTATGTCTTACCTAAAGGCAACACAAAATATTGAAAAAGAAATTGCAATGAGTAGAAATAAGCTCATAGTTCATGAACGAAAATGGAGTGTGATCCAATTAGACTAACACTCATTTGGAGATGCACATACCTTCTGATGATAAATCTGATCATACATATAAATTTTATTAGTTATAATTATTTACATTACATTGTACTCGTAGTTGATTGTAAACAAGGATTGTCACCGATAAATACCTGAGCCCGGTTGTTCAAAACACCAACGGACTGTTAAATCCTTAACGGACTGTTAAATCCTTAACTGAATGGTTAAAATCTCTGTTAAAACAGAGATTTTAGCCATTCAGTTAAGGATTTAACAGTCCGTTAAGCTAACGGATGTTTTGAGCAACCGGGCCCTGTTGTTAAACTGCTTGTAACTCATGTATTGTTTGTATGTGACTATGTACGGAACTAAAAACTTAAAAACTGAAGTATTTATATAATATCGGACACAAAAACCGAAATCGCACATTTACACGTGTATACATATCCTAGTATGTGTTGTAGGTCAGTCAATATGTGACTATATCGGACAGAGTATACCGAAACTGAAATCGCGCCTCTCGTCTGGTGGCTCCCAATCCGGCTCCCAGCAACAGCAGGCATCAAAGTCACAGAAGAAGAAGGGACGAAAAGGGAAATGATGACAATAGTTTACATTATTCATAACTCGTTCATACTAATCCTATTACTTTTATGGAGTGGTGTGGTGAGGGCCTGGCACCTGTAACCGATTTCACCAACATTGCAAAGTATACTTTTCTAGCAAAGTATACTTTGAGGGAGAAATTTTCAATTTAAGGATAAATTTATTAATTTTTATTATACTGAATTTATTACATTATCACAACCATTTTGACTGTGATAATGTAATAAATTCAGTATAATAATTCTGCATATTTTTAATCATCAAATATAAGCAGCCGTTAGTTCTATATAAAATAATGCATTTCAGGAAAAATAAATGATTACTCCTCAAAGTATACTTTGCTAGAAAAGTATACTTTGCAATAGGCTACTGGTGTGGTCAGGGCCTGGCACCAGTAGCCGATTTCATAAAAATTGCAAAGTATACTTAATATCTAGCAAAGTATACTTTGAGGGAGTAATCATTTATTTTTCACGAAATGCATTATTTCATATAGAACTAACCACTGCATATATTTGATGATTAAAGGTATGCAGAATTATTATACTGAATTTATTACATTATCACAGCCAAAATGGATGCGATTTAAACCGTGGTCATGTAGCTCGGAGTGTGATTATTCTATATGAAAATTACAAAACCCTTATTTTTTACTTTATTTTTTTTAAAGTAAAAAAATAAGGGTTTTTGTAATTTTCATATATGTTGAATATTATTTTGAATGTTTAATAGTGTTAACTTATTAAAATTTCGCTGTTTTTGAGTCGGTGGCAGGTGGGAGCATGCGATGGGTAATTTAACGATTGGGATTCATCCGGAATCCCGACCGGAGACCTGGTTTGGTCCTCGCGTACGTCGTTGGCATTCTTATATGTGACAGTTGAATCTGGTTATACCCCTTTTGTGGGTATTGTGATTATTCGTAATCCTATTTTAGGGGAAGGGGTCAAGTGACTTTTGTGTGGTATGGACCCGACAAAAGGTCCGGTTATTCTAGTTTCAGGGCTGAATTTTTTTTTTTTCATTGTAAATATTCCGTTCTGATTTTGGGATTTTTCCCACAATGAAGCAGGTTATATACGGGATCGAACCCATTGGCCCGGCCTTAGAAGACCTTAGCTGTTGATAGGCCGTTAAACACTAATAAATCAAATCACTGTTTTAGCTGAGTGAAATTTGTAAAGATTAGTTGATGATTTTTGTCGAGCCCTCTGGCGTAGAAATCAATATAATGATTACAACGATGTCATGTGTTAGTGCGTGTCTCTCATTCATCAGTGGGTGTTTGCATCCAAGATCTGTATAAGAAATTGCTGTTGAACGGACATAAAACTTCAATTCATCATTTGTACATCATCAGTGATCAGTTGTACCTCGGCTTATTTACTGTAAAATACTGTGTATTATGTATATTGTATGTGTTGGTGAATGCTTATTGTAATAAACGGAGGATACAGTTACTATTTGCATGTATTTTCACCTTTACTACAACCAATGGCCGCTATCGCAATGTCTACAAACAGTGTAGATACTACGGAAGCCCATTAGGGCCACTTCACTTTTTTTTTTATCTTTTCTTGAATTTTCGAGATCTTTTCTTGAATTTTCAAGATGTTTTCTTGAATTTTCAATTTCTTTTCTTGAATTTTCAATTTCAAGATCTTTTCTTGAAAATTCAAGAAAAGATCTTGAAAATTTAAGAAAAGAACTTGAAAATTCAAGAAAACATCTTGAATAAATGGAAATTAAAAAAAGCTTCCGTAAAATACAGATGATCAGGATCTGCATGTTCTACTGATATATTTATGCCCCTATGTACGGAAGCCCATTAGGGCCACTTCACTTTTTTAGCTCACCTGAGCAAAGCTCATGTGAGCTATTGTTATGGCAAAGTGTCCGTCGTCCGTCGTCGTCCGTCCGTCCGTCCGTGAACATTTTCAATCATCTTCTTCTCCCGAACTGCTGAGCCGATATTGGTTAGACTTCACAGGGATGATATATGGGTGATGCCATTTCAGATTTGTTAAAATGGAGGTCATCGACAATCCAAGATGGCCGCCATGGAAAAGTAGGTCAAATTCTTAAAAAATCTTCTTCTCACGAACCGCCAGGCCGATTTCGATGATACTTGGTATGAATGATCGATAGTTAGCGCTGTTTCAGATTTGTTCATATGGTGGCCCGTGGGTCAAAAATGGGCGTCGCCCGAGGGGTCAAATAGGGGTCAAATTTTATTTTTAACCGAATATAGTCATGTAATATATCAAATCGAAGGTATTGATGAGACAATCACTCTGGAACATTTTTTGTCTAAATCATATGATTACGTCATCCAAGATGGCCACCGATAGTTCAAATGGTCATTCTTTTACTAAAGATTTCAAACGTCTTTTTTCTTGTAAACTGCTTGGCCGATATTGGCCAAACTTAACTGTAATGGTCTGTGGTTGAAGCCTGTTGATTTTTGTTAAAATGGAGGTCATCACCAAATCCAAGATGGCCGCCGTTGAGAAGTAGGTCAAATTCTTAAAAAATCTTCTTCTCAAGAACCGCCAGGCTGATTTCGACGATACTGGGTATGAATGATCGATAGTTAGCGCTGTTTCAGATTTGTTCATATGGTGGCCCCTGGGTCAAAATGGGCGTGGCCCGAGGGGTCAAATATGGGTCAATTTTTTACTGAATATGGTCATATAATATATCAAATCGAAGGTATTGACTAGTCGATCACTCTGGAGCATTTTTTTGTCTAAGTCAGATGATTTTGTCATCTAAGATGGCCACCGAAAGGTAAAAAAGTTGTTCTTTTACTAAAGATTTCAAACGTATTCTTCTTGTGAACTGCTTGGCCGATATTGGCCAAACTTAACTGTAATGGTCTGTGGGTGAAGCCTGTCCATTTTTGTTAAAATGGAGGTCATCACCAAATCCAAGATGTCCGCCGTTGAAAAGTAGGTCAAATTGTCAAAAAATGTTCTTCTCACAAACCTCCAGGCCGATTTCGACGAAACTTGGTGTGAATGATTGATTGGTGGCACCTGGGTCAAAAATGGGCGTGGCCCAAGGGGTCAACTAGGGGTCAAATTATATTTTTGACCGAATATGGTCATATAATATATCCAATCTAAGGTATCGACGAGACGATCACTCTGGAGCATGTTTTGCCAAAATCAGATGATTACGTCATCCAAGATGGCCACCGACACATGCACATTCGCAATATATGTTAGATCAGAAGGTACCAACAAATTCTGTGGAACATTTGAAGTTGTAAGTGAAGAGTCTTTGTGAAATGAAGATGACCACTATGGAGGCTTTTAGGTGAGCGATACAGGCCCATTTGGGCCTCTTGTTTTTTTTATCTTTTCTTGAATTTTCAAGTTATTTTCTTAAATTTTCAAGATCTTTTCTTGAAAATTCAAGAAAAGATCTTGAAAATTCAAGAAAAAAACTTGAAAATTCAATATTTCAAGAAGTTTTCTTGAATTTTCAAGTTCTTTTCTTGAATTTTCAAGATCTTTTCTTGAAAATTCAAGAAAGGATCTTGAAAATTCAAGAAAAGAACTTGAAAATTCAAGAAAACATCTTGAATAAATGGAAATTAAAAACAAGTGAAGTGGCCCTAATGGGCTTCCGTACCTATGCCGTAGCATATTGTGTTGCTCTTGAGGTTCCGTACGTCTGTCCGTACGTACGTCCGTCCGTGTACATTTACGTTGAAAAGTCAAAAAGTTTGCGAGAGTTTTTCCATGATGTAATATCTTCAATATTACTTGAAGTATTGCTTTAATATTTGGACAGTTCATTCATCTGAACATGTGTGACGCACTCACACCACCAATGACACGACCTTGACCATTGTGACCTTCGAAATGGTGCTGAAACACTTAGGTCTTTTTATTACGTCGAAAAATTTGTGAGTTTCTCCATCATGCAATATCATCAATATTACTTGAAGAATTTCTTTAATATTTGGACAGTTCATTCACCTGAACATGTGTGACACAATCGCACCAACAATGAGATGATCTTGACCTTTGTGACCTTCGAAATGGTGCTGAAACACTTATAATAATAATCTTACTACTTTTCTAATGGGCAATAACCCAATTCAACTCCCAGGTAAAAAAAAGAGCCAACGATAAAAACATACCTGAGGGTCAAACCATAGGTTGAAGTAACGGACCGAGGTCTATAAATACATTAAATATACCTACCAGCATTAATAATTGAAAATAAAATAAGCTAAAAAAAATTCTTTACTCCCTCCTATACACAATATCTTTAATCCCATTAATTTACGCCATCGCGTTCGCACGACCAACCACCTGGGTGGTTGGTCGTGCGAATGTGATGGCGTAAATTAACGGTAGGGGTTCCTCCTTATAAGAATCACGATTTGCCTGGTTTGGCCTTGGGGTACGTTTTTATCTTTGGCTCTTTTGTTACCTGTGAGTTGAATTGGGTTATTGCCCATTATAAAAGTAGTAATATTATTACTAATCCTACTGCTTTTGGGAGGGGGCCAAGTGAGGTGTGTCGAGGACCTGGCATCAGATCAGGATTATTCTGATTTCAGGGCTGAATATATAGTTTTTTTATTGTAAATATTCAGTTCTGATTTTGGGATTTTTCCCCCCATTTGTACATGTACTTGTACAGGTAATATATGGGATTTAGTACTAAACCCATTGACCCGGCCTTAAATGACATTAGCTGTTGATAGGCTGTTAAACCTCAACAAACAAACAAATGACCAACCACCCACTGCCCAGTATTTGTAATAACCGAACAATAACAAACGTGTGTTTGGTGTTCTTTTAGTTTATTTATTTAATGTTTTAGTATGCAAAATACAAGACAAACACATACAAGTGAATAACAAGACATAAGAAAAAATATCTTACAACATCAGCTGTGTATTATTTAATTGACATTCCATCGATGAAACACCTGTCATCTTCTAGCAAGCAATATAGTTCCTTATCAGGCTACATGAGTGTTATTTGATCGGGAGATACATTGGTCACAAATCCCATAAGCCCCATTTCTCTAGTCACAGCCACAAATGGCATTGAAAGTTAAAAATTCAGAGCAAATTTTGATGTGATTTACGGAAAATATCACGGTTTCTGTAAATATTTTTCATGAGATTATGCACATTTTCTTGGGTACAAAATCAAATGTATGATCTTGCTGTCTAATTTTCACCAGTCGATCATTGGCATATCGTCTTTCCTGCCGGCAAACAGATTTAATTCTGATTACACGTGGCTGTGACTGAGTAAATGGGGCTTATGGGTTTTGCGACCAGTGTAGATCCAGATCAGACTGTGCATCCGCACAGTCTGATCAGGATCTGCACTGTTCGCAATAGTTATGCTTCTAATGATCAATGTAGATCGTTATCAGGCTACAGGAGTGTGCTATTTGATCAGGAGCTGCACTGATCACAAGTCGTAAGCCCCATTTCTCCAGTCACAGCCACATATTGTGGCAATCTTATAACCACTGTATAATCATTATTTTTGTCTCATGACAGACAATTTATGACTGTGACTGGAGATCAGGGGGCCGTTTCACTATACTTCGTACGACTAAAATGTTCGTAAGTGCAAAATTATGATAGTCTGTAAATTTCACATTAACAATGTTTTCTTGTAAACAATTATTTGATTTACATTTATTGAGCATAGGCTGCACATGCAGCATTATGATAGTCTGTAAATTTCACATTAACAATGTTTTCTTGTAAACAATTATTGGATTTACATTTATTGAGCATAGGCTGCACATGCAGCATTATGATAGTCTGTAAATTTCACATTAACAATGTTTTCTTGTAAACAATTATTGGATTTACATTTATTGAGCATAGGCTGCACATGCAGCATTATGATAGTCTGTAAATTTCACATTGACAATGTTTTCTTGTAAACAATTATTGGATTTACATTTATTGAGCATAGGCTGCACATGCAGCCTATGCTCAATAAATGTAAATCCATTAATTGAACTTTCCAGATGATCATCATTTGCACTTACAAACATTTTAGTTGTACGAAGTTTAGTGAAACGGGCCCCTGTGGCTTATAGAATATATGGTTAATCTACTGTCCGTTCTATTTTGAATCCGTCTTTGAGAAGTTCGCACACAGGTTATTCAAGGTGCATGATCACGTGGTTACAACAACAACGTCGCCCACTCCAAAGTAAGTATTATTTGATATTTTCCTTAATATGCAACGGATTTTGATGAAATATGGTGCAGCAAATGCGTCTTCATGAGATGCATTTGGTGGTCCAGGGAGTTTGGCACAGACTTATGTCATTTTTGCAAAGAATCGATTTCCGTGTCAGAGATGACAGAAGTTTTGGCGAAAATACAGAGACCACCAAATGCAGCTTAACAAGACGCGTTTGATGCGCCCTATTTCATCAATATCCGTTACGTAATAAGGACAATATAAAAGAATACATACTTTCAATGGGATGGATTCTGGAAGTTTCAGTACTTGTTGTTGTTGTTAGTACCACGTGATCATACACCTTGTTTTTGAAGAACGGTTTATATTTCGGTGTTTTATGGGTTATTTCGGCATCTGGTGGTTTGGGTGCATTGTTAAAACATACAATTTACGTCACCTCCCGCGACTTACACATATTAAGAAAGGGGCCCGAAAGTTTGGAACGGTGAATGGGTAGATAGTTGACTATTTCTGTCGTGTGTAATGATTGAGCATTAGCAGTTGCACAGAACGACAGTGGGGTCAGTGTGTAAGTGCACACACGAACGAACACAACAGGTTGGTTCCAACCTGTCGTGTTCGTTCGTGTGTGCCCTTACACGCTGACCCCACTGTATGTAAATTACTCAAAACCAACTATGTCCACCCAAATATACCCAAAATCCACCCAAATACCCATATTACACGAACATTCGAACCATATGTTCAAACACACGTGGTTCAGCATAGGGAATATATTGTGAAATTCCCGATACTGTGACTTACGGAATACGAGACGAGCTATGAGATTTTGTTCCTAAGACAATTAATGTAAATTTTGTCAATATTTTTCATGATGTAAAAATATTGACAAAATTTACAGTATTTTCTGTCAATGATGTCGAAAGTTGACAAGATATTCAGAGCAAATGCCATGGGTGGGAATTTTCAGGATATTTCCGGAAATCAGGATTTGAGGTTCCTGATAATTACAGAAAAATACTAGCTCCAACATGGGAAGCACACTTTTGCGCATTTGTGGGTGCAGAAATACGTTTGTTTAGCCATTTTCAGGACTTGGCATCTGGGACTGTTCCCACCCTTGGGATGTGGAAATAAGAAGCCAGGAACTACTTTTTTTTGTTTCACGAAACCTGCCCAAATATCACCACAGGTTGAAGTAACGGACCGATGTCTATAAATACATTAAATATACCTATAAGCATTAATATGTGAGAGAAAAAGATAAGCTAAACAAATTATTTACTCCCTCCTATACACAGTGGTACTGTCAAAAATCAGAAAATATCCTCAAACAGTGCATATGCTTATAAGACCGCTCATTACGAGCCGGATCACCTGAATCTACACTGTGCAAACATTGGAAAAGTGGCGTGTGGTGTTGGAAGGGTTAACCATTTCCACCCGACACACCATAAAGCCAACATTTGCAAACACTGTAGATCCAGATGAGACGGCTCGTAACGAGCCGTCTCATCAGCATCTGCAGTGTTTGTCAGAATCTTTTCAAATCAATTAAAAATACCCCTTATCTGATTAATGGAATAGCCCACAAAAGTGCATGGAACTATCAACATTTACGGGTGAACAGGTTAACCCATTACATGCAGAATACACTTTTACGGGTATTAATTTTTTTAAATATTATATTTTTATTTTCGTTATTTCTCAATGAAAGTATATGTCGCGACCACTCATTTGAACCGTCTCGATGAGACGGTTCAAATGGTGGTCGCGACATATACTTCCAAGCACATTTAAAGAAAATATTTATGATTTTCACAATGGCATGAAATGGGTTAAGCAATAATATCTGAAAACGCCATGCCATGTATCTGGATGAAACATCAAGAATTCAAATCAATATGGAGCCTTCTGTTACATAGACTATCATGGTACATGATTTATGATTTCATACGGCAGTTATTGAACGTGCTTTCTGATTTCAAACGGAACTGGATTTGTCCGCATGCGAGATGGTAGTCTAGAGACAATTAATTTGCAGAATCTCACTGATAGCCCCAGAGCTCCAGATAAGCTTTGTGTCTAAAGTGTAGCGTACTATACCCCCTGATTTCAAAATCATTGTGTATTTTACTTTTACAAATGGATTATTGATTTGTTTTCTTTACTAAATGGGGAACACATGATAAAAAAAACATTCACTTAATTGAGCTGCAGTAAGCAAACTTTTTGCTTTTTGCAGCTCAACTAAGTGAATTTTCAACTTTATGACAGTATATTCACTACGAAATTTGAAATTCAATGCGTATTTTCACATTGCTGTGCATATTTTGTACTCCCACTTTTGATAATCAATGCGTATTCAGCTAAAATAATTGCGTAAAATACGCCAATACGCACCTTATCTGGAGCCCTGTAGCCCATTAGGTACATTATGGGTGAGAAGATTCTGTTAAAATGCCATGCATGGTATGCCTGTCATTTGAGCAAGCGTCGTGATAGTGAACATTCTTTTAATGACCGACCAACTATTGACAAAATGTTTCCGACATGTGAAGTTATTTGTCCCGGCTTACTCACGTGAACGATAGTCGTCAATGAACAATAGTCGGCTCTTCAAGGCTTGTGGTAATTGGTTGGTTGGGAGCATGTGATGGGTTACTTGACGATTGGGATTCATCCTTACCGACATCCCGACCGGAGATCTGTAGCCTATTTCACCAACATTGCAAAGTATGCTTATCTAGCAAAGTATACTTTGAGGGAGAAATTTTCAATTTAAGGATACATTTATTAATTTTTATTATACTGAATTTATTACATTATCACAGCCATTTTGGCTGTGATAATGTAATAAATTCAGTATAATAATTATACCCCCACAAACAAAGTTTGAGGGGGTATATAGGAGTCAGCTTGTCGGTCGGTCGGTCGGTCGCACGGTCGGTCGGTCGGTCTGTTGGAAATTCCCTTCCGCTCTATATCTTCTACACCCATGCATGGATTATCAAATGGCTTGACACAAATGTTTCTCATGATGAGAAGGTGTGTCGCGATCAATAACCACGCACCTACGTCCAAGGTCAATGTCACAGTTGAAGGTCAAAGGTCAAACCTATCGAAATTCCCTTCGGCTCTATATCTTATACACCGATGCATGGATTATCAAATAGCTTGGCACAAATGTTTCTCATGATGAGAAGGTGTGTCGCGATCAATAACCACGCACGTACGTCCAAGGTCAAGGTCACAGTTGACAGTCAAAGGTCAAACCTATTGAAATTCCCTTCCGCTCTATATCTTCTACACCGATGCATGGATTATCAAATGCCTTGGCACAAATGTTTCTCAGGATGAGAAGGTGTGTCGCGATCAATAACCACGCACCTACGTCCAAGGTCACAGTTGAAGGTCAAAGGTCAAACCTATTGAAATTCCCTTCCGCTCTATATCTTCTACACCGATGCATGGATTATCAAATGACTTGGCACAAATGTTTCTCATGATGAGAAGGTGTGTCGCAATCAATAACCACGCACCTACATCCAAGGTCAAGGTCACAGTTGAAGGTCAAAGGTCAAACCTATTGAAATTCCCTTCCGCTCTATATCTTCTACACCGATGCATGGATTATCAAATGCCTTTGCACAAATGTTTCTCAGGATGAGAAGGTGTGTCGCGATCAATAACCACGCACCTACGTCCAAGGTCAAGGTCACAGTTGAAGGTCAAAGGTCAAACCTATTGAAATTCCCTTCCGCTCTATATCTTCTACACCGATGCATGGATTATCACACTATGCCCAGGGTCAAGGTCACAGACTTGATGCGTTTGAAACCTTAACGCTCGGCTAAATGGCTTATAATCAAAAATGCCTCATTTTCTTTGGCTGCCAGTGGGGGTATTCGTGTGCCGACAGCCCACATTTCTAGTTCTGCATACTTTTGATCATCAAATATATGCAGTCGTTAGTTCTATATGAAATAAAGCATTTCGGAAAAAAAAATGATTACTCGCTCAAAGTACACTTTGCTAGATAAGTATGCTTTGCAATTTTGATGAAATTGGCTACTAGTTTGGCCATGAGGTACGTGTTTGGCTTTATTGTATGTGAGAGTTTGAGAATACATTGCACACCCTACTAATACCTATTAGAAGAGTACTGTTAAGGGAAGGGGCCAAGTGACTTTGCTATGGACCTGGCACCAGGATTTCTAAATTCAGGGGTGAATATATATTTATTTCTATGTAAATATCCCCCCACACCCACCACGACAATGCAGCAGGTTAAATTGCTGGATCGAACCCGCTGCCCCGACCTTAAATGACCGTAGCTGTTGATAGGCCGCTAAACACCAATAAATCAAATCCAATCTTCCAGGCTCATTCTTAATATAGGAATGAATGGCCTTTTTGTGGAATTTATCGGGGTATAAACTTGGAAAAGTCGCGGGAATACTGGACGAAGGCCGGAAGGCCTCGTCCAGTATTCCCGCGACTTTTCCAAGTTTATATCCCCGATAAATTCCACAAAAAGGTCATTCATTCCTTATAATTCCAGCATTTGAAATAAATTCATCAAGAAAATGTGTTTATTTTCCGTTTTGTTAAGAATTATTTTAACTGCGCCTGACGGTTACGGAAAGTAGTTCAGCATGGGAGTTTACTGAGATATAAATTTTGGACAGAGACTTGCTACGGACCAATCAAATGTTAGGGAATTGTGTAAATATTTTTGTGCTGGAATTATATTGTGCTTAAAATTAACAATCTTGATCAATTGATATTAGATAAAAATTTAAAATTAAAATGTCCGCTGAAAAATATGACAACTCGTGTTTTCAAATATTTAGGTTGCATACAACAAAAATATTTGCAAAAATCTACCCGACTTGCCTTCAAAAATCTTACAGGAGACTTATACTACAGCACAGGCCGTCGGCATGTATAGTAACTATATTTATTAAATAAATATTTTGAATGTACAATGACTACTACTATTTTTGTTTTCTACATGCGTCTAAAACAGTATATTACACTATCCTATCAACATGACGAGCCACTGTGCGCTACAGTATCGGTATGCCACATTTAGAAAAAAAAAAGTAGTCATTGTATAGTCAATGTGTTATAAATATATTGACTGCATTTTTTCTACATGTCTAAAAAAGTATAATACACTATCCTATCAACATGCCAACCGCCTGTGATGGCCACCATAGCTGTGACTGGCTTCGCAGAAAATTCTGGTGACTGATTCCTGAAGACTATACTTCATCCTTACCGGAATCCCAACTGGAGACCTGGTTTGGCCCTCACATACGTCTTTGGCATTTTGTATGTGCCAGTTGAATCTGGTTATACCCCTTATGTGAGTATTACGATTATTCGTAATCCTATTTTAGGGGAAGGGGGCAAGTGACTGTGTGGTATGGACCTGGCACCATGTCGGGTTATTCTAATTTCAGGGCTGAATATATTTTGTCTGGATGTTCCGTTCTGATTTTGGGATTTTCCCCCAATGCAGCAGGTTAAAACGGGATCGAACCCGTTTGCCCGACCTTACATGACCTTAGCTGTTGATAGGACGTTAACCACCAATACACAAACAAACAAACTGACCGTGAGCAATAGTTTCACTAGTTATATATGTGACTTGAGAAATGGGGCTTATGGGTTTTGCGACCAGTGTAGATCCAGATCAGCCTGTGCATCCACACAGTCTGATCAGGATCTGCTCTGTTCGCCATTCCACGAATGAAACACCCGTCACCTTATAACAATTAATATAGATCGTTATCAGGCTACAGACGTGCACTATTTGATCAGTAACTACACTAGTCACAAATCCATGTACACGTACTTGTACAGGTACTAATCCCATTGACCCGGCCTTAAATGACCTTAGCTGTTGATAGGCCGTTAAACCCCAACACACAAACAAACAAACAAATCCCATAAGCCCCGTTTAGACGGTCACAGCCATATATTCAAATACACATGGTCACGTGTACATGTACGTCGGTATGATTAAATAATGCACGCAGCAACGTCATGCCCGCCGGCGTGAGCAGCGGAATATAGAATGAATTAGACAGCCAATAATTTCCCATGGTCGGGAAATTCGACGGCCAATATATTAGCTGTACAGAATTCTACCGATACACTCGTAGAGCTGCGTAAAAGCAACTATGTGTATGTCCCATCGTCGGGAATTAGACATATTTCATTGTGAATGTCTGTAATTAAACTGTGCGTGAATGTCTGTAATTAAACTGTGCATTTTATAATGTGTCTAATTCTTGCTAATTTGTGTGCCGTTCCCTTGGATGGTTAAAACAACAGGTGCGTACGTCACTGGGTAACTTGATATTACGAACACATAACTGTACTCATTAACACTGACACCGAAGTCAAGGCAACAGTAACCGCCGTGCACTGTAACTTAGCAACGCCCGCCTTCGGCATGACGGAGCGCGCCTGGACACATTTCTTGTAGATGAAACCCTTCATTCGCTGGCACCGGTGGGCGGGGGAGCAGCACTCCTCGTCAACACTGCAGTCCTCCCAGAAATTGGCACAGCACCGGTTGTCGGGGCCACACGTCAAACGGTTGCCGCAGTGGTGGCTGAATGTGGGAATACGATAAATGCACAGATTGATAATGAAGTAACGGATCAAATGCATTAACTCTGTGCATGCTAGCGGTGAAAATATCCGCCAAACGAATTAGGAGTACATGTATATGTTTTATTTCTCTCTGGAATTCCAAGACATATTGAAGATATTTACAAGGAGAAATATGATGAATTGTCGTCTGGTATTTTTGAACTATTTATAGCCCACACATTTCCCAGCATGCAAAGAGTTAAATACACCCAAAAGTATCAGTAAGTTAAAAGAAACATGGTAATGTATGGAAGGGGATATCCGCCACTACATTGCATGCTGCTTCATGACAATGCCATCGACCATTGTTACATGTCATCCTGCACTGCGGCTACTCGTTATTGCTTAATGACAACTCCATCGTGCATTATTACATTTCACATTGCATACCTCGATTGGCTATTTGACATTGTTACATGTCATCCTGCACTGCGGCTACCCGTTACTGCTTAATGACAACTCCATCGTGCATTATTACATTTCACATTGCATACCTCGATTGGCTATTTGACATTGTTACATGTCATCCTGCATCTTGGCTATACAATAATGCTTAATGACAACTCCATCTTGCATTATTACATTGCAAATCCTGATCCATTACTGCCAATTCTATTTGAGAAACATGTTGGGGTGTCTTAACACCCATTTTCAGCATACATGTGTTTGTAGCATTTAAACGAAACACTGAAGATTTTTGGTCACGTGATGCAAAGACGCGCACTTGCCAACAAATGTAAACAATATTGGGGGACATGAGCAGGTGCGTCTTTCTTTTTTATGAGTATGTAAACCTATCTTTTCCTTCGTGCGTATTCCGTGCAGACAGGTTGCAGGTGATGTAAATGTCGATTCGACCCGATACAATTATTTCTTACCGTTATCTGTTTCGACCGAATGTAACACAGCATCCATACGAATAGTGAAAGAACGAGAGAATGGCCATACTTGAAAGATTCGGTTTTATCCCGTCAACACAGTGCGTATGTGCCGTGAGACTACGGGGCGCCATGCAGGACAGGTTAATTATGTGTACAAAATTGAGTTTTGTAACACTAAAAATCACAAAAATCAATTCTGTGTCACAAAATTCAATTCTGTGTCATAAAATTCAATTCTGTCAATTCTGTGTCACAAAATTCAATTCTGTGTCACAAAATTCAATTCTGCATACGTTTCGTATACAAAATTCATTTTTGTTATAAAGGATTCAATTTTGTAAGACAGAATTGAGTTTTGTGAAGAAAATTTAGTTTTGTGGGACAGAATTCATTTTTGTCCACAAAAATTAGTTTGCGTAGGATAGTCTATGTCATCTCTACGTTGATTGGTTGAGATCGGTCTTAGTCCATTTTACTAGATGGTGGAGTACACTTGCAGGTTTAAATATTTCAATGCGAAAATATAACCCAATATATCAATATTATACTTCTGTATGGACAGTTATTTTGGTTATATTATGATTACAAATGAGTGGTCACACCATATAAGCATATATACTTTGAAGGAGAAATAAGAAAACTATTCAGAATTTTCCCTCAATTATGTAAACAGGGTCAAACATAAAGTAGCCGGGACATAGCTAGACCTGAGAGCATGCCCATATATAGAGAATACCAGGCTAGTGTATTTTGATATCAAGTTTATCAGGCAATGCTAGGAAAAGCGTAGGAATTCCGAGGCTTGCCGAAGAATCCCTACCGTTTCCGAGCCGAGCCTGATAAACTTGATATTAAAATACACTAGCCTGGTATTCTATTTATCAGGTAACGTTAAATGCTCGAAAATGACATTAGATGACGTCGTATTCTAACAGTAAATCTAACCTTGTGAAAAAAATGGTATTGGATCTGTGTCTACTAGTTGCGAAGTTACGTGTTCGCAACTATGTGTCTACATGCATTATTTACAGTATACACCATCTTAGTATCCATGGTCTCTACACAAATACTACAAATGGTTTCCTCAAATGGCCCAATACACACATTCTGTTTATAAACACAGACAGCAGTCAGAACACGGGCCACAGCGCGTGTATTATTGATTTAACTGGGGCAGATGTACCTTGCGATACACACTAAATGACGTCAGTACTCGCGGGAGATCTACATGTACATGAATTATGTGTACACTTATAACGCAAATGAGTTTAAATACGAATGGGTTTGTCAACGTTTGACTGTTTGGAGATAGTTGAAGCAAAATGGCAGAATGAGAAATGAATCATCGGCAGAATGAGAAATGAATCATCGACATTGAATGTGTAGATCGGCGACCGTGACCCATTTCTCCAGTGCAGTTTCTGACCAATGGTAGTCCTTCTTACATGCGTGTGCAGAATTGACAGAATTGAATTTTGTGACACAGAATTGAATTTTGTGGCACAAAAGTGAATTTTGTGACACATAATTGAATTTTGTGATTCTGTGGCACAGAATTGAATTTTGTGACACAGAATTGAATTTTGTGGCACAAAAGTGAATTTTGTGGCACAAAAGTGAATTTTGTGACACAGAATTGAATTTTGTGGCACAAAAATGAATTTTGTTGACAAAATTGAGCCATGTCCCACTTGGCGCCCCGTATGAAACACGGTGCCGTGAAACATTTTTGATATCCAGTCAATACAATTTTTGCATTTTACAGCCATTTGTAGGTGTTGACGGGATAAATAGAATAGTAGGTTAGTGCCGTGAATGGGAAAAAATATCTGGCGCGGCACGGAAACTGGATGTGCTCGGCAGAGCCTCGCCCATCCCGTTTCCTGAGCCTTGCCATATATTTTTCCCACTTACGGCACTAACCTACTATTCTCTATCTATTTTCCTTATTTCTGAACCAAAATATATGTTGTGACCACTCATTTGAACCGTCTCGGCGAGACGGTTCAAATGAGTGGTCACAACATATACTTCTGATGAGAAATAAAGAAATTCTTGAGCCTTGCCGGATATTTTTTCCCATTCACGGCACTAACCTACTATTCTCTATAAGTTGCATAGTAATACATGTACTTAGCTACAATGATTCGCCTCCGATATGTTATCTACGGCTACAATTTGACCCATTCAAAACATGTGAGCAACCAAAGTGCATACCCAAACCTGTTGATGTTATGTCAAAATTTAGTAAACTGTATATTTTATACCTTTAAACAAATACTATTTGATGTAGAACTAGTAAATTGCCAGAAATAATAGAACAGGGAAATTATTTTGCCCATAGAAGCCATCTTTTCTCTAGTTGTAAAAGCTTTCAAATTTACAAGATATACATGTAAATTTCAGATAAAATCACTGACACGGTAAAATAACCAATTTCTGCATATGTATGTTCTTTATTAATAATTTATTGATACAGATTTGACAGTTTTATATCGCTAACATATCAAACACGCCGGATAACCGATTGCAAAAATCACTCTTCCATGCGTTACATTATAGAGATCGCGTTAAATTGCTACCCTTGCGAGAGGTATGGAGCGAGGTAGCAATTTTGTTTCTAAGTAATACTATTTGGTGTCTACATATGAAATAATAGGACCCAGGAGGCAGTAAATGACTCATTCAAAACGTTAACCCACATCGATACATGGTATGGTGGCTGAAGGCACATTGCGGAAGACTCGGACGCAGAACTCCGGAAACGGCTTATTCAAAAACGTTACCCACCCGCCCATCTCGGTCCTATGACTCACAAGGTGCATGATCACGTGGTTATAACAACAACAACAGTGACTGGAAGTGTTGAAATCTTGCCCACTTCAAAGTAAGTATTATTTTATATTTTCCTTAATATGAAACGGATTCTGATGAAATATGGCGCAGCAAACGCGTCTTCATGAGCTGCATCTAGGGAGTTCGGCACAGACTTATGTCGTTTTTGCGAAAAATCGATTTCCGTGTCGGTAGACACGGAAATCGATTCTTCGCAAAAAAGACAGAAGTTTGGGCGAAAATACAGAGACCACCAAATGCAGCTTAACAAGACGCGTTTGATGCGCCATATTTCCTCAAAATCCGTTAGGTAATAAGGACAATATTAAATAATACGTACTTTGAATCGGATGGATTCTGGAAGTTTCAGTACTTGTTGTTGTTGTTAGTACCACGTGATCATACACCTTGACTCAGTAAATGACCAGCCTTGTTGGTTAGATACATTTGTTATATCCTTAATATTTCATCTCGATCATGCATATGCTCGTATACATGTGTTTACATATCTTAATATATATAATGTATGTATGTACACATGAGGCCATTGTATCACATGTACAGTCGACACTCGTTTACTCAAATTCCAGCGGACTGAAGAAAACACTTCGAGTTAACTGACATTTGAGTTAACGAGAGTTATTATATAGGACAACATGTACATGGGACCAAGAATTCGACTTTGAGTTATCAGTAGATTGACACAAGATAAGTTGGGGTAACGAGTGTGGACTGTATGTTCTATTCTAAATACTGCATGTTTGAGTATTCGGTTGAGGTGCATGGTAGAACCATTTAGTTGGACCTGACCTGTATAGACACGGCCCGCGCATGTAGGACTTCACACATCGGTGGTTGGTACCCGGATGTTTCTGCTCACACTTGCCGCTACAGCAAGCAGTGTTGCTGGAACACCCCTCATTCGGCCATTTACACCGCACCGAGTACTTGAGCCCTGTATCGTGATTGAGAAATGGTGCTTAAAGGCTTTGTCCGACATAGTTGTTATTATACACACAGGTAGAAGACTCGGACCTATGTCACCAACAAAAAATGCCTATTAAAAATCCCATTACCCCACCCACTTGGTCTCGTACAGTACCATCTTCTAAAGAAGATGGTACGGTACGAGACCAAGTGGGTGGGGTAATGGGATTTTAGAAGATGGTACTGTACGAGACCAAGTGGGTGGGGTAATGGGATTTTTGTAATAGGCATTTTTGTTGGTGTCATATGTCCGAGTCTTCCACCTGTGATTATACATACTATTATATTTATCATGTAACTCGTTATGCATTGACCGATACACACGTTAACTGGTTGACTGATAACGTATCCTACATAGACTATTCCCATATCCGGGTCACAGCTACTTTCTCTGATGTCTAATGGTCAAACGTTGCCGAAGGACTTCAGTGTAATAACGCAACATAAACATATACACGTCCTTTTCAGTGAAAATCAATCATATTTTGCGCATCCTCTTGTATTAAACGTTACCTGATAAATAGAACACTGTGTTCGTATATTTTGAAATCAAGTTCATCAGGCTCGGCTCGGAAACGATAGGAATTCCTGTCATCACATGACGTCTTGATATCAAACGACACGAGCCCGGTAATACAGTAGTACCTCTCTAATCCGGACATAGAGAGAACATTTATTTGTGCTTAATATTTTTGATAGGTATCATTGCCAGTTATCTCCGATGATAATGTCTGTTCATGATCACAAAGCACATATGCATGTCTTGAAATAGTAATCTGCTTGTTTTACAGTGGAACATCTCTAAAACGGACACTATAGGGACTTACATCGTGATAATTTTATCGAGATAATTTTACCTTCCGTTTGGTGAAGTATTGCCGCCAGAACAGCGAAAACCGGAAACAGGCTCATGCGCATGTCAGCACCTCTATCACCGGAAATAGGGTCATGCGCATGTCAGCACATCTATATGACCGGAAACAGGCACACGCGCATGTCTCAATCGCGCAGACGCTGGGACTAGCTCATCTGTAAGAGGAAAAGTAGACATGTTCACAAACTTCCTACCATAACAGTGCAGGCCGGTACGCAGGGGGGGGGGGGGGGGGGGGGGGGGGGGGGGGGGGGGGGGGAGGGGGGAGGGTGGGGGGAGGGAGGGAGGGAGGGAGGTGCGACGGGTGCGTACCGCTAAATTCGCCGAGGTCCGCTATTTTTCAAACAGTAATCTCAACAAATCTTGAAGTGCATTAATATACAGGTAATTTGCATGAAAATGTCACAATTTACCACCGTTGAAATCCGAATTTAAATGACAAAATGCAGGAGAGTGCATTTCAGGCCATCTAGGTTTAAACAATTTCAGGGGGGTGCGTCAGGGGCGAGCCCCATGTAGTGGCGCGAGTACGCTAGGGGTACCCCCCTAGCGTACTCGCGCCATTACATGGGGCTCGCCCCTGACGCACCCCCCTGACGCACCCCCCCCAATAGAAAATCCTGCGTACGGGCCTGCCGTGTCCATGTGCGTCTGTGACTGGAGAATAATGACTGGCGTGATCACTCTAGCTCTTGATCTACGGAGCCCCACAGGGGACATGATTTTTATTAATTCGTTCCCTTGAATTAACAATTCGTTCCCACGAAATGACAACTCGTTTCCTCAATTTAACAATTCGTTCCCTCGAATTAACAATTCGTTTCCACGATATAGCAATTCGTTCCCACGAATTAACAATTCGTTCCTGTGGGAACGAATTGTTATTTCGTGGGAACGAATTGCTATATTGAGGGAACGAATTGTTATTTCGTGGGAACGAATTAATAAAAAAAAGAATCATAAGTCTTCTGCGGGGCTCAGTACTTGATATGTTATCATACTCTCGCAGCTTAATAGGAATATATTATACTATTTGTTAGACGCATGACGTGTGTGTCATTGAGTTAATAACGAACAGTGTATGCCCTTATCAGACTTCGCATTAAATGAATACTATAGGCAGCGCTCCAGATAAGCTGCGTATTTGCTTAAATACCCAATTAAAATTGCCAAAAACCCAATTGAAATCAGAAGTGCCGAGTATCAAAAAGCAATACAAATTTTATAATACCTTTATCATGCTGCAGAAAACAATAAACAGACCTCAAATATAGCATATTTTTCTTATTTTCTAAGAAAACACATCTTGGTCAATTCTAATGAAATGCCAAGACAAGTTTTCATTTTGAAGCAATCTATTCAACGACTGCTGTATGTTGATGTGTAAACAGTAGTGTGACTTTATTTTACCCAATTGCAATTTTGAAATACCAAATTGCTTCAGAAATGATGGAGTGAAAATATTCAATTACTAATTCCTTATCTGGAGCACTGCTATAGGTAAACAATTGAGATCACGGAAAGCCGCTCGTAACCATGGTAACGTTACACCATTCTGCAGAACCATTGCTGGGTATCATCACTGTTTGTCTACTATTCGTGAGAAAAGCCCCAGCCCATTGACCGTTACTAATACCAATCTGCTTCGGCTTGCATGCATATTCTGCGGCGTTGAATCGAAGGCCTTAGCGAAGTCCATATACAGTGGAACCTCTTTAAACCGGACACCCTGTGACCTCCAAGGGTGTCCGTTTTATAGATGTTTCACTGTAAAACAAGCGGATTACTATTTCAAGACACGTGTGTGTGCGTTGTGATCATGAACATACATTATTATCGGAGATAACTGGCAATTAAACCTATCAAAATTAAGCACAAATAAATGTTCTATGTGTCCTGATTAGAGAGGTTCCATTGTAAATAACGCCTGTCTGCACCTTGTCATCCCACAAAGAAGACCAATCACTCATGAAATCGGACCGATCCAATTTGTTGTGCGACACATCGTGAATGAAAGCCGCGATGATCGCAAGAAAATACACGTTACATTTCAGATGTGTCGATATCGCATCCAGCAGAATACGTTCAAGACGTTTTATAGCTTGGGATGTTAATGTAGCTGGTCTGTAGTTATTGCAGGCTTTCCTTGATCAATTTTATGTAGTGGGTATAATCACATGTTGATATTAATCCGAATTTTCTGTCTGTAATACAGGGCGACTTAAGTCCTGCGTTACAGACAGAAAACCCAGTTGAGATACGCTACATTGAATGATAGTTTTAGCATTGCCAACTGTTCATTTATTTATCAGCCACGTACCAAAGGAAACAGCTACATATCGATGGTCTAGTAACATACGGTCGTAACTGCTATGCTTTAGCATAGCAGTTACGACCTTATTTTACTAGACCATCGATATATCGAAATGCCCGTATTACATTCCTCATTGTGACGCCATATGTCACTGCTATTATTTCAAAAAATGAAAACGTTCGTCGTCATTTACAGAATATGTTGTATTTATTTTGTACACATACATATCTGCGAACACGATGATGCGATAAGGGCGGTATGGCCGTGGTATACATACACCACACAAACATGTATATGCCTTTCATTTAATGTCGTTCTGGCAGCAAGAAAGACACACCCATTGCTTTTAGACATTGAGCCAGCAATAACCCCTCCCCCTCCCCCCACCCCATGTGGGATTTTTGGTGAGTATGATTTTCGGATTCAATAGCCTATTGTCTATCAATCATGGTTGTCTGCGCTCAAAAAGCCGCTGGATGAACAAATGGCGGCCATTTTACAAGATGGCCGACGAACAGTATTATAATGTTTTATTAAGGACTGTTAACTTTCAGTCTGATCAATATCAACCGGGTAAATTGCTACAATTAAGTCACACTTTGAATGTAAAATGATTTAGAATACATCTTACATTTAATTACATCCGTAAATGGCAATATATTTCAAAATGGCTGCCGAAATAGGCTGTTTTACAACATTGTTCTGCGAGTCGTGTGCTGTTACGAACACATACAGACATTCATAAAGTTGAAACACATATACATAGCTTTCCGTCACAAATAAATGGAAAATACAGGAGATAGTGATGCAATAGCCTTCCACAATTGTCAGAACAGACAAAATGGCCGCCAAAATGTTCTTGTTTCGTTCTATTCTTTACTGTATGGAGTTGTTATAAACAGCATTTCATGCACCTATTACATGTATGCATACCAGTTTGAGGTATACAAATCAAATAATTTGATAACATATACATATCCAGGTATACAATGCTATAATATATATTCAAAATGGCCGCCAAAATGATCAGATGTTCAGTAATATTGATGATGAAGCTGCAGGTTTCAGTAATTAAACACCACTAGTTACATTGTTATGTATAGAGTGTGATATTCTGTTTATTTTCAAAGACAAATACGGATGTATTTCAATCAGTTTGAGTATTGAAGAACTGTTAACGAGCACACTTCTGACAATTAAGCGAGCATGATGATCATTGGCCAAGGCAGTATGTAGTATGGCATGATGAATGACATGGGTATGCTTATTGCAAACATATACTGGAGTTGGATTGGAAAATAAATACAATACATAGTAACGATATGTAATTCATGCAGTCACTGGTGTAATCAATTCTACATTAATCACAACATGTGCTGTATTCATTCTTCTAATTAAACATTATTGAAACTAATACACAAAAACCTAAGCATATACAGTGTCACCATGCTTGTCGATCAGTTTCAAGATGATCATAAAGATGGTCGCTTTTGCAATTAGGAGATGTGATATTTACGGATATATATGTACACTTTTAATACAGCTTAGCTTTCTAAAATTAGTTGATAATACCCTTAGCCCGAGGAGGTCCCGCATCTTGCGATGACACCAAACTCTGCTAGCCCATGACATATACTCGACTACATGTCTCAGGTTGCTATAGTAATGTAATATGATTATCCATCAGCGGTGTAATAAATTTGAAAGACAACCATAGGGATTGTTATGCGGACTCAATGCCACATAGGGGTATATGGAGGCAAAGACGTGTCTATTAGCTACAAACTACGTCTGGTATGTATGTGCTGAACAGGTACAATGTAAATATAAGTCTGCATTCATACATACGGTACATGATTATAGAGGTGTTTGATCATTAGAATGACATTACCTGTTGTCAAATAGAGAAATATATATTCAGACGACCCCAAAGAGCCGGCAAAACACACAACTGTGGTACAATGCTGTAGAAAAAGCCTTCCACCAACCTGATCTTTATCACCTGCGTAAATAGTTAGAATACCACGTAGACAATAGTTCAATTGCATAGTAAATTCCCAATTGCATAATAAAATCCAAAATTTAATGTGTCTCGATAGACGCTATGTGATATTGTTTTGATGAACATTTTGATACATTGCATACTATTTTATGGAGATTACGTTACCATTCATGGGGATTTAAATGTATATTGATGGTCCTATGAGTGTGTGTGGCTACACGTGGTAGATGTGCATACTTCTTAAACTGGACTAGATTGATGTTTGAATACCCCGGAATGGCTTTTTCAGACTACATACATACTAATATTGGTTTGTATATATAGTAAATATTGGTAATTTGACACAACCGGTGTAGAATAACACGTGACTGTGCTACAATTAAGAACACCGAATGTTGAAACATATTGGACAAAATAGTTTATGTATGTGTACATAACAGCTATATGAATATAGTGGATACATTTTAAGATCATATGCATGTTTTTAGAAAGATCATGAACCTTCACTGTCTTTGTTTATATGAAAAATATGAAATGGTATATCAATCTTACAGGTTATCAAATGTCACTATTATTAAATCATGGTTAAATATTTACTTACAACGCTTCACTTTCAAAATACAATATCGTAATGGGTGCCTCTCAAATAAGACTGATGGAACAATATACCTGCATGTATTAGGTAATGGCCATGATGCATGCACTGATGTGCACTTACACTGGTATTGGATGACGGTCATACACATGGGAACACACACGTTCTCGTATAACACATACTGTATTACAGTAGTTATACAAGTTATACATTTTTACTATATACATGTACACGATTTTATAAGTACAGGTACCAACTACACATTTGAATCCTGTTCCTGCTTATGACTCAGAATGGGTTGAGGGAATATTATTGGAATGCACGATAAATAATGTGTTCATTATGTGGAACCGGGATATATCTCATTTTCATCGGTTCTAATACCTAATTTTATTTTTATGTCATAAAAACTCATTTACTTGCGGGCTGTCATCTTGAAAGTGTATAACAATATATGTGTCCTGTTTTACTCCAGCTTAGCTTGCTCGTATTATTTATAGCTATCTTAATGTTCTGTATTTTAGTATTTACTGTGTCATACATGGAGTAATATGTGCTACAAATCATCCATTCAGCATGGTAGAATATTTTCTATTTGTATGCGGTGTTTTATATTTCAAGTAGGCAAATTGATATACAGTGGAACCTCTCTAAACCGGAAACCAAGAAAATACCTGTGATCTTATTTTTGACGTGTTTCTTGGTCATTTATCTCAGATGATACTGTCTGTTCATGATCGCATAGCACACAAGTATGGCTCAGAATGATCACATGATTGATTTATTGTGAAACATCTCTAAGCCGGACACCCTGGGGACCTCCCAGGGTGTCCGGTTTAGAGAGGTTTCACTGTAGCTGCAACTTAGCGATTGATGGATGCACTCCGCGTACTGTCTGTTCGTGATCGCATATCACATACACAACTATTGCTCAGAATGATCCCATGCCTGATTTACAGTGAAACCTCTCTAAGCCGGACACCCTGTGGACCTCCCAGGGTGTCCGGTTTAGAGAGGTTTCACTGTAGCTGCAACTTAGCGATTGATGGATGCACTCCGTGTACTGTCTGTTCGTGATCGCATATCACACACACAACTATTGCTCAGAATGATCCCATGTCTGATTTACAGTGAAAACTCTCTAAGCCGGACACCCTGTGGACCTCCCAGGGTGTCCGGTTTAGAGAAGTTTCACTGTAGCTGCAACTTAACGAGTGATGGATCGCGCTCCGTGAAACATAACGGCAATGAAATGGCTACGCTACTATTATTGCAGATTAAACAATAAAAAGAGAATAACATTGTAGAGACTTCCAACAAATATAGAACCATAATATGCAATATGATAGTCTTGAATTCGGTCCAACTGTTCATTGCAGTACGAGAGTAAATCAGAAAGTGTTACAAGTCAAGGTGTATGATCATGTGGTTACAACAACAACAAAACAACAACAACAAGTTCTGAAACTTCCAGAATCCCTCCGATTCAAAGTACGTATTCTTTTATTGTGTCCTCATTGTGTAACGGATTTTGATGAAATATGGCATATCAAACGCGACTTGTTCCGCTGCAATTGATGGTCTCGGTACTTTGGCGCAAGCTACTGACACGGAAATCGATTCTTCGCAAAAACGACATAAGTATGTGCCGGGACGACCAAATGCAGCTCACGAAGACGCGTTTGCTGCGTCATATTTCATCAAAATCCGTTGCCTATTAAGGAAAATATGAAATAAAACTTACTTTTCAGTGGGCGCGCTTTCAACACTTTCAGCCATTCTTGTTGTTGTTGCAACCACGTGATCATGTGCGTTGCAAGTGGAAGAATCTTAATGAACCTGTAGTGTGCTAGTGTTCATGTTGTATATCAGTAACAATAGGTACATGTATACATATATGTTTACCTAAAATAAAATATATCGTACTAGTTTTAGATATGCAAAATGGTGTCATCGGACAGGTTAAGCCGTTGTCAGTTTCTACATACATGTACATGCAATAGGTGACATATGAAGGAGCAAACGTTTCTAGATATGATGCCTTGTCGCGCAAATATTAATATAAATTATGTAAAATAATATACTGAGCAAAACTAGAAACGTCCCTCCATGTTTAAGGAAAGATTCATCAAAAACCAAAAGGGTTACTTTTAAAAATCAAAATGGAAAAACAAGTTCATTCATTTCTGTATCAAAGCCAATAAATTGCATTTGGATATCTTGTTAAATATTCGAGAGATAACCGGCCAAGGGCGGTAGGGGTCAAAATCAAAAATCACAAAAACTCAGAAATATGTTACTTAATGTTTAGAGATGGAATTTCAATAAGTAATGTGGCAAATTCAGTAAATCTCGTTAGTACCGAGTGTGGCCACCATTTGCATGAATGCATGCAATGATCCTACGCCGCATCGACGTGACGTAACGCAATACCAGTGCGTTGGGCAAATTCCTCCATTCCCGTCGTAACGCCCGTGTAAGATCGCGAACATTGTCAATCTGATGGTTAGCTCGTGCTTTGCGGCCCAGCTCATCCCATATGTGCTCAATGGGATTGAGATCAGGGAAGACCGCGTGCCATGGCATGACGTCGACGTTGTTTTGCTGTAAGTATTGAGTGGTGACCCTGGCTACGTGAGGACAGGCATTGTCGTGCATCAATGTCACACCAGGACCATGCTGACGGATAAATGGTAAGGCATGTGTATTTAGCACATCTGCAACACAACGTTGTGCATTGATGTTGCCCTGTACAACAACCAAATCTGTCTTCCGGTTTCCCATGATCCCACCCCAGACCATTACGCTCCCTCCCCCAAACCTGTTCTTCTCAACAATGCAACAATCGGTGAATCTTTCATTTTTCCGCCTTTATACCCGTAATCTTCCGTCAGCATGACTAACTGTGAACCGAGATTCATCGGTGAACAAAACTCGGTTCCAGTCAGCCCTTCTCCAGTTCAGATGACGTCGCGCCCATAACAGTCTGGCAGCACGGTGACGTTGGGTCATTATCTGACCAGTGTACGGGCGGCGTGCCCGGATTGGTTGGGCGTTACGACGTAACCGGTTGCGAATGATCTGTGCCCTGAGACACCGTATCGCCTAGCAGTGACTGTGGCTGCCAATCGACGTTGACGTAAGTGCGTCAACGTAATGTAACGATTGGCTCTAGCCGTCGTTACACGAGGCCTACCAGGTCGCTGCCGGTCGTGAACAGCCCCAGTCTGCTGGTACCGGGCTGCAAGACGATCAATCGTCTTCCGACAGCAACCAAACCGAGGCGCGACCGCCCTGGCGGCCATCCCACCCGCAAGCATCCCAATTGCCTGATTTCGCTCGTTTTCGGAAAGCCGTGGCATATCGAAAACAGTGAAAAATTAAAAAAGTTTTTTAATTTTCCGAATAGCCCCTATCGCATGAATGGTTCGACATGAACTGAATCACCTTATCGATGACAAGTATAGCGTGCACGTGCAAAAAGTGGAAATCAACGTTCCGGTCACTGGCCGCTATGTAAACCGTGTGTATCGGCTAAACTCTACACGATCGTATTCTGAACATCCCCACGGTTTAAAATACATGTACTTTGAACATGTGGTACATACATAGACAAAGCTACACCGGCTATAAAACAGGGACGTTTCTAGTTTTGTTGAGTATAGTACCATTTTAAGTCATTGGCGAACGTTCGGCGAAACAGATAATCTTGATCAGACCTTTTTGGCAGGAATTTGACGAAAAGGCAGGCATATAATTGTACTCTGATTATTGGTTGGACAAAAAGCCTCATCATTCAAATTATTACTTAAATGCAGCGCATTTGTCTGTAAACATTCGGTGAACTAGTTGATACGCAGCAGGTTTGTTATCAGTTTGTACGGGAAACATATATATGTGTACACTATAAGGGGAAAACATGGGACAGACCAACGTAAGTGACTGAATAAGTGATACACAATGTGACATCAGATTACAGACCTGGTACCTTCGTACGATTAAAATGTTCTTAGGTGCAAATTTGGTTCGTCAGGAAATTTCAATTGATGGATTTATATTTATTGAACATAGGCCGCAAATGTAAATCCAATAATGGTTTACATAAATACATTGATAATGTGAAATGTACATACTACATGTATTATAACATTTTAGTCGTACGAAGTTTAGTGAAACGGCCCCCAGTTATGTCTTTGGCATGCATACATGTACAAGGTGCATGATCACGTGGTTACAACAACAACAACGTCGCCCACTTCAAAGTAAGTATTATTTGATAGTTTCATTAATATGCAACGGACTTTGATGAAATATGGCGCAGCAAACGCGTCTTCATGAGCTGCAGTTGGTGGTCCAGGGAGTTTGGCACAGACTCATGTCGTTTTTGCGAATAATCGATTTCCGTGTCGGGCGAAAATACAGAGACCACCAAATGATGCGCCATATTTCATCAAAATCAGTTACGTAATAAGAACACTATACAATACGCACTTTGAATCAGATGGATACCGGAAATTTCAGTACTTGTTGTTGTTAGTAGTACCACGTGATCATACACCTTGATGTACGCCTGATTGTAAAACTGTCTGAACACCCCTCGTACAGTTCACTAGGATAACAACGACGCCCACGGAAGTACCATTACGACGTGATGAACACGGTAGAACGATATTATATTAGATCTAGGCGATTAAATTGTCAGACGCATGTCGCAAATTGTCTCTGATTTCTGAGCTTTGGGCGAAGGTATCCCACTTGAGAACTACTTGCACACAATTAATACGCACAGAACGCTACACCGTAAAGGGCCGCGATTGATTTTTGTCTGCGTCGGTAACTGGTGCTCAGTTTTAGCAAGTGCTAATTTCGATGGTGGCGCGTAGACGTCGTAAGAAAACGCCTACATAGTATTGGTACCGAGTCTGTAACCCATTGTTGGTATGTTTCCTGTAGCGTGTTTCAATGTACAGTGGAACCTCTCTAAACCGGACACCAAGAAAACACATGTTATCTTCATTTATCACGGGTGACAATGTCTATCTAGACACCATTGGGACCTCGCAGGGTGTTCGGTTATAGAGAATAGTAGGTTAGTGCCTTGAATGGGAAAAAATATCCGGCAAGGCTCAATAATTTCAGAAGTATATGTCTCGGCGAGACGGTTCAAATGAGTGGTCACAACATATACTTCTGATGAGAAATAAAGAAATTCTTGAGCCTTGCCGGATATGTTTTCCCATTCAAGGCACTAACCTACTATTCTCTATGTATTCCTTGTTAGAAGCAAGACAGGTCTTACATTGATGGAATGGCAAACAGTGAAAATCCTGATCAGACTGTGCGTATGCACAGGCTGATCTGGATCTACACTGGTTGCAAAACACATAAGCCCCTTTTCTCCAGAGACTGCCACAAATAAGAGGGATATTTTACATAAATGTAAACTTGTAATATAACCGTATCTGATTTCGGCGCCATGGCTCAAGAATGTAATTAACAGCTAGCCTATTTTGGGAATGTTACATACGTAGAGATTTTCTGGTGTCAGTTAATTAATTTTCTTTAGAATAGCACGACACGAGACAGAAGCTGGATTGGTATAATATTTGTTTTGGAAAATAGTGTAATGTTCAGGGGTTAACGTATCTGACGAGTTGTCTAACCCGCGTAGGAATACGTGTACACATCGACACTACTTTGCCGAGGTGTACCGAAAGCCAATAGCACGGGTAGTTGCGTGTCTCTTGAATAGTGGTAGAGCATCGGACTACGGATCGAAAGGTCCCGAGTTCCAATCCCGACACTGGCCAATTCGGCGTGTCCTTGGGCAAGACACCTTCGTGATATCCTAGTCCTATCGGATTGGGACTTAAATAGTCGGTCCCGACATGCAAGGTCATCGAGCCAGTGCCGTGGTTAAATCAAAGCATTTACATTTATTTTTGTCTCTTGAATGTCATTTCTCATTCTGACTGTATACAGAGTGCACATCATATCACTGTTTGGTAAGTTCACCTGTGTTCTTGTTGCACTTTTGTGCACTTTGTCCTGTCCCTTTACAGAGATGCATACCCTGTCCCAACTACAAAAGTAGCGACCCATGCGTGTGTTTATCCACCAGTTTAAACACGGAACCGGTTGTAGAACCCCCTATTGTTCACCGTCCCTTATTGTTACCCAGGTAACAATAGGGGAGGGTAACAATATCGGAGGACTGTATAATTGTGCAGAACCCCCTATTATTCACCCTCTCCTATTGTTACCCCTCGGTAAGTTCGTCCATTCAGTTATTGTGAGTGTCAGACAACAAAAGTTGCAGACCAAAACAGATGACGAAATATTGTATCAGAGGTTTGGAGTTCGATATCGAGCACATTCACATGCCGATATCACCATTGTATGCCGATATCACTATTCTGGTCGTCTATAAAACATGAATAAGGGAGGACAGTATAATTTGTAGAACCCCCTATTGTTCACCCTCCCATATTGTTGCCCCTCTGTAAGTTCGTCCATTCAGTTCTTCTGAGTGTCCGACAACAAAAGTTACCGACTAAAACAGATGACGAAATATTGTATCGGATGTTTGGAGTTCGGTATCGAGCACATTCACATGGCGATATCACCATTGCATGCCGATATCACCATTCTGGTCATCTATAAAACATGATTTTTAAGACGGGTAACAATAGGGGATGGTAACAATATGGGAGGACTGTAGAATGTGTAAACCGCCCTATTGTTTACCCTCCCCTATTGTTACCCCTCGGTAAGTTCGTGCATTCAATTCTTGTGAGTGTCCGACAACAAAAGTTGCCGACCAAAACAGATGACGAAATATTGTATCAGAGGTTTGGAGTTCGATATCGAGCACATTCACATGCCGATATCACCATTGTATGATGATATCACCATTCTGGTCGTCTATAAAACATGATTTTCTTACGACCGGTAACAATAGCGGAGGGTAACAATAAGGGAGGACAGTATAATTTGTAGAACCTCCTATTGTTCACCCTCTCCTATTGTTACCGCTCTGTAAGTTCGTCCATTCAGTTCTTGTGAGTGTCCGACAACAAAAGATGCCGACCAAAACAGATGACGAAATATTGTATCAGAGGTTTGGAGTTCGATATCGAGCACATTCACATGGCGATATCACCATTGTATGCCGATATCACCATTCTGGTCATCTATAAAACATGATTTTTAAGACGGGGAACAATAGGGGAGGGTAACGCTATGGGAGGAATGTAGAATTTGTAACCCCCCCCCCCTATTGTTTACCCTCCCCTATTGTTACCCCTCGGTAAGTTCGTCCATTCAATTCTTGTGACTGTCCGACAACAAAAGTTGCCGACCAAAACAGATGACGAAATATTGTATCAGAGGTTCGGAGTTCGGAGTTCGATATCGAGCACATTCACATGCCGATATCATCATTGTATGCCGATATCACCATTCTGGTCGTCTATAAAACATGATTTTTATGACGGGTAACAATAGGTGAGGGTAACAATAAGGGAGGACTGTAGAATTTGTAGAACCCCCTATTGTTCACCCTCCCCTTTTGTTACCCCTCTGTAAGTTCGTCCATTCAGTTCTTCTGAGTGTCCGACAACAAAAGTTGCCGACCAAATCAGATGACGAAATATTGTATCGGATGTCTGGAGTTCGATATCGAGCACATTCACATGCCGATATCACCATTGTATGCCGATATCACCACTCTGGTCGTCTATAAAAAATGATTTTTATGACGGGTAACAATAGGGGAGGGTAACAATAAGGAAGGACTGTAGAATTTGTAGAACCCCCTATTGTTCACCCTCCCCTTTTGTTACCCCTCTGTAAGTTCGTCCATTCAGTTCTTCTGAGTGTCCGACAACAAAAGTTGCCGACCAAATCAGATGACGAAATATTGTATCGGATGTTTGGAGTTCGGTATCGAGCACATTCACATGCCGATATCACCATTGTATGCCGATATCACTATTCTGGTCGTCTATAAAATATGATTTTTTATAACGGGTAACAATAGGGGAGGGTAACAATAAGGGAGAACGGTAGAATTTGTAGAACCCTCTATTGTTCATTCTCCCCTATTGTTACCCCTATTGAACACATTCAGATGCCGATATCACCATTTATTCAGATATCACCATTCTAGTAGTCAATGCAGCATGATGACGGGTAACAATAGGGGAGGGTAACACACACTATGGGAGGACTGTATAATTCCTTAGTGTTACCTTCCCCTATTGTTACCCCTCAGTAAGTTCATCCATTCAGTTCTTATCAGTATTCGACAACAAAACTTGCTGACCAAAACAGATGACGAAATATTGTATGATGCACATGCCGATATCACCATTCAATGTGTCAATGCAGCGTGATTTGTGTACCGGGTAACAATAGGGGAGGGTAATAATAGTTGAGGTCTGAGCGCTGGGTGAAATTGAGTGCAAGCGCAGAATACTTGGAAGAAATGTACTGTCCTGTACTGTATGTATACTGGTGTTACATAGGCTACAAATCGGTACCATTTATACATGTAATTGGGCCGTCGACTGATATTAGGTATATTGAAACTTGGCTGAATCGAATGCTGATCTAGTGATGCACTGGTCACATACAGCGGAAGCTCGCTTTTCACAGCCAGGGCCCATATTTATACATGTCGTACCACATAATACAATATGCGAAAAACTGGTCACCTGAGTAAATTCGTGAAAACATACATGTATTGTTAGGCTAGCAGCTAAACCCTGGTTGGCAGTTTAGAGTAGACTAAACAAGATACAAGTTTCAGTTTCTTTATTATTTCTATCACGATTGTTTGTCAGGATGGCATTACACTGTAGTACTAGCAGTAGCCGAAATGTTAGTGGCTGGAATAATCTACAACAACAACAACTAATGACCGAACGAAGTTTTAGTGAAAGTGAAAATAAAAGTTCTGCATTTGAGCGTTGGTCTGCTCTTTGTGACCGAAGTGACCGAAGTGACTGATATGAGAATCTGTGTTGCGTCATTCCTTATATAGACACTGGATCTGACAGTCAGCAAATCGGTGGCCAGGAAATCTGACAGTCAGCCAAGTGTTGACTGTCAAGTTTCCGCCATCTTGGATTTGAAAGTTACGTTTTTGGGCTTTTGACTAGAAATACAGCGTAGATAGCTAAGATATCGTGATGGTCAGATGTCCAGATGATTGTACATGTCAGAATACATCAGGTAAGTGTAAAGTTGTGAAGATAAACATGCATTTAATGAGTGATCGCCAAACAGAAAGGCTGCGTGAGTTGACAGTCCAATAATGGCGGTCACGAAACTTTGTGAGCACTGCGGAACAAATAATTAGAATAATGGAGATATTATGACGTCTGAGATATGACACCTATGCAGATACTTAGGAGTAAGTTTGAGCTATCAACATATGTATGTATGACACCATGGTAAAGAGGATCCAGCACAAACTGGCCCAATAAAGGTGGTCACGTGACCTCCGCAGAAGTGTCAATCCATGTCAACAGTCAACAAGGGCCATTACATTTAATTATGTTGTGATTCACGCAGCAGAATGTGAATATTAAGGCTTATTTAGCAGTTGTGTAGTTCATCACCCAACATATGCATTACTGTGAATGTGCTTATTAATAAAGTATTAGCAGTCAAAGAAGGGTAATTAATCTGATCAAATTGTAAGGATCATTTCCTTACACTATGTCGCAACGATTATAATAGCTGGTGCTAATCTGGTGCTTTAAAAAGAGAAGCGCAGTGAATAAGCATACCATTTCAGTTGTCCATGTAGTCCTGGACCACACTGACGTCAATTTAGGCAATATCTGATCACACCATCTGCCTGGTATTTTTGGCAATTTTGAAATCTGTGTCAACGATGTGAGGAAGTCATCTCTTAAATGTCCGTCATAGCAACATGGGTAGCATGGGTATTAATTTGGTTATCACATTAACGTGATTAACTAGCGTTACTATTTTGCGCTTGCATACACATATCATTACATGTGAACACATCCGCTAAATATTTTCCAACATCAGCTGTCAATGTAAATGTTATTCCAAAATCAAATTTTACACATACGAACTTCTTACGAAGTTTACAGAAACGGGCCCCATTAGCCTTTATTTAAGATCACACCAACTATACCCACAGGTGGAGAAAGCGTGGCAGGGATGGACAAATGGTTAAAACTTTCCTGATTAATATGTTTAGAAACTAGCAGAAAGTCAGAGAAATAAACATTTCATTATAACAAAACAAAATCTCCTCTAGAGACGCATTATTAAAAGAAGGTCAGTAAGATGAGTGCTGCAGTCGTGTTGTTTGATTATCCAAAATATCTCCCCAAGCCCCGTTGTAGAACCAGACGTCTCGTCCGATGTCCATATATGTCAAAGCTCCAAGAAAAACATTATTTCAAACTTCAACTCCAATTGGTTCTGAAGTTATCACGGTTGTAACTCCAAAACTCTAGTCCAATTCCACAGGTCACAAAATGTGTATACCAAGGAATAAGCGAGATTACTCATGACAAAGTAACTTTGTACATACTTGACATATGTTTATACTCATCCATGCTGCAATATGAATGTAAACTTTATTGCATAAAATATGCTTCCACAGTGTAATAACACGGTGTATTAAAAATCACAATACACTAGACTAAATGTAATAAATATGCGAATGAGACCGCAACAGAAAACACACTACTGTCTGTTTCACGAAAGCTGCCCAAATTTGACGGCTATATAAACAATTCAAAAACAAGATTTATTTTGATAATATTAAATTAAAGGAAAAATTAAGAATGAGCCTTCTTTTTATTTCGTGAAATTTGGTCAAATATTTATTTTATTGCGAAAAAACAATTTTCCCATGTTAAATCCCCATAGACATCATTTGGAATTTTTTTAGAATTTCAGAAATACTGGACCGATTTTTAAAATTTAACTTTTGTTTTCTTAGTTAGATCATATCCAAGCTATCTAGCTAGGTTTCGGAGTCAATTTCCAAATGTTTTCGTTTTTTGACTCCTCCCACACTTCCTTACCACTTTTTCCCCCATGTTAAATTCCCATAGACAAATCAATTTTTCGTAATAAAATCAATATTTGACCGAATTTCAGGAAATAAAAAGAAGGATCATTCTTAAATTTTCCTTTAATTTAATATTATCGATAATAATATTGTTTTTGAATTGTCTATATAGCCGTAAAATTTGGGCAGCTTTCGTGAAACAGACTATAGGTGGTCATTACAGCTTCGATGTATGATGCTGTGCTTATGCAATAAATAGAATATGACATTTGTGTTGATTCAATATGAGATTTATTGAACTCGTTGACTGATTTCATTAGAAATTTGGCATAGCCTCGTTTCTTGTGCACTCAGTAAACTTGTTTAATAAATATCATATTAAAGCATCACTCATGTAACATCCTTTATTTATTTCGTGATATTATACAACTCAAATCTGTCAATGACCCCTTCTTTGATGCAAGCTAGTATTTGAATTAATAAAATCAACATCTGTATATTTCGGAAGCACTTTGTTTTGATTGCACAAGATACAGAATTAGCAGGTGTTTATTGAAACAAGGTTTTATTACTTAAAATAGGTTTTTTTTCATCCAAAGTAGAGGACATTGAAAAAAATAAGTTGCAGGATGCCATGACACATACTAATATACAATGTATGTCCATTCTGCTTGATGGTTTGAATATCGAAATTAAATTGCGTTTATTTGTTCCGTTTGTGGTGTGTATTCGCTTATATCTCGGTACACATAATTTGTCCGACCTGCGAAATTGGCCTAGATCGTTCTTATTACCACGTTGATAATTTCCGAACCAATTTGGAGTTAAACTTTGAAGCTATGTTTTTTTTCCTGAAGCTTTATCATATGCGGACATCATAGGAACTGTCTGATTTAATACATATGGTTTTAGGCGATATTCTGGATAATCAAACAACACGACTGCCACGCTCATCGTTTTGATATGCCTCTACTAATAGGCCTTTAGAGGCGATTTCTTTCATGGCCATTTTATTTCTCTGACTTCAAAGTTCTGCTAGTTTCTAAACATCTTCATTAGTACATTTTAACTAGTTTACAATCACTGTCACGCTTTATCCACCTGTGGTTATAACTGTGTAAAGTGACTCTAGTGTTTCGCCAACAATGTACATAATGTGAGGTTATCGTATGTGTTTCATCGACGAATATGTAGAAAGCTGTATTGAAACATATATGATGTACATTTATCATAGCTTTATGACATTAACGAAGGACATATACATGGTCAACCATGACCGAAAAATGCCATTATTTGTGTGGTATACACGTTCGTTCTTAACTACATAACGCATACAAATGGTGTGGTTTGTTTTTACCTAAACTAGTTTGTGTATTCACCTCGTTTCCATTTGCAATCTATTGCACTGGTTTGCGGAAAACTTCCAGGCAGTGTTTTGTATAAATGTACATCATGTTCGGACCATATTTGAATAGAAAGCAGCGACTCCAGTGTTATGATACAATTATTTTAAAACATTCGATTCAAGAAAGCCACCAGTTGCACGAACGCTTTACTGTATGTTGATTTCTTCATAAAACACGCGTAATGCACCAGTTGATGGACAATCTGTATGTATATATACATGTAAGATAATAACACTATCGATGTCATGATGCACCTATCAATGTCTTCTCCCGCAAGCAACGGACACAACACCACCGGTTTTAAGACCCATTAAAAATCGTCCGTCTAATTCCGGTATATAGGAAACATATTTTGTCTAATCATCAGGGGCTGTGATTTTGTTCAATTTAGCCGATTGGTCGGTTTGATTTGTGTAATATCCCCAGTGGAAGATTGACTGTCTAATTCCCGCTAAATGGACATTTTGGCTATCTAACTGGATTAACGGGATCGACTCCCGTATTTTAATTGTATCAATACGGGGAAACTCAAATTTTCCAATAGAGTATTTCCATTAACATGATTAATAAAATACATGTATGTATTGAGCCCTGAAATTAGAATAACCTGATCTGGTGTCAGGTCCTCATCCCACCAGGGTCACTTAGTCTCATCATCTAACAGTAATATGATTAACACTAATCATACTACTCTTATAGTGGGTATAACCAGATTCAACATTCACGTACCAAAAAGCCAAATATTAAACATGAGCGCCAAAACATGGATATCGGGGATCGTTACATGTAGGGATGAACAACATCGCCAGAAGACATTGACAAGTGTATGAACCAACGAGTGCACACGACGTCTAAAGATATGTATCATGTGCCCACTATAAGCAATAAGTCTTTTCATGCAGCATACAAACGTATAACATATGATATATTGCGATATTTTCTACATCATTTTCACAAACAAGCATAATCATTGGCTTTAATCGCACGTCACTTCAATTTGTTTTGTCACTATAACGATGTTCCGACCTTCTCGTGAATGACTCCATCGTGAAATAAGACTGGCATACTCGGGGTATGTGATCACGTGTTTTCCGAAAGTTTGTGAACTAGGTTTTCAGACGTGACGTATTCTTACGTCATTTTACAGTATATTTTCTTTAGAACATTCCTGACAAAATGGACGGATTTCGATGATATATAGCTCACCAAAGATGCTGAGTTACATGCTTTACGGTTGCGCTAAACATTCTTTATACCACCGTATAACTTTCACGAAGATTCGAGTACCGTTAATTTCTTATATTCACGTCCTTTAGATTTGTATTTATTTTCAATTTGCCGGTAACATGAATTGTTATTCGTAAAAACGAGACAGTTATCTGATTTAAGCAAATTGTACAGTACAGGGAAAACAACTTTCCATTTGCTGCGCTATGTTTCCTAAAAATACGTCACTCCGTTAGAAAGAGATTAAATAAAATGTTTTGTATATATAAACACAGGACGTCACGCCGTTCGGAGACCACGTGATCCCTAACCATGGTGCTAATGTAGTACAAGCTACAGTTATTAGTATTAGCTATCGATATTCTATAGAAAGCCAAATGCACAACTTCTTAAATCATGGTTAGGAGCTTAAACCATATTTTGGCCTCCTCGAACCCTAGCTGTGGGCTATGGATGTGCACAATAAATCTTAAAACATGGTTTCACGTACAAACTCTAGAATACACTCCCAAACCCTAGTTTACGCAATTATTGTGCATTTGGCTAGTAAATGCTGTTTGAGATTGTAATTCAATAAGTCCTGCCTTCACCTCAGTTTGAAATGCAAACCATCATTTAAGAAAAGGAAAAAGGCAGATGGCTTCAGATAACTTAAACCACTGTTTGGAGTTTAGACTGCCCAATGGTAGTTTCAGTCGCCAAATGCACAATAATTCCCATAAACCACTGTTTATCAGTCTCCCCTGGGTTAGGCTCCCGGGAAACCTAAACTAGAGCATACGCTCCAAACCAGGGCTTAGGAAATGAGTGTGCAGTTGACTGGCCATACTCCATTTATTGCATATGCACAGATTTCCTAAAACATGGTTTGGAACTTAAACCTTACGCTGGGCTCTGTCTGCCGCGTGCACATTAATTGCCCAAAGCACGGTTTAACCCTTTCAACCCTAAGGAACTGGAATGGACTGTGATATGCTAATGTTCCGACCAATCCAATGGTCACAAAATGATTTTCAGATTCGTCCATTTATGAAAAGGGGGTGTTTTTGTTCTAAGAAATATGAAAATTACTTGCAAAAAGTGCAGATCTTGATGAGACGGCTCGTTACGAGCCGGCTCATCTGGATCTGCACTGTTTGTATAAACCGATATAGCGGGCTTTCGGGTTCAAAGGGTTAAGAAAACTACCTTTTGGGATTGCGATTGTAAATTTATTTCTTAAACTATAGTTTGAAGTCCAAATTAAGGTTTAAGTTTTAATTGTATTACGATCTTAAATGGCAGTTTCTGGCCAAATAATTGCTCAAACTAAGGCTTGGGAGCCTAAATCATGGATTAGACTCTCACACAATCACTTAGGGAATTATTGTGCATATTGCAACTGAAACCACAATTTCTTTCGTCTAAACTATGGTTTAAGCTCCAAACCATTGCTTACGATATTGTGTCCACACTAATTGCTTAAACTAGGGTTGAAGGAAACTACCATATGGGATTGTAATTGGTTGTTTTAGGCCAAACTAAGTATCGAGTCTCAGGATACTCCGGTTTATAACATTTCGTAGAAATACGGATGCGCAACATCAGTCAACAATTGTTATAAGTAGTGCGATGCCAATTGTATGACCTACTCCACGTCTGGTGTATTGGCTGAGATGAAACCTTTCACACTTCACGAACCTCAAGATAAAGTCACAACATAAACTATACAACCAATTGCAGTGTTGTAGCCAGGTTCTTGCTGGGGGTGGGGGTACGAAATCCGGATCAACTTTGGAAAGGAGTGTGGAAGGGTTCTTCCCGGAAAAAAATATCGATTTTTACAGTCAATTTCACAGATAGTGTTGATACTTCCCTCAGATAAAAAAAAATACACACCTGAACAAATTGTAGCGGGTGTGTTCGCACTCCTTGCACCCTCGCACACGACGACCTGGCTACGACACAGAGAAAACTATCGAACATGTAATTTACACGTTTACCTAATTTGAAACAAAACCCTCTAATCATACTATACAAATAGAAGCATAGAGCAGGTGAAGTGTAGCTTATTGCTACAGTAGAAACAAGCTAGTGAACCAATGAATATTTAAAAAAATCTCGGAAGGTCTATGCTGACATCGGCGGCATCTAAAGCAGTACTCGTAATGAATTGATGAAACAACTTTACTGTTCCATGTTGCTATATGTAATATGCTGATACATTGCAGTATCAGTACCTTGTATACCCGGCATGATGTATCAAAATTCGTACTAGGCTATTCCCCCAAATGATTACGTCTAGCGCCTCCAAGTGATTCAATAAATCATGAACCACCGGAAATCTCTCTCCTGCATGAAAAGCCAGGCGTGCGTCCATCTTGCATTGCGAATGATTTCACGTAGTTCAAATATAATACCACTCCCACGTCCAGCAACTCTCAAAACTCGCTGGACAGAGCATGGGTTAGGAATATGCAATATCGCCGAGCGAGATATAGAGAATAGTAGGTTAGTGCCGTGAATGGGAAAAATATCCGGCAAGGCTCAAGCATTTCTTTATTTCTCATCAGAAGTATATGTTGTAACCACTCATTTGAACCGTCTCGCCGAGACGGTTCAAATGAGTGGTCACAACATATATTTTTGTTCAGAAATAAGGAAAATAGATAGAGAATAGTAGGTTAATGCCGTGAATGGGAAAACATATCTGGCAAGGCTCGGGAAACGGGATTGGCGAGGCTCTGCCGAGCACATCCCGTTTCCGTACCGCGCAAGATATCTTTTCCCATTCACGGCACTAACCTACTATTCTATTTATCCCGTTAACACCTAAAAATTGCTTTAAAATGCAAAAATAGTATTGACTGGATATCAAAAATGTTTCACGGCACCGTGTTTCACGGCACATATGCACTGTGTTGACGGGATAAATACATATATTTCTGCCAAAGGGACTGGTCGAAGAACATCTCTAAAGAAAGTGTTTACCCGCTGGAGGGACAATCTTGAAGATGGGTCAAGTCTTATACACAGCTCTATTATACGTTGCTGGATTTCTCTCTGCAAATATTCACCAACATGTCCATTTGGGTTACGTTGTCTTTCAACTTTCTCTCTTAAGCGACGTCGGCACTCACTTTGTACCCGTATATCACACTCGGATAGTTCCTGTGGGATATTTTCACTCAAATTTTCATCAGCAGAAGCGTTTCGGTCATGTGGGATATTTTCACGTATTGTTACAGCTTCAAAAGTGTTATGAGGGGCGTTTTCATCGTCATTTCTATCGGACGGTTCGTTACTGTCATATGGGATGTGTTCACATATGTCTATACCTTCATCAACATTTTCGTTACTTTCTTATGAGGTATATTATGCTTACGTCTCCATTGTCAGATTTGCAACTTTTCTGTTTAAAATGTCCACGCATCTCTGTTCTTTACCTTTTATATGTAGATTTACATGTTCGTAACTTCCATGGGCGGCATCACGTCTGCTAACATCAATCGGTTGGGAAAGGTCCTGCTGTCGGAAATTTGCATTCTTGTTTCCATTGACTTGTACCTTGGTGGCCGCATGCGGCTTTCGTTCACTTTTGTCTATAATGGAATTTTCGGTACCGTCCTGTTGAGCATGTTCATGTGTGCTTACCCGGTCTGTTTCCTTCCTCTCTTGTGGTGTTTTCACTTAAGTCTATATCGAACGGTTCGGTACAATCGGTTGCAGCTACGTCTACAGCGAAATATTGGTAACCTCTACTTAATTCGGTTGGTTCGCGACTTTCTTGAGGAGGCTGTTCACATCTGTGTACATCAATGGATTCGTCATTTTCATGCAACACAATCTCATTCGTGATTACATCGTCAGACTCGTTGCTTTCCATAATGACATTTATGTCGATGTCGACACTTTCGAAGCATTTCTCTGGGTCGTTTTCACTTCAGACAGCGACCTCTAGATTTTCACTGTTCAAATACCAAAACAGTTAGATGAACCATCTTCATTGGTCCTAACAATGCTTGTTAACTTTTCTATAGCATTCTGACTTGCGAGGATACTGACATAATGTTGACCATCGTATTCTGGAAAATGACCAAGGCAAATTAGCGGAAGGGAGTGGTAGTACATGCAGTCGTTCGCGAAAATCTGCGTGTGTGTTTCGCCAGCATGTTTCATCTGTTTTGGTCGGCAACTTTTGTTGTCGGACACTCACAATAACTGAATGGACGAACTTACCGAGGGTTAACAATAGGGGAGGGTGAACAATAGGAGGTTCTACAAATGTTACAGTCCTCCCTTATTGTTACCCTCCCCTATTGTTACCGTCATAAAAATCATGTTTTATAGACGACCAGAATGGTGATATCGGCATACAATGGTGATATCGGCATGTGAATGTGCTCGATATCGAACTCCGAACCTCTGATACAATATTTCGTCATCTGTTTTGGTCGGCAACTTTTGTTGTCGGACACTCACAAGAATTGAATGGACGAACTTACCGAGGGGTAACAATAGGGGAGGGTAAACAATAGGGCGGTTTACACATTCTACATTCTTCCCATATTTTTACCATCCCCTATTGTTACCCGTCTTAAAAAATCATGTTTTATAGATGACCAGAATGGTGATATCGGCATACAATGGTGATATCGGTATGTGAATGTGCTCGATACCGAACGCCAAACATCCGATACAATATTTCGTCATCTGTTTTGGTCGGCAACTTTTGTTGTCGGACACTCAGAAGAACTGAATGAACGAACTTACAGAGGGGTAACAATAGGGGAGGGTGAACAATAGGGGGTTCTACAAATTATACAGCCCTCCGTATTGTTACCCTCCCCTATTGTTACCCGTCATAAAAATCATGTTTTATAGACGACCAGAATGGTGATATCAGCATACAATAATTATGGTGATATCGGCATGTGAATGTGCTTGAAATCGAACTCCAAGCCTCTGATACAATATTTCGTCATCTGTTTTGGTCGGCAACATTTGTTGTCGGAGACTCACAATAACTGAATGGACGAACTTACCGAGGGTTAACAATAGGGGAGGGTGAACGTTAGGGGGTTCTACAAATTCTACAGTCCTCCCTTATTGTTACCCTCCCCCATTGTTACCAGTCATAAAAATCATGATTTATAGCCGACGAGAATAGTGATATCGGCATACAATGGTGATATCGGCATGTGAATGTGCTCGATATCGAACTCCAAACATCCGATACAATATTTCGTCATCTGAATTGGTCGGTAACTTTTGTTGTCGGACACTCAGAAGAACTGAATGGACGAACTTACAGAGCGGTAACAATAGGGGTGGGTAAACAATAGAGGGTTCTACAAATTATACAGTCCTCCCTTATTGTTACCCTCCCCTATTGTTACCCGTCATAACAATCATGTTTTATAGACGACCAGAATGGTGACATGGGCATACATTGGTGATATCGGCATGTGAATGTGCTCGATATCGAACTCCAAATCTCTGATACAATATTTCGTCATCTGTTTTGGTCGGCAACTTTTGTTGTCGGACACTCACAATAACTGAATGCACGAACTTACCGAGGGTTAACGATAGGGGAGGGTGAACAATAGAGGGTTCTACAAATTATACAGTCCTCCCTTATTGTTACCCTCCCCTATTGTTACCCGTTATAAAAAGCATGTTTTATAGACGACCAGAATGGTGATATCGGCATACAATGGTGATATCGGCATGTGAATGTGCTCGATATCGAACTCCAAGCATCCGATACAATAGTTCGTCATCTGTTTTGGTCGGCAACTTTTGTTGTCGGACACTCAGAAGAACTGAATGGACGAACTTACAGACAGGTAACAATAGGGGAGGGTACAAATAGGGGGTTCTACATAATTATATAGTCCTCCGTTAGTGTTATCCTCCCCTAGTGTTACCTGGGTAACAATAAGGGAGGGTGAACAATAGAGGGTTCTACAGCCGGTTCGTCAAGGAAGACAACTGCGTGAATACTGGTTGGTTGCGAGTCGAAGCGTCAAACGACAAACCCAAGGTTAGTCGGAGAGTTCACGGTAAAATTGACACGGGGAAACATTACAATATGATATACATTGTATTTTTGATACACGTATGCATTGCTTCAGAACAGATTTATAAATGCAAATTCATGAATATAGAGCCACTATATGAATAGAACAGTTCATTGGTAATATAAGACGAATTCATAAAAGAAACAGAAATACAACTAGAAATAAACAAAATAACATAACCGTGTCTACGTATACAATTATTATTGTTATCATCAGTTGATATTACGACGTATATGTACGTATACTAGATGGGCGCGGTCCGCATGCCGTGCCCGCCGAGGCTTTGATAGTATACCGAAAAACTTCAACCCAAAAACGTTAAACCGGACGTACGTACGTACGTATGCCAATGTGCCGATTTTATCCCGTCAACACAGTGCGTGGGTGCCGTGAAACACGGTGCCGTGAAACATTTTTGATATCCAGTCAATACTATTTTTGCATTTTACAGCCATTTGTAGGTGTTGACGGGATAAATAGAATAGTAGGTTAGTGCCGTGCATCTATTTTCCTTATTTCTGAACCAAAATATATGTTGTGACCACTCATTTGAACCGTCTCGGAATGAGTGGTCACAACATATACTGTTAGGCTAGCAGCTAAACCCTGGTTGGCAGTTTAGAGTAGACTAAACAAGATGCAAGTTTCAGTTTATTTATTATTTCTATCACGATTGTTTGTCGGGATGGCATTACAGTGTACACTGTAGTACTAGCAGTAGCCGAAATGTTAGCGGCTGCAGGAATCCACAACAACAACAACTAATGACCGAACGAAGTTTTAGTGAAAGTGAAAGTTCTGCATTTGAGCGTTGGTCTGCTCTTTGTGACCGAAGTGACCGAAGTGAGAATTTGTGTTGCGTCATTCCTTATATAGACACTGGATATGACAGTCAGCCAATCGGTGGCCAGGAAATCTGACAGTCAGCCATGCGTTGACTGTCAAGTTTCCCCCATCTTGTATTTGAAAGTTACGTTTTTGGGCTTAAGACTAGAAATACAGCGTAGATAGCTAAGATATCGTGACGGTCAGATGTCCAGATGATTGTACATGTCAAAATACATCAGGTAAGTTTAAAGTCGTGAAGATAAACATGCATTTAATGAGCGACCGCCAAACAGAAAGGCTGCGTGAGTTGACAGTCAAATAATGGCGGTCACGAAACTTTGTGAGCACTGCGGAACAAATAATTAGAATAATTGAGATATTATGACGTCTGAGATATGATCACCTATGCAAATACTTAGGAGGAGGGTTGAGTTACCAACATGTGTATGTATGACACCATGGTAAAGAGGATCCAGCACAAACTGGCCCAATAAAGGTGGTCACGTGACCCCCACAGAAGTGTCAATCCATGTCAACAGTCAACAAGGGTCATTACATTTAATTATGTTGTGATTCACGCAGCAGAATGTGAATAGTATGGCTTATTTAGCAGTTGTGTAGTTCATCACCCAAAATATGCATGACTGTGAATGTGCTTATTAATAAAGTATTAGCAGTAAAAAAAGGGTAATAAATCTGATCAAATTGTAAGGATCATTTCCTTACAATACTTCTGATGAGAAATAAAGAAATTATTGAGCCTTGCCGGATATTTTTTCCCATTCAAGGCACTAACCTACTATTCTCTATATATCGCGCTATCCGCAAGCAGGCGCGACAAACTTTATTATTATTATCATTATTATTATTGTTATCGGTTGACATAAGCATGTATTTGTATAAAATTATAGTCCAGTCAGCCTGTATGATCACCTCAACATAATTGCAAGAGAATTTATTTCTTTACACATGTGCTGAAGATAGCATTATAAAGAACATATCAAAAGTCTAGAAAAATCTAAATAAGGGAAATCCCATAAAAATAACTTTTAAAACTGGTCTATTCGACAATAAGACGAATGGCCGTTGCAGCCCACCATAGGCAAACATTCCAAATATACAGTGTGATGACGTATCATGGATTTCTAAAGACGAGTGTTTATTTTACATTATTTATCATGTTTGCGGATAATATCACGTTTATATAATACTGATGTTGCTTTTATATAGCGTAATTCCCGTGTTTTACAAGTTTATTGGCGTTGTCATGGATTTTCGCGGTTGTCAACAATCATCAATAAACATAAACAATGTACAATATTTAGTATAGATCCAATTTACCTACTCTGTCACAATAATACGTGCTGATAACATTATAAAAGACACGTGATTTAAAATAACAAATAATGCTAAAAAAAACTTGCACATTGCATTTGTTTTCTCAATGTATGGTGGTCAATTTTGGACATAAGCCAGTTGTTTTTAATATATATTATATATTCATTGCTTATCAATATTTTACATATTCACTTATGTTTGGAAGTATTTTATCCCCCACCCCTCCGCCCCTGCACCAATACCCGGTATGGGGGCATTATAATTTGCAACTGTCTGTCCGTCCGCCCGTCTGTATGTCCGTCATGTATAGTTTGACAGACGAACCAATTCTACAGTTTGATTCCGATTAACTTCATTTTTTGTATACATAAACATCATCAAGCGCCATAAGTTTGCAATGTTAACATTTTTACATTAGCTCCAATATATCTGGAGCAATTTTTATCCCATCGCATAGCGAAAACTGGATATATGGATGCAAAAGTCGTACGTCCGTTCGTCCGTCTGTCTGACTATCCATCATGTTTTCCATTCTGCTATAACTTCTTTACCGTATGGCAGATTGGCTTGAAACTTCATGTACATGTTTCTCATCATTCATCATCACAGTCGTGCTCCCATGTGCCCAAGGTCACGGTACAAAAACGGTCAAATAATGTTTTGACACTTCGTGTGCATGTCTGTCATCATCCATAGTTTCATTTCTCACCCCAAAGTCAAGGTCAAATAACTTGGAAACTTCCACTTCAGGAGACTGGAGGCAAACCATCAGTATTTGTATGCCAATGATCGATGTGAACTTGAGTGACATGTCGTGTGTATATACATACTTTTGAAATTTGTATGTGGTCATGCATTGAAATATGGTGTTAATCCGGTAATTACCTCTGATTAACCGCTGTACTGGAAGGCTCTGATCGTGATTATAAATGAAACGGCCAGCAGCTGTTTGCGTGATATCGTATTATGATTAGGCTGATTCACACAATCATGAGCTTCCTCGGATGTATTGTTCAGCTGATGCAGGATCTGGTCTCTCGGAACTGCTGCCAAATGCTGAACGGAAAAGGAGTAGCACGAGCGGTCATGGGTCATTTGCTAGTAGACAACGCTTTGAATTCAATCCTCGTCTCACGGAGCCAGGACATATGACAGAAATGGTTTGATAATTGAACCCGTCGTAAATGAAGGACCTGCTCGAAGTGAAAAGCGATTGGACATATCACGCTAGATAATTATAGTGCTGAAGCCCATGGCGACATTACTGAAGTTAGCAAAATATACGATGTTTCTTCTGTCCGTTAATCTTACTGTTCAGTCTTTTGTTAAAAGTGATCTTATTCACGATTGTCTGACGGAAAATAGTCATTAAAAGAATATCGAATAGCAGCACTTTGACTTCAGTATATGGAAATGATATACATATTTAAGAACATTTATAAAAGCAGAGCGATCAAGTGATAGGGAACTTAATTGTACACACTATCGCTTATAATGCTTCCCTTCTTCGCTGCCACAGGCCACAATCAAAATCTGAAATCAGCGTATGTGTTATTTGCAAATGATGCAAGACCGAGACAACCAACAACAAACTACATGAAACTGTCAGATCAGGACATCATGCTGTTTGTAGGAGCGCCAGGTAATGGGCAGGCTTATATGCGCTTACCTCGTCATTGAATCCGTCTTAATAAGAAGTGTAAATGATGCAACTTGAGATATGACTAGAGGCAAAGGCATGACAAAATCACAGCAAGCAGAATGGTTAGTATTATTATTTTCATGCGCAGAAATAAACAGTGGCATACAGGAGTTCTGTTAAAATCAGTATCACACAAGTGGCCAACACATTGAATGTGGTCAAGCAAACCAAAGCGAGAGACTACAAAGACACGCACTGAAACATTCTCATTATTTCTTCTTGAAAGAAATCCGTTCAACGAAGATCATTTGTTGCGAAATATAGAAACAAGCGTGTCATCTGATTCCTGAACAAATATCGACAGGGCAAAAGAAACTGTGTCGAATGTACTAAACAAAATGTTTAGCAATACTGTAATGGATTATTCGTTCAAACGATCACACAAAGCAGTGACACGTAACACAAAACCTTCAGTAAAAGTAGATAGTGAAGCAATTAATGTCTATCCACAGTTGCTTTTCCAACGACCTACAGTCACACGGATTTAAATACGAACTGTTCAGTATCCCGTCATCTCTATTTGATTCATCGGGTTTTCTAAGACAGGCACAAAACAACAGCGTTAGCAGATGCAATATGGGCCATGGGAAACTGTTGCAACATTGAGATGGAAAACGAGAACGTAAATCATTTGATTGATTGTGGATCTCTATTACACCGTATTCCATGGCAACAGGGTTCTAGATGTCCTGGCATCTGACAGACATATGTAGATTACAGGGTATGACACTGCATCACGGCTCTTCGGTATATGCAAGGGTCATGCACTGACGAAAGTAATGAATGACGAACATTTAAATGCATGTTCAGAAGTGTTCATTGATAGCAGCGCAAAGGATGGTGTAGTGCGAGCTGGTGAGATTGTACTTAGTGGGATTTGATGGTTGGGTTATATCAGGAGGACTAGATACAGTTCGCTCGAGAAAATTTGCTATCAAAGTCTCGGCAGTACAACGTGTGTAAATGTGCATGCACTGCCACCTACATCAGCAGCAGCGAAATACCACAGTATGAGGGAGTACCTAACTGGATTGATTCAGAGATGAACTGGCACCACAGGAATGGGGATGGTTTGTTGTAAAACAAAATACTTCCTAGAAATACATATTTTCCACCTGCTTCCGAAGTCTCCTGAAGACTATCAGGTGTAGCTGTAAACTGAAGTGCGATACAAAACGTTGTACATCCAGAAAACATGGACTTGGATGTTCCACAGGATGCGGCAAATTCAGAGGTGTGGCATGCACTAACTTTACAAACCTCAGTTAGTCCGACCTATTGAGTAGACTTATAACCCAGCTGACATATTAATACAAATGGACAACCAAACTGAGGTGAGTGAATTGATTTGAAGAGCTAATTATCTCTATTTCAAACTACTTGTAGCATAGTTTACGCAGGAAATATGTGATATTACACATTGAGATAACGATTGTCCACCTGAGATGTTATGTTTGCAATTTGTTGTGAATGAGCGAGTTTTTCGTGCACATGCTATTTTGGCGGCCATTTTGAATTTTAATGTCAATGACAGCAATTCAATTCATATATAGTATCATTATCGGAGGTGTTTACCTTTAACTATGTATTTGAGCACTGTACATTGTGCCAACAAATATTTACAAATGATAATATGACAAAAGTAGCGTGATATATCTGTATACGACGGCCATCTTGGATTTATGCAAATTAAGCTTGTTTCCCCTGCTTCGATTTTTCTAGACTTTTAGTATGTTATCATAAACACTTCACAGACACATATGCAAGTAAACTAGTTTATGTTGCAATTTTGTTAAGGTTGGGCTACAAATTGATATAGGCTGACTGGTCTATTAATATTACAACCAGTTAATATAACCATGTTTAGGGCTCCAGATAAGATGCGTATTTGCGTAAATACCCAATTAAATTAGCCAAACAAAAACCCAATTGAAATCAGAATTAGCGAGTATCAAAAAGAAATAACAATTTTGTGGCACCTTTATCATTCTGCAGAAAACAATAAACAGACCACAACTATAGCATACTCTTCTTACTTTCCATGAAAACAAAGGAGACAATTCTAATGAAATTCCAAGATATGTTTTCATTTCGAAGCAAACTAATTCAATAATTGCTGTCTGTTGATGTGTACACAGTAGTGTGATTTTATTTTACCCAATTACACTTTTGAAATACCCAATTGCTTCAGAAATGATGGAGTGAACATACTCAATTACTAATTCCTTATATGGAGCCCTGTATGGCAGCCCTGTATGTTTATGTAAGCAATTACATTTTATAATAAGATTATTTTTCACCGTACTCGCGGTACAATTATATTTATTACGTCCCCGCCGAGATTCGGCGGTGCTCTAAATGTTTCGCCCTGTCTGTCCGTCTGTCTGTCCGTCCGTTAAGTTTGTGTAAGAGTTTCTCAAATCACCTAAGTGCGTCGACAGACCACATTTTCTAGTTTTCACAGAAGTGTGTGGGCACACGATGGCAGGTGATAGGCAGGTGAACATATAGATAACCTGGAAATAACTGGCAATCATATTATATCTACTGCATATAGTGGATAGCGAAAAGCGTAGGCCCATACCAGACTGCGCGCATGCGTAGACTGGTCTGGGGCTGCGCTCGGTACACACGATGTAAGCACAGGTTCATATTTCGTTTTTAGCCAGGTTTTTTTAAAAAAAATCCAGGCTATTGGATTGGCGAAAGCCGGGCGGGCGGGTGGACGGCGGGCGGCGGGCGGCGTCCACAATCAATGTTAAGTTTTCGTGTTTGAGTCCATTTCTTTGTTACTGTACCACCTAGGACCACCAAACTTTCACAGCTTCATAATCAAGGGGTGCCCACCACATATCACTAACCAACATGTTACTTTTTTTTTAACTTGACACATTTTTTCTGCGTAGTCGACTTAGCCATTTTCAATGTTAAGTTTTCGCGTTTACAATGTTAAGTTTTCGTGTTTAAGTTCATTTCTTTGGTACTGTACCACCTAGGACCACCAAACTTTCACAGCTTCATAACCAAGGGGTCCTATTATTTCTACGTAATTGACTTAGCCATTTTCAACGTTAACTTTTTAACGTACGTCTGGTTAGAGTTTTTTGGTTAAAACTTTTTCGTTATACTATATCTCTGCAACTGCTTCGCCCATTACCTTGAAACATCACATGGGTGTTTATCATCATCCATATTTTCATTCTAACCCCCAACCGTGCGGCCCCTGTGCCCAATGTCAAGGTCAAATTACTTTGAATTTTTTTGTTAATGTTTTTTTCGTGTACTATATCTCAGCAACTAACTGCTTCACCCAATACCTTGATACTTCACATGGGTGTTTATCATCATTGTCACACCTGCTTGCGGAAAGCGCGATCCTGTGCCCAATGTCAAGGTCAAATTACTTTGAATTTTTTTGTTAATTTTTTTTTGTGTACTATATCTCTGCAACTGCTTCACCCAATACCTTGATACTTCACATGGGTGTTTATCATCATTGTCACACCTGTTTGCGGAAAGCGCGATCCTGTGCCCTATGTCAAGTTCAAATTACTTTGAATTTTTTTGTTAAAGTTTTTTCGTGTACTATGTCTCTGCAACTGCTTCACCCAATACCTTAATACTTCACATGGGTGTTTATCATCATTGTCACACCTGCTTGCGGAAAGCGCGATATCGTCGGCATTTTGGCATACGTCCGTCTGTTCGTCCGTGTGTCCGGTTAAAGTTTTTTGGTTAAAGTTTTTCCATCTACTATATCTATTTTTTTAGTGTCCATGCCTCGCCCCAAGGCGCGACATGCAGGCCACGGCCATCTAGTCTACAAAAAGTGGGTATAATTATGTTATCCAAGTGTCTATGCTTGGAAAAAACCTGGCCTTCGTGGCTTTGCCTCGTTTCTTGTTTAAGGGTTATTTCGGTATATCTGGTGGTTTGGGTTTGGGTGCATTGTTACCAACATACAAAGTACGGTTCCTGTGTGGGTATTTTGACAGTATAAAACGGGTGCGAAAGTTCGGAAAGGTGAATGTGTAGATAGTTGACGATTTATGTCGTGTGTAATGATTGAGCATTAATAGTTGCACAAACTAGTAAATTACCACCAAAATCCACCAAAATACCCATATGACACCAAAATACTGACCATCTGTTCAAACACCTGTGGCTGTAATGTCCCTATTCCTAGCCAGATAATCGTGTCTAACACGGTGCCGTGAAACATTGTTGATATCCTGTCAATACGACATAATCACTGCGTATAAATATGTGTGGTTGTCATACTAGTCGATTCTCCGATTTTGAGGATGCGACTGAGTTTATGGTTTTGCATGTTAAAGATATATGTAGTGTTGACTGGATAAATAGAATAGTAGGTTAGTGCCGTGAATGGGAACAATATCTAGCGCGGCACGGAAACGGGATGTGCTCGGCAGAGCCTCGCCCATCCCGTTTCCGAAGCCTTGCCAGATATGTTTTCCCATTCACGGCACTAACCTACTATTCTCTATATACCTCTGATTGTAATACGAGATCAGCCATGTGATTTTGTTTCTACGAAGATATGCGATATATATTCGATATATCACGACAATTATTAACAAACATTACGATATTTTCCATTAATAATGTCCATATAATTTCCCTCCGTTTCCACGTAACGACTACACGTAATACAGTGAATGCGCCTAACCTTTTAGTAGCTGTCGTAGCATGCAAATTATGGCGGACATAGATTTACGACCAATGGCACTGTGAGCTTAAGGCTCACAACTACGTACACGTATATGCTCCAAAACATGACTTGCAGAGAAAGGATTACAAGGTCTAACCAGACTAAATCAAAAAGATTTTCATGAACGGTGACGTCAAAAGTATTCGCTAAAATACTTGCATCCAGATGGTTGATATGTTTGTCACGTGACGCAGTTTGAAGTTTTTTGAGCGACCACCAATGTTGTTATAGAAGACTGGACATATCTTATCAAATAATAATGACATCTATATTTTAATTGGTGTAGATCAGAGTGGGTGCACATTATTAGAACGTATGTACATGTATATATAACCTAACCATTTAACACAAATTTGACGAAAAGGCAGGCATATAATTGTGCTCTGATTATTGGACAAAAAGCATCATTCAAATTATTTCTTAAGTGCAGCACATTTATTTATAAACGTTCGGTGAACAAGTTGATCCGCAACAGGTTTGTTATCAGTTTATATGGGAAACATATATATGTGTACACTATAAGGGGAAAACATGGGACAAACCAACGTATGTGACGTATGTGACATCAGATTACAGACCTTTTTACAGATTACAGATTACAGACCTGGTACCTTCGTACGATTAAAATGTTCTTAAATGCAAATTTTGGTTCGTCAGGAAATTTCAATTGATGGATTTACATGTATTGAACATAGGCTGCATATGCAGCCTATGCTCAATAAATGTAAATCCAATAATGGTTTACAGAAATACATTGCTAATGTGAAATGTACATACTACATGTATTATAACATTTTAGTCGTACGAAGTTTAATATAGCGGCCCCCAGTTATGTCTTTGGCATGCATACATGTACAAGGTGCATGATCACGTGGTTACAATAACAACAACGTCGCCCACTTCAAAGTAAGTATTATTTGATAGTTTCATTAATATGCAACGGACTTTGATGAAATATGGCGCAGCAAACGCGTCTTCATGAGCTGCATTTGGTGGTCCAGGGAGTTTGGCACAGACTTAAAGTTTGGGCGAAAATACAGAGACCACCAAATGTAGCTTAACAAGACGCGTTTGATGCGCCATATTTCATCAAAATCAGTTACGTATTAAGGACACTATACAATAATACGTACTTTGAAATTTCAGTACTTGTTGTTGTTAGTAGTACCACGTGATCATACACCTTGATGTACGCCTGATTGTAAAACTGTCTGAACACCCCTCGTTCAGTTCACTAGGATAACAACGATGCCCACGGAAGTACCATTACGACGTGATGAACACGGTAGAAGGAGATTATATTAGATCTAGGCGATTAAATTGTCAGACGCTTGTCGCAAATTGTCTCTGATTTCTGAGCTTTCGGCGAAGGTATCCCACTTGAGAACTACTTGCACACAATTAATACGCACAGAACGCTACATCGTAAAGGGCCGCGATTGATTTTTGTCTGCGTCGGTAATTGGTGCTCAGTTTTAGCACGCGCTAATTTCGATGGTGGCGCGTAGACGTCGTAAGAAAACGCATACATAGTATTGGTACCGAGTCTGTAACCCATTGTTGGTATGTTTCCTGTAGCGTGTTTCAATGTACAGTGTAACCTCTCTAAACCGGACACCAAAAAAACACATGTGATTTCCATTTATCACGGGTGACAATGTCTATCTAGACACCATTGGGACCTCGCAGGGTGTTCGGTTATAGAGAATAGTAGGTTAGTGCCTTGAATGGGAAAAAATATCCGGCAAGGCTCAATAATTTCTTTATTTCTCATCAGAAGTATATGTTGTGACCACTCATTTGAACCGTCTCGCCGAGACGGTTCAAATGAGTGGTCACAACATATATTTTGGTTCAGAAATAAGGAAAATAGATAGAGAATAGTAGGTCAGTGCCGTGAATGGGAAAAAATATCTGGCAAAGCTCAGGAAACGCCTACAAAGTATTGGTACCTAGTCTGTAGTAACTCATTGTTGGTCTGTTTCCTGTAGCGTGTTTCAATGTACAGTGGAACCTCTCTAAACCGGACACCAAGAAAATACATTATTTTCGATGAGTTTCTTGGTCATTTATCTCAGGTGATAATGTCTATTCGGGATCGCATAGCACACAACTATGACTCAGATGCCTGATTTACAGTGAAACCTCTCTAAACCGCAAGGGCGGCGGAAGTTGGGGGCCGGCGGGCCGGCGGGCCTGCCCCCTCCCCCACCCCAATAATTATACATGTATAATAAAGCACATATTATCATCCTCAAACTTGTTGAGAATGCAGGAAATGGCGTTTCACTCCTCTTAGATTTCAGAAATTTCCGGGGGAGCATGCCCCGGACCCCGCTAGCAACATCCAGGCCCTTTGTGTCCTCAAGACTGGGACCTGAGAATGCAGGAAATGGCGTTTCATGCCTCTTACATTTTCAGAATTTACGGTGGAGCATGCCCCCCCCCCCCCCCCCCAACCTCTATAGCAAGATCAGGCCATTTGGGCCATCAAGACTGGGCACTGAGGATGCAGGAAATGGCGTTTCACGCCTCTTAGATTTTAAAAATTTCAGGGGTAAGCATGCCCCCGGACCCCCCAAGCAAAATTGGGCCCTTTGGGCCATCACGATTATGCCACACACCCCCAAATATTTTGTCCCGTTCCGCCGGTCTTCTGAACACGTTCCCAGAATTTCAAAGCGAAGGCAAGCAGTTCAATTGGCTGAGTTAAGTTTCAACAGATTGTTTTACTTCATTACGAGCAATAGGGCTGCATAAAGTTATATAAATACAGCACATGCCCGGAACCTTGTGTTTCACGTCAGCATTGATATAAATACGATATAAATACGTTATAAGGATTAGTTGTGGCTGTAAAAGGAGAAATCTGGCTTATGGAATCTGTGACCAGTGCAACTCCAAATCAAATAACAGGATAGGAACTTCATAAGACAGTCATATTTCGTTCCAATCCTCTTCACACTGTTTATCTATCCAACTTGTGTGTTGTTATTCAATAATATACATTTACACTAGATCAAATAACACACTCATGTAGCCTGATAACGGTCTGTATTCCTTGTTAGAAGCAAGACGGGTGTTACATTGATGGAATGGCAAACAGTGCAGATCCTGATCAGACTGTGCGTATGCACAGGCTGATCTGGATCTACACTGGTTGCAAAACACATAAGACCCTTTTCTCCAGAGACTACCACACATAAGAGGGATATTTTACATAAATGTAAACTTGTAATATAACCGTATGTGATTTCGGCGCCATGGCTCAAGAATGTAATTAACAGCTAGCCTATTTTGGGAATGTTACATACGTAGAGAGTTTCTGGTGTAAGTTAATTAATGTTCCAGAATAGCACGACACGAGACAGAAGCTGGATTGGTATCATATTTGTTTTGGAAGTGTGTGGTTACACGATGATAGGTGAATATATAGATAACCTGGAAATAACTGGCAATCATATCGTATCTACTACATATAGTGGATGGCGAAAAGCATAGGACCAGACCAGACTGCGCGCATGCGCAGACTGGTCTGGGACTGCGCTGGGTGCACACGATGTAAGCACAGGTCCTTGAAGAACGGTTCATATTTCTGTGTTTTATGGGTTATTTCGGTGGTTTGGGTGCATTGTTACCAATATACGAAGTACGGTTCCTGTGTGGGTATTTTGACCGTATAAAACGGTCCGAAAGTTCGGAACGGTGAATGTGTAGATAGTTGAAGATTTATGCCGTGTGTAATGATTGAGCATTAATAGTTGCACAAACTTGTAAATTACCAAAATCCATCAAAATACACATATGACACCAAAATACTGACCATCTGTTTCAAATACCTGTGGCTGTAAGGTCCCAATTCCTAGCCAGATACTCGTGTCTAACACGGTGCCGTGAAACATTGTCATATCCTGTCAATACGACCTAATCACTGCGTATGACTATGTGTGGTTGTCATACTAGTCGATTCTCCGATTTTGAGGATGCGGCTGGGGTTATGGTTTTGCATGTTAAATCTATCTGTACTGTTGACGGGATAAATAGAATAATAGGTAATGCAGTGAATGGGAAAAATATCTGGCACGGCACGGAAACGGGATGTGCTCGGCAGAGCCTCGCCCATCCCGTTTCCTAAGCCTTCCCAGATATGTTTTCCCATTCACGGCACTAACCTACTATTCTCCACTGTATATACCTGTATGATGATTGTACAATAAGAGTATACAACGAATTGATATAATACGAGATCAGCCATGTCATTTTGTTCCTATGAAGATATGCGATATATATGCGATATATCACGACAATTATTAGCAAACGTTACGATATTTTCCATTAACCCTTTGAACCCGAAATCCCGCTATATCGGTTTATGCAAAAAGTGCAGATCCAGATGAGCCGGCCCGTAACGAGCCGTCTCATCAGGATCTGCACTTTTTGAAAGTAATTTTAATATTTTGGAGAACAAAAACACCTCCTTTTCATAAATGGACGAATCTGAAAATCATTTTGTGACCATTGGATTGGTCGGAACATTAGCATATCACAGTCCATTCAGGGTTGAAACGGTTAATAATGTCCATATAGTTTCCGCCATTTCCACGTAACGACTACATGTAGCACAGTGAATGCGCCTAACCTTTTAGTGGCTGTCATAGCATGCAAATTATGGCGGACTCAGATTACATAGATTTAAGACCAATGGCGCTGTGAGCTTAACGCCCACAACTATGTATATGCTACAAAACATGACTTACAGAGAAACGATTATATACAAGGTCTAACCAGACTAAATCAAACAGATTTTCATGAACGGTGACGTCAAAGGTATTCGCTAAAATACTTGCATCCAGATGGTTTATGTCATATGCACTTGTGTACTAAACTACTTCACAAGCCTGTTACTGTATCTTTGACATCATTTTCAAGCATATTTAAAGAAAAAAAAATAGATTAAAAAGAATCCGAATATGTTTGTCACGTGACGCAGTTTGAAGTCCAGCGGTTGGTTTTTTGAGCGACCACCAATGTTGTTATATGAGACGTATCTTATTAAATAATAATGAAATCTATGTTTTAATTGGTGTAGATCCAGTAGCCTATTTCACCAACATTGAAAAGTATACTTATCTAGCAAAGTATACTTTGAGGGAGAAATTTTCAATTTTTTATTTTTATTATACTGAATTTATTACATTATCACAGCCATTTTGGCTGTGATAATGTAATACATTCAGTATAATAATTCTGCATACTTTTACTCATCAAATATATGCAGTCGTTAGTTCTATATGAAATAATGCATTTCGGGAAAAAATATATGATTTCTCCCTCAAAGCATACTTTGCTAGAAAAGTATACTTTGCAATGTTGGTGAAATCGGCTACTGATCAGAGCGAGTGCACATTATGAGAACATATGTCTATATAACCTAACCAATTAACACAAATTTGGCTATTCCCTGCTACTTTCCTTTTCAGAATGGATGTTGTGGGACCTATTTTCACATAATCTGCACCCATTCTGTTCTGGATATTACGGAGCACCGCAGTGTTTTATTTTAAATGCTACAAACATGCTGAAAACTGGTTTTAAAAGCACTTCAAAATGTTCCTCTGGTGAAACTGGATATTAATTCATCAAGATTTGCAAGCAAACTGTGTCTGTGACCTCAAAACGCCCGCACTATTTTTTTTTATACCGGACTACTTCTGCCCTGGGCGATTTCGCGCCGTTTTTATATTTTCTAACCAGCACGTGCTTCGCCAGACAACAGTGGCTATGTCTGTTCGATGGGTGTTAACCGAATGTGGTGTATATTGTCAATATCTAATCAGTATGCTCAGTTTACAAACTATATTTTCATGTTTCGTTTTCTATTGTATTGACCTTTAAAGGTACATGTCAACTCAGTAGGCACAACATGTTCTTTATATCAGAGACATTTTCTGAGACCTTTAACGCTATAAGAAAATATGCACGTTTTCCGTTAGTTGCGGAAACGTACCTCTTCAAAACACTTCCTTACCGTCCGTAGCATGCTACGGACGGTACGGACGTGTTTTGACGATCTATTCCGCAACTAGACTTCCGCCAGACAACAGCGGCCATCTCCGCTCGCCCATCTATATTCGAGGCAGATAGCCCGGCGATGTGGTCAGTTATTCACACTCCATTATAATCCAATACTGACAATCAAATTGCTCCTCCAGCACCAGTGGAAGCCAGGCCATGCATAATTGATAGTTCTGTGAGAAAAGTTCCAGGAAATCTAAAGATTGTCTGCCACATCACGCAACGTATACAGAGTACATTGTATATCTGCACATTCGCGATAGTTAATGGTTATAGTCTGTTTCACGAAAGCTGCCCAAATTTTACGGCTATATAATTTTATTACGAAAAATTGATTTGTCTATGGGAATTTAACATGGGGGAAAAAGTGGTAAGGAAGTGTGGGAGGAGTTAAAAAACGAAAAAAAATTGGAAATTGACTCTGAAACCTGACTAGATAGCTTGGATATGATCTAACTAAGAAAACAAAAGTTAAATTTTAAAAAATCGGTCCAGTATTTCTAAAATTCAATTTTTTTTCCCCATGTTAAATCCCCATAGACATCTTCACTCTCCGTGAAGATGTCTATGGGGATTTAACATGGGGAAATTGTTTTTTCGCAATAAAATCAATATTTGACCAAATTTCACGAAATAAAAAGAAGGCTCATTCTTAAATTTTCCTTTAATTTAATATTATCGAAAAAATATGGGATTTGAATTGTCTATATAGCCGTAAAATTTGGGCAGCTTTCGTGAAACAGACTATAGTTTTTTCTTGTCTTAAGGACCCGTGGGACCCCTGACATGCATATGCTTCAAACGTACTTGCACGGTAAATGTGATGGAATACGTATATAACACATATGTGAACATTATCATTTTACTACAGTGAAACTTCTCTAAACCGGACACCCTGGGAGGTCCCCAGGGTGTCCGGCTTAGAGAGGTTTCACTGTAATTCAGACATTTGATCATTCTGAGCCATAGTATAGTGCTATGCGGTCAAGAACATACATTATCACCTGAGATAAATGACAAAGGAACTCATCACAAATAAGACCATAGGTGTTTTCTTAGTGTCCGGTTTAGAGAAGTTCCACTGTATATTCTAAACGGCGCATGGGTATGCCTTTACGGCCATCTCATGTACAAGCCATCGGTTAGTTTTACCTCTTGCAGAGTTTTACAACGACAGCAAGCATATGACAGATAAATACATAAAACTTTGGTATGACATATCATAATTGATAGTTATATAAGGAAACTTCCAGGAAATATAAAGAGTGTCTGCCACATCACGCAACGTATACAGAGTATGTCGGCACATTCGCGATATTTAATGGTTAGTTCTTTCTTGTATTAAGGACCCGTGGGACCCCTGACATTCATTTAATTAAAACATACTTGTTCGGTAAATGTGATGGGATACGTGTAGAACATATATGTGGCTGTGACTGAAGAATGGGATTTTTGATCAGTGTCGCTCCAGTAGCCTATTTCATCAACATTGCAAAGTATACTTTACTAGCAAAGTATACTTTGAGGGAGTAATCATTTATTTTTCCTGAAATGCATTATTTCATATAGAACTAACAAATGCATATATTTCATGATTAAAATGATTATTAGGAGCAAGACGGGTGTTTCATTGATGGAATGGAGAACAGTGATGATCGTGATCAGACTGTGCGGATGCACAAACTGATCTGTATCTGCACTGGTCGCAAAACTCATAACCCCAATTTCTCCAGTCACTGCCACATATGTGAACTTCTATTGTTACTATATTCTAAACGGCGCATGGGGTTGCCTTTTCGGCCATCTTAAATACAAACCATTGGTCAGTTTCACCTTTCGTAGAGCGTTACTAAGACAGCAAAAATATGACAGATAAACAAAACCAATTTGGTACAACATGTTCCAAAGATAATTGTTTACAACGTGCTATCAATTATCTCATGCCAAAGTATACAACATGTTTGATATATGGGTTCTTGTTTTGTAATTTCCAAAGTCTATGATGGCCATGTTACACGGTGTAAATCATCAGATCACTCAGATACGCACCTATTTTCAGAACTGCATGGATGATAGGTGTACCGCATATATTCTGCTAGCAACACCTTTATGATAAAACACAATTCCATAACAATCATTATTACTTACTGCATTCAATATGTTACGAAACCAGGAGAAATAAAAGTTGCCATGAAAACAAAAGGACGACTCTACATGACTATTATTAGTATATATATAGGTATGTAATTGAGACACGCCATGTGATTTTGTACTTTCGGATATCTGCTTGATTTCATGAAATACGTTTACAAAATATACAATATTATTCATAAGTAAAGTTGACAAAATGTTCAGAGTACATGCACATTTTGTTTACGTTTGACGCTATTTACGGAAATATTGTAAAATTTGTAAACGTATTTCATGAAATTACGCAGATTTCCGAAGGTACAAAATCACATGGCGTGTCTCAATTATAAGCGATTTCTGTTTGTGTTTTCATGACGATTTTTATTTCTCTGACTTTCTACTGGTTACTAAATATATTATGAAATATGCTATACTTGTGGTTTGTGTATTGTTTTCTGCAGCATGATACATGTACCATTTTGTTAGTGCTACTCTCTACTTCTGATTTCAATTGGGTTTTTGACTTTTTAATTGGGTATTTAAGCAAATACGCAGCTTATCTGGAGCTCTGGACACTGGTACCGAAACATATTCTGACCAAATCGTGCCCATGGCTCTATAGACTCACTGGTTCAATCCGCGCCGGCGTAAACTGTTTCACGTCTAAAACTGCATCGGTTTCCTCACGAGATGCCACACAGATATAATTAGAGCTATCGCATAAACACATTTTTCGTCTAGTAACCGGCGCAAATTTCTGCACCGAGTAATAGACTGTGTTTCTGCAGTATCTTCTGCATGTAGCTGAATGGGAATTCGTCAGGAATCTGGGGCCCGTTTCACTAAACTTCTTTCGACTAAAATGTTCGTAAGCGCAGATTTAGAATCGTCTGCAAATTTGAATTGATGGATTTACATTTATTGAGCATAGGCTGCATACGCAGCCTATGCTCAATAAATGTAAATCCAACAATTATTTACAAGAAAACAGTGTTAATGTGAAATTTACAGACTATCATAATGTTGCACTTACGAACATTTTAATCGTAGGAAGTTTAGTGAAACAGGCCCCTGCCGCCTATTTCTACGTGAAACTTTTTATGCCGGCGCGGAGTGAAGCACTAATGAGACTGCACCGATAAATCATGAAGTATATGTGTTTGTTTCCCCATGAGTTTGTTTTGCAAGAACTATTTCTGGAAACATGCAAACCCAGACATATAAAACACGCAGACAGCGAAACATATTACAGCAATTCATTTTCCATCCAATGTCAGTTTTCTTTTATTCGAGCTTTAGCGAGAATTCTATAACCAACACCAAATGTGAGACCTGTCCGAGTTTATGCAAATGAAGCGTATGTCGATCGCAGGACTTATTTTGCAGCTTAAACTTTTTAAAAACACGGCTCGGACGCCATAAAAAGTGTTCCAACAGCTTAGCTTGATTGCCTTTTGTCAAATTACAATGTACAAATCTAGATATAGTCCTAGCCCAAGGTCAAGGAAAATTGTTCTTTCTCGCATTTTATTTTAGATTTCCGGGTTTAGATTGTCCTTAATTTTGAAAAATAACCAAAGCGACAATCAAAGCGAATGTCAAGCGGGCTAATCAAATTGGCTGTATAAAAACCTAGCTATGATTCCCATAGCAGATACCTTGATTGCATTACACACCGGTAATTTAATTGTATATTTAATATTGTCTACAAACTTCGAATTGTCTGACGAATGAAATATGGTAAAAAGGAAAATATAAAAAAAACAATGCTCTATATAAAACTGAGATTTTATTTTATCGAATACTCACGTGTTCTAATTATATTTTTTTTATTTTAACTTAAACGGGCTGTTTATTTGTATATTTATTAGTGTCTAACAAAATAGTCTTACAAATACTGCGTCAAAAACTGAAACTGTACTATATATTGTAGACTGTCTTTTATCGACTGCTCACTTTTTCTTTTCCAGTTGTAAATAATATTCTTTTTTCTATTCCTACAACTTACTTTTAGAAATGTTCCTATAAAAACTAGACCGTCTTGTAATAGATGGTACTATTGTCTGTTTCACGAAAGCTGCCCAAATTTTACGGCTATATAAACAATGCAAAAACAATATTTTTTTCGATAATATTAAATTAAAGCACAATTTAAGAATGAGCCTTCTTTTTATTTCGTGAAATTTGGTCAAATATTGGTTTTATTACGAAAACTTGATTTCTCTATGGGAATTTAACATGGTGGGAAAAGTGGTAGAGGACTTGTGGGAGGAGTCAAAAAACTTTTTTTTTTGGAAATTGACTCCGAAACCTAGCTAGATAGCTTGGAAATGATCTAACTAAGAAAAGAAAAGATAAATTTAAAAAATCGGTCCAGTATTTCTGAAATTCTAAAACATTTCCCCATGTTAAATCCCCATAGACATCTTCACTCCGTGTCTATGGGGATTTAACATGGGGAAATTTTGTTTTCGCAATAAAATCAATATTTGACCAAATTTCACGAAATAAAAAGAAGGCTCATTCTTAAATTTTCATTTAATTTAATATTATCGAAAAAAATATGGTTTTTGAATTGTTTATATGGCCGTAAAATTTGGGCAGCTTTCGTGAAACAGACTATAATCGATCTGACGGCTATGACACGCACAGTCGCATGCGCTACTATTACTAGCCCGAATTATCTGTCCAGGCGCGGATCCAGGATTTCGGGTTGGGGGTGGGGGGGCGTAACTATTTTGTAAAATAGTCGACCGAGCGGGCGGAGCTCATGATAGCGCCAGGGGGGTCCGGGGGATTTTTTTTGAAATCTACATCGCATTTCCTGCGTTCTGGCGCATTTTGGAGCAACAATATTGACACTGTCACAGTATGTTTAGACATGATTTTTAACGAAAAAAACAGACTTTATTGAGCATTTGTAGATCTAAAAAAAAGCATTTGATTCTGTAAACAGAAATGCTCTGTGGTTTAAGATGTACAAATGCGGAATAGGTGGCAAAGTTCAATGTATTTGACCGTTAAATCATGTATACGTCATTGCGGCACATACTCAGAGTTTTTTGAATACTCAATCGGACTGAGACAGGGTGAGGTCATGTCTCCTCTGATGTTTTCTATCTTCTTGGAAGATCTGGAACTATTTTTACAGGATCAGATGGGCAGCGGTTTAGAGATTAACGAATTGTCTTTGATATTACTACTGTTCGCAGATGACATGGTCATACTTGGTAAATCGCCTGAGGATTTACAGCAGAGCTTAAATTTGTTAAATGACTATTGTGATAAGTGGGGCATAGAAGTAAATAGTGACAAAACAAAGATAATGGTATTTAGAAAAAGAGGCCCTACTAGGGTTAATGAAGTATGGACATATAATGGTCGGGGCATTGAAGTTGTGAATGATTTCAGTTACTTAGGAGTGGTATTTAATTATACTGGATCATTTGTATTGAACAACCAGGCACTGAGTGGAAAAGGTCTAAAGGCTATGAATGTGTTACTGATGAATGTTCGAAAACACAAGATTCCTCCGAAATGCCTGGGCCAGCTATTTGACGCCTTTGTCTCATCAACGCTAAATTATGCTTGTGAAGTTTGGGGTTTTAGTAAATCTAAAGAGCTTGAACGAATTCAGCTCAAATTCTGCAAGTCTGTCCTGTGTGTCAAGGCGTCAACTAGCAACGCAGGCATTTATGGGGAACGTGCACGTTACCCATTGTATATACAGAGATACATACGAATTGTAAAATATTGGGGCAAGCTGATCAGTACTGACAATTGTATTTTACATAACTTGTATATTGCTACTATGAGGGAAGCTGATGATGGTAAAACGAATTGGGTATCAAGGTTAAAAGACTTGTTATATAGATTCGGTTTTGGAGATGCTTGGTTAAATCAGCGAGCAATTGACCATAGTGCGTTTGTATGCGTATTCAAACAACGTATAATAGACTGTTTCATACAAAAGTGGAGAGAAGATGTTGATGCCAATAACGTAATGACGTTCTACAAACATATAAAAGTGAATTTTGAATTTGAGAACTATTTAAGCATTGTGTACAATCATGAGCTAAGGAAGTACCTAACTAGAATACGTTTGGGCTCACATGGGCTGCGGATAGAGACAGGGAGATATGGTAGGAATCGCAAAGAGCGCATTCAAAGAGTATGCACTACGTGCGATTCAGGAGACATCGAAGAAGCCTATCATTTTATTATAATATGTCCCTCTCTCACACACATTAGATCGCAGTATATTGGTTCCTTCTACAGGTTGAGACCAAGCGTATTCAAGTTTACGTCGCTATTAGCTACAAATCATAAAATAACGGTCATAAATTTGTGTAAATATTTAAAAGAAGCATTTGAGTACAGAAAATCAGCCATTCTCTAATGTTAATGTGTTCACTCTTGGAATACTATCTACTATTTTGTATATACATGTATTTGTTTATATGATGAGAAACTTGTATGAGTTTAAGTCAATAAATTATATTCTATTCTATTCTGTATTACTAAATGATTATATCTAATCTCTATAGCGGGCACTCATAATTTTTAGAACTGGTGGAATAGTGACACAATTATAAACTTATTTAATTCCTATACGAGCAGTTTGTGCCTACTGGGTGGGCCTGTACCTTTAAGCCTGAGTATCCCCGCCCACATACACATGAACGCACATAAGGACACACACACACGCAATGAAATCAATATGTTATGATTTATTTTGTCAAATAAAACAATTGGGAAGCATGAGTTTTTATTATTTACGAATACAAAAAAAAGCTACTTACGTTTGAATAAGTTGAGTAACTTTGATTATAATGGCGAAGGTCGCTCGGCATGAAACCATAGAAGAGATATTCAGTAGGTCCGTTACCTTTACAACGACAACAGAACAAGATCCGTGTACACTACTGCCTGCGTGAATAGCTGTCAATTTATTTATCTCATAATACCTGAATATTCAGTGTACTTGAAATGAAGCAGCTTGATTGGCTGAGCCTGAGCTGTGCTACAGCTCAGGCTCAGACAATCAAACTGCTTAATTGTGATCTGGCATTGCCCGCAATAAGTAGGTGTTCACAAACGTTGATATTCCGGGCAAGATTAACGCGGGCGGTTGTGTATATACATGTATAGTCTGAGTCTCACAAAGACGCCAGTCGGTGTTTCGATCTCTGCATTATTAATGCTTTTATAGCTATAGAAGTGACTTCAATAGGACTGGGAAATTGGTAGAAATCTGGTTTCAGGATGAGCTGTCTGGCTGGCGTTTTATCAGAGAGATCATGTGGCACATTTTAGTAAATCGAAATATCAAGGTGCATGATCACGTGGTTACCACAACAACAACAATGTCTGAAAGTGTTGAAAGCGCATACACTCCAAGTAAGTATTATTTGATATTTTACTTAATATGCAACGGATGAAATATGGCGCAGTAAAGGCGTCTTCATGAGCTAAATTTTAGTCTCGGGACTTCGGTACATATATATATGTTGTTTTTGCGAAGAATCGATTTAAATAAACAAACGGCAAACACGACAGAAGTTTGGGCCAAAGTACCGAAGCCACCAAATGCAGCTGCGTTTGATGCGCCATATTGAATCAATATCCGTTACGTAATACGGACAATATAACAGAATACGTACTTTGAATCGGAGTCGCTTCTGTAAATTTCAGTAATTGTTGTTGTTGTCGTAAACTCGTGATCATACACCTTGTATATATCCGCATCATGTGAACAAATGCGAACGGACGGCTCTATATGTGGTATGTGTGTCACATTAATTGGTATTAGCCACCGAATTAGAATGCTTGTCCAGTAGATGAGTACTTCGATATACCATGTTCTTACTGTAGTGTTTATTACGGAGCCACGCAGGGGACATGGATTCTTTTTTATTAATTCGTGCCCACGAAATAACAATTCCTTCCCTCGAATTAAACAATTCGTTAAATAATTCGTTCCCTCGAATTAACAATTCATTCCCACGAATTAGCAATTCGTTCTCTAAATTTAACAATTCGTTCCCACGAAATAACAATTCGTTCCCACGGGAACGAATTGTTAATTCGTGGGAACGAATTGTTAATTCGAGGGATCGAATTGTTAAATTGAGGGAACGAATTGTCATTTCGTGGGAACGAATTGTTAATTCGAGGGAACGAATTGTTATATCGTGGGAACGAATTGTTAATTCGAGGGGACGAATTCTTAAATTGAGGGAACGAATTGTTATTTCGTGGGAACGAATTAATAAAAAAAAATCCTTGTCCACTGCGGTGCTCCGTAGTTTATGGCCTAAAACAGCGGGATTATTTTTATCACTACTTTTACTTGATGCAACGTGGTTAGGCTTTTTTAGAGTAAACCATGGCCGAGGGGTAAAACCGTCGGATTGCCACGCTGGCGACCAGGGTTCGATTCAGGGTTCAATTCCCGGGCGTCAGTATTTCTGAGATACTTTGCATTTCCTGCTCTGCTAGTCCTTTCGGATGGGGACTTTAAAAAAGTGGTCCCGTGTATCAGATTTTAAGGAGGGTCAGGGCACGTTAAATAACCAGAAGGAACTATTCTACTGGGGCCGGGTTTCTCTGTATCCACCTCCTTCCTTTCTCCCCTTCGTGGGAGACGACATACAAGGTCATCGAGCCAGTGCCGTCGTTACATCCAAGCATTTTTGGTTAGGCCTTATTATCAATGGTCAACAGTCACTAATGGCAGTTGATATCTGTTTGCCAGACGGTCGCATCTGTTCCATTTGAGTCTCCGGTTTCCTCTTTATATGCCTCTTTCACCGGATTATCATTCTCGTATTTCTAAATCCTACCATAAACAGTGTTCAAAACATGATTTGAAAGCACTTTAGAATCATTTCCAATGGAAATGATTCTAAAATGCTGTCTGACCATGTTTTTATTGAGAAGAAATACAAAATAAGAAACAACAGCAGACGAAAATTTTCGGTTCCCGCCTTCTAAGGTTTAACCACTGAAATTCTACACACAATAATAATATTATAAAAATGTTCTTCAATTCCAGACACCATTTTACGTAGAAACAAAATTGCTACCTCAATGCGATATTCTCCCCTAGATGGCTATCATAGGCGAACTATTGTAGCTACATTTTACGGTGCCCCACAGGGGACGTAGACTTATTTTTTGTCGCGCCCGCTTGCAGAAAGCGCGATATAGTCGGCACTTTGGCGTACGTACGTTTAAAGTTGTTGGTTAAGTTTTTTGGTTAAGTTTTTTGGTGGTTAAGTTTTTTGGTGGTTAAGTTTTTTGGTTTTTGGTGGTTAAGTTTTTTGGTTAAGTTTTTTGGTTAAAGTTTTTGGTTAAGTTTTTTGGATAAGTTTTTTGTTTTGGTTAAAGTTGTTCGTTATACCATATCTCTGCAACTGCTTTGCCCATTACCTTGAAACTTCACATGGGTGTTTATCATCATATATATTTTCATTCTACACCCCCCCTCCCCCGTTAAGGTCAAATTCATTCTATATCATCATCTTAACACTGCCCGTGCCCCTGTGCCCAATGTCAAGGTCAAATTACTTGAAGTTTTGTAAAGTGGTTAAAATGTGTCATGTTAATATATCTATGCACCTACTTTGCATTATCTGAACCTTCACATGCCTGTTTATCATCATCATATTCATTCTACCACCCCCACCCGTGCGCTGTGCCCATGTCAAGGTCATACTGTCGTCGCAAAGCTTTTTGTGCGAAAGCGGAAAGCGATATAGTATGCACTTTGGCGTACGTACATACGTGTGTCCGGTTAAAGTTTTTGGTTAAGTTTTTTGGATAAGTTTTTTGGTTAAAGTTTTTCGTTGTACTATATTTCTGCAACTGCTTTGTCCGTTAACTTGAAATTTCACATGGGTGTTTATCATCATCTATATTTTCATTCTACACCCCTGCCGTGCGGCCCCTGTGCCCAATTTCAAGGTCAAATTACTTTGAAGTTTTTGGTTAAAGTTTTTGTCGCGCCCGCTTGCGGAAAGCGCGATATAGTCAGCACTTTGGCGTACGTACGTACGTACATGTGTCCGGTTAAAGTTTTTAGTTAAGTTTTTTGGTTAAGTTTTTTGGTTAAAGTTTTTCGTTATACTATATCTCTTTTTCTGTTATTGTCCATGCCTCGCCACAAGGCGCGACATGCAGACCGCGGCCATCTAGTTTTATTAATTCTTTCCCACCAAATAACAATTCGTTCCCTCAATTTAACAATTCGCTCCCACGAATTAACAACTCGTTCCCTCAATTTAGCAATTCGTTGTTAATTCGTGGGAACGAATTGTTATATCGTGGGAACGAATTGCAAATTCGAGGGAACGAATTGCTAAATTCAGAGAACGAAATGTCATTTAGTGGGAACGAATTGTTAATTCGAGGGAACGAATTGTTATATCGTGGGAACGAATTGTTAATTCGAGGGAACGAATGGATATTTCGTGGGAACGAATTGATAACAAAAATCCATGTCACCTGCGGGGCTCCGTACCATTTATTATCCCGTCAACACAGTGCGTATGTGCCGTGAAACACGGTGCCGTGAAACATTTTTGATATCCTGTCAATACGACCTAATCACTGCGTATGAATATGTGCGGTGGCTGGGGTTATTTTTTTGCATTTTAAAGCCATTAGTAGGTGTTGACCGGATAAATAGAATAGTAGGTTAGTGCCGTGAATGGGAAAAATATCTGGCGCGGCTCGGAAACGGGATGTGCTCGGCAGAGCCTCGCCCATCCCGTTTCCTAAGCCTTGCCAGATATTTTTCCCATTCACGGCACTAACCTACTATTCTCTATAAACTATTTTAAATAAAAGTTAATTAGTAGATATCGCTAGTTGTTTTTCAGTAGTGTACACTTTATTTATTTTTTACCAAAGCCACTTTTCTAAACTACCGCGTTTACGGGATGAGTGTATTTCGTGCCCCGCGGACCAGGTTTTCGTTTCCAACTAATGCTCTGTCTTTGTTGACGCTAGGGTTTTAAAATTAATAGCTAAAATGAAGTGTGAAAGACATCTTATTATTACACTTGCTCCAATATTTTTTAAAACCTTGTACGTTTTCAAATATTTATGAAATGTTCAGTAGCCGAAATGGCCATTTCTGACATATTAGTAGCCAAATGACCATTTCTGACATATTTTAGCCAAATCACAATTTCTGACATATTAGTAGCCAAATGACCATTCATGACATATTAGTAGCCAAATGACCATTCATGACATATGTACCATATTTCTGACATATTTTAGCCAAATCACAATTTCTGACATATTAGTAGCCAAATGACCATTCCCGACATATTAGTAGCCAAATGACCATTTCTGACATATTTTAGCCAAATCACAATTTCTGACATATTAGTAGCCAAATGACCACATATTAGTAGCCAAATGACCATTCCTGACATATTAGTAGCCAAATGACCATTCCTGACATATTAGTAGCCAAATGGCTACTATAGCTATCAGTAACTCCAACCTAGCTCTTTAATAAATTGTTCATGAGTTTCCAGTGGGGTCTCAAAACATATTATTACACAATCGCCTGCGTTAAACTTGCCAAGACGTCAACGTTTCTCAACATATATTGGCAATCTCAACCCGAAATCTAAAACATATTATTACACAATAGACTGCGTTAAACTTGCCAAGACGTCAACGTTTCTCAACATTATATTGGCAATCTGAACCCGTAATCTACAACATATTATTACACAATCGCCTGCGTTAAACTTGCCAAGATGTCAACGTTTCTCAACATATATTGGCAATCTCAACCCGCAATCTAGAACATATTATTACACAATCGCCTGCGTTAAACTTGCCAAGATGTCAACGTTTCTCAACATATATTGGCAATCTCAACCCGCAATCTAGAACATATTATTACACAATCGCCTGCGTTAAACTTGACAAGACGTCAACGTTTCTCAACATATATTGACAATCTCAACCCGCAATCTAGAACATATTATTACACAATCGCCTGCGTTAAACTTGCCAAGGCGTCAACGTTTCTCAACATATATTGGCAATCTCAATCCGCAATATAGCTACAATCATTTGCCTCCGATAGCAGTTTTGTTTCTACCCACAATCAAGCAGTTTGACTTGCTGAGCCTGGGCTGTAGCATAGCTCAGACTCAGCCAATCAATCTGCTTGATTTCGTACACACTATTCAAGCATTCTGAAAGAAAACTGTCGGCAAGATTAGCGCAGTCGGGCCTGTTATCTGGACTATCTCAGGTCCATGCATTTGTGCCATGTGTGCGTTTGGCGTGGCACATCAAAAATATTGATTTTATCTCCAGTACGTACATTTGTGCCATGGGTGCGTTTGGCGCAGTACAGCAAACATATAATTAGCGCAGACGGAGGTGTAATCGACGCTGCCTTGGCGAGGGTCGTGTTACCGAGATGACGAATAATCTGACAATCTGGGAGACTGGATGACAATTATTTCCCCATTCGCAACACGACGTCATTACCTCATTCCAAATAAACCAGTCTCGGGAGAACTATATTCCAGGCAATCGAGAAGCTGGGAGGCTATTTGCAAGTTTTCTAACATACAGCACTCGAACAGCACGAACTAGAAAACAAACGTAAAATAATTCAGTCCCATCTTGGAACGGCCAGTAACGACAAGTTACAAAGTATTTGTCAATCCACGTGTTAATATCACATGTGTCTATCACCAATGACCATAATTTCAAAAGTTTTTTTATCGCTTGTATGTTTAATGGGTGGGTGTGTTCAAGATCAAAATTTCATGATTAAACTACCACTTTCAAACTCAAGGTGCATGATCACGTGGTTACAACAACAACAACGTCGCCCACTCCAAAGTAAGTATTATTTGATATTTTCCTTAATATGCTACGGATTTTGATGACATATGGCGCAGCAAACGCGTCTTCATGAGCTGTATTTGGTTGTCCAGGGAGTTTGGCAAAGAATTATGTCGTTTTTGCGAAGACACGGAAATCGATTCTTCGCAAAAACGACAGAAGTTTGGGCGAAAATACAGAGATCACCAAATGCAGTTTAACAAGACGCGTTTGATGCGGCATATTTCATCAAAATCCGTTACGTAATAAGGACACTATAATAGAATACGTACTTTGACTCAGATGGTTTCTGGAAATTTCAGTACTTGTTGTTGTTGTTATTACCACGTGATCATACACCTTGAAACTGCTATCATACAGAAATATAAACGAGAGATGTACAGCAGTTCAAACATATATATATCCCGGTGTGTCCCTTTGAGTGGTACCAATAGGTCAGAATACAGCTCCTACATCATAGACTAGGCATGTGTATCTCTGGGGCCTATTTCACCAACATTGCAAAGTATACTTTTCTAGCAAAGTATACTTTGAGGGATAAATTTTCAATTTTAGGATAAATTTATTATTTTTTATTACACTGAATTTATTACATTATCACAGCCATTTTGGCTGTCATTATGTAATAAATTCAGTATAATATTTCTGCATACTTTTAATCATCGAATATATACAGTTGTTAGTTCTATATGAAATAATACATTTCAGGAAAAATAAATAATTACTCCCTCAAAGTATACTTTGCTAGAAAGTATACTTTGCAATGTTGGTGAAATAGGCCACTGGTTCTGTACTCCGCACCGGCATAAAATGTTTCACGTCGAAAAATGCACCGGTTTCCTGACGATATCCCACTTAGCTGTACTTGGAGCTATCGCATAAACGCATTTTAGTCTAGTAACCGGCGCAAATTTCTTGCGCCGGTTACTAGACGAAAATGTGTTTCTGCAGTATCTTCCGCATGCAGCTGAATGGACTTTCGTCAAGAATCCGGCTCATATTTCGACGTCAGATAGTAGGTAGCCGAAAGCTTTAACGCAAATCTCGGACAGACAGACGGACAGCCAGCGAACAGGGTGGCGACTATAGGTACCCCAATTTTATTTCTCAATGTACATAGAAAGAGACTCTTACAAACTGATCCTACTACTTTTGGGAGGGGCCAAGTGATTCTGGTGTCGATGATGACCTGGTATCAGATCAGGATTATTCTGATTTCAGGGCTGAATATATAGTTTTTTTTATTATATATTTATATTTAGTTCTGATTTTGGGACCCGCCCCATCCCCCCCCCCCCCCATCTGTACAGGTAATAAATGGGATTTAGTACTAAACCCACTGACCCGGCCTTAAATTACCTTAGCTGTTGATAGGCCGTTAAACCCCAAAAAACAAACAAACAAACAAACAAATACACATTATGGAGGAAATAAAGAGTATATATCTATAAGGTGTCTGAATATTAGAGTAACCATTCAAATTATGTTGAAGTTGTATATTTTACTTCGGAGCGGACTGCAGGACCATTGTAGCTGCTATACTCCCAGTATATGAAGACATACAGGTGTTTGAACACAGGTGGAAGACTCGAACCTAAGACACAAAAAAAATGCCTATTAAAAAATCCTATTACCCCACCCACTTGGTCTCATACAGTACCATCTTCTATTTATAGAAGATGGTACTGTACGAGACGAAGTGGGTGGGGTAATGGAATTTGTTTTTAATAGGCATTTTTTTTGTGTCAAATGTCCGAGTCTTCCACCTGTGTGTTTGAACAGATGGTCATTGTTTGGGTGCCATGTGGGTATTTTGATGGATTTGGGTGGTTTCGAACTTTCGGACCCCGTTTATACTGTCTGTCAACATACCCTAACTTATACGTGTAACTTGCGGGAGGTGACGTAAATTGCATGTTGGTAACCAAACCACCAAAGATACCGAAATAATCCATAAAACACCGAAATATGAACCGTCCATCAGTAAGATGTGCGTTAAATTGTGTTGTTTGTCGGTCCCGGCGGCGGCCGGTGTATCATTGAACCACTGCTCACTTGCTCTAGTTTAAGCGAAAGCCTGACAGGAATAGTGGCAATATCGCACCGTTTGTCGATTGTTACACACGCTGTATGAAATGTACGAATTGTATTACGACTGTAGCACTGGGACACTGGGGCGTTCGGCCATCGACCGACGTCGAGGACAATCATGCTGCCAATTAGGTCAACCTCACTGCTGTCATATTACATAACGGCGACTGTCATTGGAGAATCGGGGCTGGTGTCTATGGAAGGTAATATCCGCCATAATTCTATTAGGCTTGATGCTTGCTTGCTGAGGACATTCTAGGTTCTATCCGTCTTATTACAATTATATGTGGCTTGATGCTTGCTGGCTGGTGCCATTACAACTTACTTTCATGTTATTATATTCGTCATTCGTGTTTGTGACATTTGAAATCTTCTTGTTTGTAGTCTTTAGAAATTGCATGTTCATTTGGATTGATGCTTTATTCATTCGCACTGTTTCAATGCGTTTGTGTTGATTACATTCTAAGTGACATCCGGAGTTCGATTATTAGGTTTGAGGAATACACCAAGCCACGGTCTGCCAAATATGGTCATGCGCCATCTTGTTTCCGGTTTCGCCAGAACGAGGGTGCGGGTAAACAAACCCACACGATAGCGAAAATAGAAGAAATTGTGCAGTGCTATTCGTTGTGTTTAATGTAAGTTTAGATACGATTTCACTCGCGACATTAGTGCATACATTAGAAAATAACCATAAGACCAGTTGTAATGGTCCATGACTGCTGCATGAACCAGTGAACTACAATACTGGACGTCCAAAAACATGTATCATGTGTATTATTTGTGGGTGGGGTATTGTAGTTCTTGCTGTCTAGACATAGTTGCGACACGTAACTGCTGCATACTGCCGAATGCAGAGTTACGGATCCTTCCATAGGCTTCCGCAGCAGAGTAGCGAATCATATTTGATTCGCACTTTGGCTGTTAATTACAGCATATTGTCTACACTTTTCAACATATTTTTTGTTTGCATTATAACAGTAAAACAAACTGGTAATTCTGAAACAGACCGGATCATTGTGGTATGTCTTGAAGATTAAATATTGCCTTTTCAGTAACTGGACCCCAATATATATTTGACATTTAGATTGTGCTTGCCGGTGACCGGGTCATTTTAAGATGCTAGGTTAATTTTACACACCAGGCCATCTATTTCTTTAAATTTATTACAAAACTGTTGTAATATGGTTCTAACATAATACTGACCTTAAATTTTGTGGAAACATATAGAAAATATGCTGTAATTAACAGCCAAAGTGCGAATCGGATTTGATTCGCTACTATGCTAGGAAAGCCTATGGAAGGATTCGTAACTCTGCTTACAATAGTATGCAGCAGTTACGTGGCAACTAGTCTAGACATAGCTCTATATGGCTTTCACTACCGTTACATACAGCGATATATAGACATGGAATTCTAGTGTACTTGCTGTTGTTGTGTTTTTATTTTTTGGCTAACTAATTGTCTCGGACTTCAGCCAGACCTGTGTCACGTAGCAAGCATCGGCACAATCGTATATTAATTAACTTTAAGCCGGTATACGGCGATAGTACCTATGCGCTACCCAAAGCAAGTCAATGAGTGTATCTGCTATTGACAAGCCCAGGAAAGTCGTTCCCTTGTCTACCAATAATAGTGAAATCATAATATATTATTATCAACATACAGTCTGTACATACGACCACAGAAAGGGTTTTAACACAACAAATAGGTGTGTAATAATATTATACCGACAACTTTATTATGGAAATTTAATATTATAATTCATTTATAACATAAAACTGTCTACATATATGCAATGTGACTCAATAAACAAATCAAACGTGCATGGCTACATGATAAAATAAAAAATATGTATTATCAGCCAGTGTAATTGCCAAGCTCTGCGCATGAATTATATTAGGTTCCCATAGCACCCACTCAACAACACATGCACAAAACAAACCAAAACCACTTCGCTGCCAATATCATATTTGTCACATGAGGTATTGAGTACAATAATTTAAATTACATTTCTAGTTGTAAAACAAAAACATCACAAAAGTGAACCCGTAACGCAACTGTTCCAAATATGTATAATAGGGTGTATTATAGATAAAATTAGTTACTATATTATGTTTAAAAGTGGCATAACAATAAATACGGTGGTACAGTGCCATGTGAACAAATAAATAATGGTTAAAGATGGTCAATCGAAGTTAGTATTAGAAAATGTACAATGTTAGCAGGAGTTGCATGTTGTATTGTCAACATTTACGGTGAGTAGTATTGTAAATTAGCATACTGTATATCAGGTGGTTAGGATTGAAATCGGTTTTAAATGCTGGAACAATCACGTTACTTACTCACATCATAGATTAGAATATATTGTATGTTACAATAATATAATGTCAAAATAATATAAACTTCACTTCTGTTGCTTCTGTGTTCATGGTAAAGGTCAGAAATTCCTATGTAAAGGAGTAACATTTCTCACATAACATAGCCAAATTTGAAATATCGTACAATATCACAATATATGGTAATATTATGTTGAGAACAATAACATATACATATATGTATACGGTTTTGTCCTTGGGAGACCAGTTCAGAATATGCACGCACCTGTACACTACATAGATTATACTCTCATATAGCATTATAGGCCTATAAAAACTTTTAGTTAAAGTAATTTCTGTGTCAGTGAATGGTGCAAATAATTGAGAGATTGCATGTCCGTATGTGCATATAATAATACTAATCGGCATATACTATGATAATATCCCGTCGTATGAATGACGGTTACTGGTACTAATTGACAACTGCTCACCTCACCGAACTACTAAAAATCGTTGTTCTTTCGTGATAACAGTGAAAATGTGATCACAAACAACTTACTAAATTAGAAGATCGCCAACATATGTTATCACATCGATAATTATCAATAAGTTGATTAGTTTAATCGAAAACGTTCCTTCGTTGCACTGCTGGAAAGTGACAGGCGGTCTGTCAAACTATGTTTACGCTGGGTTTACGAGCCTTTGTTTACTCGCAGTTCGATCACGTGACAAGATGGCGCCCAAACCGTGACTTGGTGTATTTGATTCCTCAAACCTTTTGTTTTCGTTGGTTTTTTTTTTTTTCTTTTTCTTTTTATTCAGCCGTCGAGACTACAGCCCAAACCGCTGGTCGGATCGACTTCAAATTTTGTATACCGATTCGCATCAACATTGAGACGAGAATAACGCAATTTGCAGAATTCTCATGACGTCACTTTTTACTAAACCGGAAGTGACGTCATATATCATATAATTCCCTATAACTTCCTTATTTTCCAACCGATTTCAAAAATTCTTTTTGAATTGTAAAGCTGCGAGAATTCTCTATCTTCGTTTCGCTGACAATGTTTGGCTATCTGCTCAAATGAGAGAGCTATAGACATGTGAAATTGAGAAAAATGAAAAAAATCAACAATTTCAGATTTTTATTTTATTTTAACGGGTGGTCTTTGAAAACAGTTTCCAGTTTACAGTAATCTCAGCAACATAATTTTTTGACAGCGTCACGCGGGACATTCATCCGCACAGAAGATGATATTTTTCAGAGCAATGGCTTGAATAGTTCTGATTCTATTGTCTTTCAAACTTGGACGTTTTTTTTTCAATTTTTCAAATTTGAAATGTTCATAACTTTTTTATTATCTAACCGATTTCAAATATTTTTTTTGCATTAAAAAGCCAACACAATTCTCTATCTCCGTTTCGCTGGTAGTTTTTGGCTATCTGCCCAAATGAGAGAGTTGTAGGCATTTGAAGTTTTTAAAAAAAATTGAAATGGTCATAACTTCCTTATTATTCAACCGATTTCAAATATTTTTTTTGCATTAAAAAGCCAATAAAATTCTCTATCTCCAGTTCGCTGGTAGTTTTTAGCTATCTGCTCAAATGCGCGAGCTACATGCATTTGAAGTTTGAGAACGAGCATATAAACTTAGCCGCCTAGAACAGTGTGTACAGCTGACAAACTTCGAGGTGGAGGGCCAGACAGGTATGGTGGGCTGTATCAGACCACTGGTTTTATATACGAACTGACATGCTGTGAGTGCTTTAGAATCGTCTCAACTTCAATGTCAGACTAGGGGTTAACGGTACACATTTCGTAGAACGTTATATAATGAAAAATGCTTAGGATAGTCAAGCGATTCTGAAAATACAAAACTTTATTTTTTCAATTTCATTGGAATTGCATCAATTTTGTTTGAGTTTCATATGTTTTCGTCATTGGCAATGTCTTCTAATCACTTTGCCAGTGTACGTTTGTCAGTACATCAAGCCTCAAACCGTTGATGCAGCTTCAGCTGCTCTAGTTGATTATTGCATCGCTGTTTTGCCGAGCGTTTCGGCCGTTTCGGTCACCCTAAACACCCCAAAGGCTGGAAAAGGCTACATAGGCTGTTCGAAGTTGCTTGTACGTCCGTTAGCGGATATTTATACCATGCATTGTCATTCAATTGACTGAATTAATATGTGTTATGATCATGTTAATCATTTTAATCATTTGAATGCAATAATCTACCACAAATATACGTGTTTTTGGTCAATTATCTAAACGCGCACCTGCGCCGATCGGCCGCGCGGAATTCGACAAAGAGTGATTAACACCTATTAACATAATCGTTTAGCAGGTGCAGCTAAACACCGATTATACTTATTGCATTATTATTAATATAAGTCAATGATCGATCAACGACATTCATTTAAACATGCTTTATGTATCAACACATTACGTGAACAGGACGAATGCCGAATTTTGAGACATCAGATATCTACCTTGACAATTGGTATCCACACGCATAGGCGGCGGAAGCCGAACATTATTGGGGGGGGGGGGGCAATGTTGAGGGCACGAAGGGCTCGATAGCGCTTGGGGGTCCGGAAATTTTTGAAATCCAAGTTCTTAGCAAAGTTCTCAGCAAAGTCAGCAAAGTTCTCAGCAAAGTTCCCAGTACTCATTCCAAAATTTACAGAATTATTGGGGGGGGGGGGTAAAAATATTGGGGGGGGGGGTAGGCTCCCCCCCCACTTCCGCCGCCCCTGACACGGTGATACAAAATATGTTTATGAGCGCTACGTACGGCTATGCAACGAATATTTCCTCAGATTGCGGAAGCAAAATCTTTTATTTACACGGCCGAATAAACGTGTAACTAGTTGTAAAAGACATTTACGCCAGCCTACCGCTATATTGACACTTCGTCAATGATGTCGCATTATATTACGTCACTACGTTGTATGACGTCATAGTCATGTGACGTTATAATCACATACGTCAAGGGTCATGAACACGGTGATGATAATACTGAGCGATTTTCACTATATATATTGGATTACCCTCGTATGTGTGCATCTGTAAATATCAGTTTGCAAACGTTTCAGTATCCGCACGTGATGTACGCACATTGTGTTAAATGAAAAATGAGATGTATGGTGTTACAATGTCACTTCGAAAAATAAACACGTAATTGTGTAACTATTCCACACGTTTTTCTTATAATTTATACGTGGATACCCATTTTCAATTTTCAAGGTAGATAACTAGCTGATGTCTCAAAATTCGGCATTCGTCCTATGTTCACGTAATGTGTTGATACATAAAGCATGTTTTTAAATGAATGTCGTTTATTGATAATTGACTTATATTAATAATAATGCAATAATGCAATAAGTATAATCGGTGTTTAGCTGCACCTGTTAAACGATATGTTAATAGGTGTTAATCACTCTAATTCCGCGCGGCCCGATCGGCGCAGGTGCGCGTTTAGACAATTTACCAAAACACATATATTTGTGGTGGATTATTGTATTAAAATGATTAAAATTCATAAAATGATCATAACACATAATAATTCAGTCAATTCAATGAAAATGCATGTCATAAATATCCGCTAACGGACGTACAAGCAACATCGAACAGCTTTTGTAACCTTTGTGGCCTTTTCCAGTCTTTGGGGTGTTTAGGGTGACCCAACAAAAGTTACCTCGATAAGCCACGCCCCTTGACAACAACAATTGCAACAGTAATTTGGCAAGGTAATATCCGCCATAATTCTATGTGAATTGATGCTTGCGTGCTGATGACATTACAACTTATATTCATGTTATTTTATTCGTCATTTGTATGTATTACATTTGAAATCTGCTTGTTGTAATTGTATTTGTCTTTCTTACATGTCCATTCTGCTGATTGCTTTGTTCATTCGTCTTATTTACATTACAATTATTGATACGTCCTTATTCGTGTCCCTGTTTTATTGCACTAAGCATTTGCAATAGAAAGTAAGAACAAAGCACTTAGCACATATAATTGTAATATTAAGACGGATATAACTTAAAATGTCATCAGCCAGCAAGCATCAAGCCAAATATAATTATGGCGGATATGACCTTCCATAGGTGTCGGGGCTGCTGTCAAATTACTACTAGCTAAGGTTGTATGGGACTGTGTTTTTTTTCTGGAGAAATGGGGCGTGTGGGCTTTGCGACCAGTGCAGCTCCTGATCTAACAGCACACTCCTGTGGCCTGATAAAGATCTATATTGCTTGCTAGAAGCATGATTAGCGATTCATTGATGGAACGGCGAACAGTGCAGATCCTGATCAGACTGTGCGGATGCACAGGCTGATCTGGATCTGTGCTGGTGGCAAAACCCATTAGCCCCATTTCTCAGTCACAGCCACATATAACTTGACTGAATCCCCCAAAATATGGTCAGTCTCTCATACTTTCACTATTCGTATGGATGCTGTGGAACCTACAATGTACTTATACATGACCTGCAACCGGTCTGTATAGATTCTGCATGAATTAAACAATAGGTTCACTTACTCCTACGAAAGAAAAATCCAACCTCGTCATGTCCCCTAAGATTATTTACATTATTTGGCCACCGAAATTCTGTTTACATCACGTGGCCCAACAGGTTCAGTGTTTGCTTCTAAATGCTGTAAATATGAAAACTGGTGTTAAAACACCCCAAACTATTCCTCAAATGAAACTGGGTAGTAATGGATCTAGATTTGCACGCAAACTGTGTCCGTGACATCAAAACATCCGCACTATCTTTTGTATACACCGGACTACCTTTGAATACCCTTTGGCGAGTTCGCACCATCTAGTATTCTCTAACCTAATTCGCGCCTATTTCGACTTGAAACATTTTCCGCCGGTGCGGAGTGCGGCACCAATGTAATTGTATTACGACGGTAGCGCCGGGACACCGGGACGTTCGGCCATCGACCGACGTCGGGGACATCCGTGCTGCCAATTAGGTCAACCTCACCGCTGTCGTACTACATAACGGCGACTGTCATTGGAGAATCAGGGCTGGTGTCAAATTACTACTAGCTAAGCCTATATGTGTCTGTGTTTATTTCTGGAGAAATAGGGCGTATGGGCTTTGTGACCAGTGTAGCTCCTGATATAATAGCACACTCCTGTGGCCTGAAAACGATATATATTGCTTGCTAGAAGCATGATGAGCGATTCATTGATGGAAATGCGAACAGTGCAGATCCTGATCAGACTGTGCGGATGCACAGGCTGATCTGGATCTACACTGGTCGCAAAACCCATAAGCTTCATTCCTCCAGTCACAGCCACATATGTAGCTGTGGCTGGAGAAATTGGGCGTTTAGGCTTTGCGACCAGTGTAGATCCTGATCTAATAATACAGTCATGTAGCCTGATAAAGATCAATATTGCCGGGTGTTTTATTGATAAAATGACAAACATTGCAGATCCAGATCAGACTGTGCGGATGCACATGTTGATCTGGATCTACACTGGTCGCAAAACCCATAAGCCTCATTCCTCCAGTCACAGCCACATAATGTAGCTGTGGCTAGAGAAATGGGGCGTATGGGCTGTGTGACCAGTGTAGATCCTGATCAAATAGCACAATAATGTCAGTGATAGTGATCCATAGTATGATAGAAGCATGCCGAGTGTTACGAGCCAGCTCATCTGGATCTGCACTTTTTGCATAAACCGCTATAGCGGGATTTCGGGTTCAAAGGGTTAATTAGCACGCTGTGTGTAAGCGAAATGCTAGTAAATATTGCCAGTATTGCCTTTTTACAACCGATAACACTGAAAACCGACACCGTATAAAAAATAGTTCTCCAAGCTGACATAAAAGTATCACGTGGAAATAATTAGTATTAATCTCTGGAACTCCAAATCTACATAAACAAATAATTAATGCTAGCTTTAAATCATTTGGAGCTAGCTCTAAATATTTAATGCTAGCTAGTGATTTTCCAGTACAAATTATATAGAGAATAGTAGGTTAGTGCCGTGAATGGGAAAACATATCTGGCAAGGCTTATCCGCAATATCCGTGCCGCGCCAGATATTTTTCCCGTTCACGGCACTAATTAACCTACTATTCTATTTATTATATCCCGTCAACTCTATAAATAGCTTTAAAATGCAAAGAATAACCCCAGCCGCATCCTCAAAATCGGAGAATCGAATCGCACATATTCATACGCAGTAATTAGGTCATATTGCCAGGTATCAACCATGTTTCACGGCTCCGTGTTTCACTGCACATACGCACTGTGTTGACGGGATAAAAACATTTTCCCAATCCCTGATTTTTCCAGGCGAATTATAGGTACAACTGGATTCAGACATACGATACAAATCTACAATTAAACTATTTTTTTTCCATACCGGTTTTAACACTTTCTAGACATACCTGTAGCCAGTGCCTTAAATACGAGTGTAGACATAATTAATAAGATAATTTTTAATTGGCGTCATAGCGTTAATAGCAGGCAGTGTCAAAATTGGTGTTATACTGTTATCAAACATTTTAATAATTTGCGACTTAATCAATACTTAAATGTTGATACATTTATTGCTAAAACGGCACCTTTAGGAGATCTAGTTACGACAATGATGCACAAATACGTTGTTGAATGGCATAACCGTATTAACAGTAATAGCAGCATACAGGGTGAAGGGGGTAACAAACTCAGGTCTTATTGTAAGTTCAAAAATAACTTCGAAACAGAAGCATATTGCAAGCTCTTGATTCCATTTAAGCACAGGTCAGCTTTTGCCAAGTTTCGCTGTGGGGTTGCTCCCATTAGACTGGAAACAGGACGATACGAAAATATTGCCCTGGATGAAAGGCTGTGTATATTTTGCAATGCTAATACTGTGGAAACGGAAAGGCATGTGCTTTTAGAATGTGATTTGTACAGTGATCTTAGAACTGTATTGTTCGATAAAGCTTGCAACATTGTTCCGGATTTCTTGAACTTGTGTGATATCGATAAGTTTGTCATCTTATTTTCTAATGATGATATCATGAAAGAATGTGCCAAAACTTGTTTCAATATATTAAAAAGAAGGTGTGGTTGTCTTTATAGATGATCAATGTACCGTACGTTAGGTCTTATTCATTTAACCATGTATTATAGTGTAGATATTGTACTATATTCATGAATGATTGTGTCTATGTTTATCATGTGTTTTAGTGTACGGGTACGTCATATTCATGATACATGTACATGCAGTAGGTTACATGTAGTTTGTGCATGTGCGTTATAGCATGTATCAGATGCTCGTGTCACGAACACGTTAGATAACTGTATGTACATATTACCCATGTATTCATATTCATTTTTGTATGTGTCAAAACACATGTTTTATAGTGAGTGTAGTCTCTTGTAATTCGTATAGAATGGCGATGTACTATTTTACTGTATCTATATTGTATTATCTTATGTGTGTACATTGATGAGACTTTAATAAACAAATATATATATAGATATGTTTAAAGGTGCATGCACACTCAGTCATCACAACATGTTCTATATTTATCCCGTCAACACAGTGCGTATGTGCCGTGAAACACGGTGCCGTGAAACATTTTTGATATCCAGTCAATGCAATTTTTGCATTTTACAGCCATTTGTAGGTGTTGACGGGATAAATAGAATAGTAGGTTAGAGCCGTGAATGGGAAAAAATATCTGGCGCGGCACGGAAACGGGATGTGCTCGGCAGAGCCTCGCCCATCCCGTTTCCTGAGCCTTGCCAGATATTTTTTCCCATTCACGGCACTAACCTACTATTCTCTATCTATTTTCCTTATTTCTGAACCAAAGTATATGTTGTGACCACTCATTTGAACCGTCTCGGCGAGACGGTTCAAATGAGTGGTCACAACATATACTTCTGATGAGAAATAAAGAAATTATTGAGCCTTGCCGGATATTTTTTCCCATTCACGGCACTAACCTACTATTCTCTATATCAGAGACATCATCTGAGACATGTTAGGACAAAATAAACATTTATTCACCATTACACACGTATTGATTGGCAGTATTACACATTTTATACCAGACGTGAATTTCCACACTGAAACCGTGTTTCCTTCAAATGTTAACGGAGATTACTATTTATTATCTGTATTTATGTTTTGATGTGCCATGATCATACTGTATAATATGTCACAAATATTTTTTTTTCAGGTGACGCATTTAATTAGTATAAATAATTAAAAAATATCATGCCTCATTTGCATATGAAAATAGCCCGATACAACCGCGCGTCACAATCAGTAAAACTAAATATTACTAATATCTGTATAGCTGGCACTCGTAATGTTTATAACTGGTGGAATAGTGACACAATTATACACTTATTTAATTCTTATAACGAACAGTTTGTGCCTACAGAGTGGGCATGTACCTTTAAGAACCTGTGACTTCAGCCGGAGCCAGGATGCGTTAGTGTCATGGGGAGTGACACTCACAAATGAGACACGCCGTGTGCTTTTGTACCTTCGGACATCTGCGTAATTTCATGAAATACGTTTAAAAAATTAAAATATTTTCCGTCAATGGCTTTCAAAAGTTGTCAATTTATTTTGTCAACGCTTGACTTTATTTATAAAAAATATTTTAAATTTTGTAAACTTATTTAATAAAAGTACGCAGATGTCCGAAGGTACAATCACATGGCGTGTCTCAAATGACACAAATGAACAAGTGCAATAAACATTAGTGCTGCACTCTGCGCCGGCGTAAAATTGTTCATGTCGAAAAAAATCAGCTACATAAACATGAAGATTCAAGCGAATCTCTCATACGGTATAGAAGTACTATCAGAATTGAAAACGTGACGGACATACTGACGGACGGACGGACGGGCGGACGACGTTTCAATTCCTATATCCCACTTTCACTACGCGATGGGATTATGCTCGTTTTAGTATAGCTGCACGTTTTCCGCGTTCCAGGCAACAGGTTGTACTATATCGCTACACCACCGCCAACGCTATAAATTTGCGTAATAGCATTTACATTTCGCGCACTAAAATATAGAACAATCCTGCAGGACGTTCACGTTCATACTTCGCAATATTATTATTATAGGAATGAATGGCCTTTTGTGGAATTTATCGGGGTATAAACTTGGAAAAGTCGCGGGAATACTGACGAAGGCCGGAAGGCCTCGTCCAGTATTCCCGCGACTTTTCCAAGTTTATATCCCCGATAAATTCCACAAAAATGCCATTCATTCCTTATAATTCCAGCATTAGAAATAAATTCATCAAGAAAATGTGTTTATTTTCCGTTTTCTTAAGAATTATTTTAACTGCGCCTCACGGTTACGGAAAGTAGTTCGGCATGGGAGTTTACTGGGATATAAATTGTGGACAGAGACTTGCTACGGACCAATGAAATGTTAGGGAATTGTGTAAATATTTTTGTGCTGGAATTATTGAGAGACAATTCTATAATATGAGACAAATATATTACCATAAACTTACCTAATAAAGTGCGTTTTAACACAATTCTAGATCACTCTATACGCAGTAAGTAAACAAAGAACTCTTCAAACGCAAAGTTGGAAAGACTATTTCGTCTTAACTCTTATGTAATGCAATGTAATGAAATGTATTTAGAGTTTTGTACTCAGAACTAGTTTCAGTACCGCATAAGCACTGAATGTTACGGAGCCCCGCAGGGGACGTATACTTCTTTTTTATTAACTCGTCCCCACGAAATAACAATTCGTTCCCTCAATTTAACAATTCGTTCCCACGAATTAACAATTAGTTCCCACGAATTAACACTCACAAATTAACAATTCGTTCCCACGAATTAACAATTCGTACCCTCAATTTAACGATTCGTTCCCACGAAATAACAATTCATTCCCACGGGAACGAATTGTTAATTCGTGGGAACGAATTTTTATATCGTGGGAACGAATTGTTAATTCGAGGGAACGAATTGTTAATTCGAGGGAACGAATTGTCATTTCATTTCGTGGGAACGAATTGTTAGTTCGGGGGAACGAATTGTTATATCGTGGGAACGAATTGTTAATTCGAGGGAACGAATTGTTAAATTGAGGGAACGAATTGTTATTTCGTGGGAACAGTACATGCCCACTCAGTAAGCACAAAATGTTCTTTATAGGAATTAAATAAGTATTTAATTGTGTCACTATCCACCAGTTCTAAAAATTATAAGTGCCCGGAAAACAGATATAATCATTTAGTAATATTTATTTTACTGATAGTGACACGCGTTGGCATCAGGCTATGTATTACTTATTTATACTAATGAAATGCGTCACCTGAAAAAATAATATTTTCGACAGATTATAAAGTATGATCATTGCACATCAAAATATAAATACAGAGAATAAATAGTAATGTCTGTTAACATTTTAAGGAAACACGGTTATCGCCCCTGATATCAGTGTGAAAATGTTCGTCTAAAATAAAATGTAAAATAATGCAAATTAATACGTGGGATAATGGTGAATGAATGTTTATTTTGCCAGAAAATGTCATGCGTACAGAATATACAAAAGTATCTGTATCACTATATTATAACCCACTGCGTGGGCATGTACCTTTAATAAAAAAAATCCATGTCCCCTGCGGGGCTCCGTAGAATGTAGTGTGAACTTGCGATGTATATGGTTTACTGAAAATAATTGCATTTTATTGAAATCAATGGTAATTATATAGGCCAGTAGAACAAGAGGGACTTAGCACCCTCATTGCAGTGACCTCTTCGATTACTCCCCATTACCCATTTATATGTCCGAGTTATACAGTGGAACCTCTCTAAACCGATCTCCGATTATAATGCCTGTTCTTGATCACAAAGCAAACACGCGTGTCTTGAAGTAGTCATCTGTCTGTTGTACAGTGGAACATCTCTAAACCGGACACAGAGAAAAGTTAGTTGTGCTCAAATTTTGATATTTTCCATTGCCCTTTATCTCCGAGTATAATGCCTGTTCGTGATCACAAAGCAAACACGCGCGTCTTAAAGTAGTCATCTGTCTGTTTTACAGTGGAACATCTCTAAACCGGACACCCTGGGGACCTCCCAGGGTATCCGGTTTAGAGATGTTCCCACTGAACAATTATTTGCTTCACATTCGGGGGTAATAGCCTGTAAGCTTGTAGACGGAGACAGATAATGTGCACCACTGATTTGATATAAGATTCAATAACGAAATCGAGTTTGGCGCATTTGGTGTAACATTCAATATGGAAACACGACGACCATCTGATCATGTCATGCATTTGCGCAAGTTATGCTATTTAGGGTGTGGGACGTGGCGGGGAAGAGAGGGGCATTGCATCGTCTGTGTATATGGATTTAGCCTGCTTCTATGGAACGCCAAATCTAAATAAACTATAATACTTATTTCTAGCTCATTAAATATTTAGAGCTAACATTAATTATTTTAGCTTATGTAGATTTGGCGTTCCTGGAATGCCAAATCTACATAAACTGAAATAATTATTTTTAGCTCTAAATAATTACAGCTAGCATTGAATATTTAGAGCCACCTCCAGAGACATAGAAGTACTATATGTTTCTGCTCCAACTGATGTAGAGAGCTCTTCAAATGATTTGGAGCTAGTTGTAAATATTTAATGCTAGCTTTAATTATTTACAGCTAGTATCAATAACAATTATTTGAGTTTAAGTAGATTTGGCGTTCCATATGAGTCGGCTTTCTTTGGTATTGCTGTTGGAAACAGGCAGGCATTTTCCATAGACCCACATTCACACAAGCTTGACAATCACAAACCACATGCGCCAAAATCAGCTTTGTTACTTCCATTGCTGGAGTCAGTTACCTAAGCCGGTTCTAGATCCATGCCAAACACGGGGCCATGCGGCTTGATTTGCGGATTTATTTCCCTTTTTCTTTTTGGCGGAACCGTCTACTTACACTTTCAAAATCTCTAGCTCACCGCCAGATCAATTCGCACCCAGAAATGTGTAGAGCATGCAAATAATATAACAAAATGGTTGGCACAGACATACCTTTCCGGTAGCGTCTATTTTATGTATCTATCTGTCATAATAATAACAACTAGAGCAGCTTGAGCTGCATCAACGGTTTGAGCCTCAAACATTGATTTCATGTGTAACTAAGCTTTAGCCCAAGGTGTAAACTATCGGTTGCAAAAAGAATTTCTGAAGTTTTAGAATGAACAGTCCAACATTATTGTGTTCGCATCATCACACCGATGTGGGGCCGGTTAGCTTAGAGGTAGAGCGATGGACTCGGAGCGAGGGATACCGGGTTCGATCCTTAGCCAAAGTTTTAGCTAAAGGACTGAAATATCGACTACAGCAAAAACAATTGAAATCGAATGATAAATAACGAAGCTGACGTCACATCCGTTTGCTCTATTTTGAAAACTTGAAAAAATACGTTCATCTTTGACATCGAATAGAGCCGTAAGTAGTCAAGATATAGCTCTGAAAATTATCATCTTTCATGCGGCTGACACTCCCCTATCACCCTGGCAAGAAATTATGTTGCTGTCAGTACTGTACAAATTGGAAAACGTTTGTAAAGACCACCCGTTATCGGCCGAAATTCGGCAAAATCGTTGAAAAGTATGTACATTTTTCAACTTCAAATGCATATAGCTCTTTTATTTGAGCAGATAGCCGAAAGCTGTCAGTGAATTTGAGATAGAGAATTTTGTCAGCTTTCCAATGCAAAAATAATTCTTGAAATCGGTTGGAAAATAAGGAAGTTATAGGAAGTATGACGTCACTTCCGTTTTCGTGGAAAGTAGCATTAAAAGATATCTGAAAATCTCTGAGTGTCTGCTGACACTTGATCCGAATCGGCATGCAAAATTTGAAGTCGATCCGACCAGCGATTTGGTGTAGATGGAGGGAGCCCGTAAGTCAGCGGATGATTATTTTTCGATAGTTATCGCCCTTAAATTGCAGTTTACGCCATTTGTAAATACACCTAATAAAACGGAAATTAAATATGTGCAATATTCCGCCAGTGAAGTTTTCGTTTGTTTTTCACCATAGGCCGGCACAAAGCGGGAAAGTTTTAGCTAAAGGACTGAAATATCGACCGCAGCAAGAAATTTTGAAATCTATTGATAAATAACGAAGCTGACGTCACATCCGTTGTTTGCTCTATTTTGAAAACTTGAAAAAAAGACGTTCATCTTTGACATCCAATAGAACCGGAAGTAGTCAAGATAGAGCTCTGAAAATTATCATCTGTTATGCACCTGACACTCCCCTATCACACTGGCAAGAAATTGTGTTGCTGACATTACTGTACAAATTGGAAAACGTTTGTAAAGACCACCCGTTATCAGCCGAAATTCGGCAAAAATTCGGCAAAATCGTTGAAAAGTATGTACATTTTTCAACTTAAATGCCTATAGCTCTCTTATTTGACCAGATAGCCGAGAACTGTCAGCTTTCCAAAACAAAAAAATTTGAAATCGGTTGGAAAATAAGGAAGTTATAGAAAGTATGACGTCACTTCCGGTTTCGTGGAAAGTGGCATTAAGAGAAATCTCAAAGTCTCGACTCACACTTGATCCGAATCGGCATGCACAATTTGAAGTCGATCCGACCAGCGGTTTGGGCTGTAGACTGAACGGCTGAATAAAAAAACAACAAAAAAAACAACAAAAAAACAACAACAATAGGTTTTCGGCGCAGCTGAAAGCCGCCTCAAACCTAACAATAGGTCATCGTCCTGAGAATGTATTCCTTGTTGCTAAGCCGTACATTGGACTGGCTTACGGTCACATTATCCACTGGCCGACTGGTTCCTATATGAACTACATGCATGTATAGTTTATACAGCAACACCATAGAAAGCCGAAGTAAGCCGAATCGTGGTCAGTCACCGCGATTCGGCTTACTTCGGCTTTCTTTGGTGTAATGAAAGACTCACTGTGATCATGGCAATTCCTATTACTTTAAAAGTTAAAAGCAGAGTTCTAAATTTCTGGAGCAGACTTATCACTGGCAAACAGGACAAAATATGTTGTAATTATTATACTCAATGCATATAAAAAAGGTTTACCATTCACCGTGGATAAAGTTTGTACATGATATTGGATTGTCTCGGTATGTCTGACCATTGGTTATTACAAAAAGTTGATCATCCTCTGGTTGTTAAGCATAAGGTTAAAACTGTTTTGAATGACCACTATATGCAGTAATGGAATAATAACATTTGTAATTCAGGTAAATGTTTAAATTACAGAATATACAAGTCAACATTTCAGTTTGAAAGATACTTGAATATTCTCCCTCCATCATTAGTTTCTGTCATGAGTAAATTTAAATGCTTAAGTTATAACATGCCTATTGAACAAGGTAGATTTTTCGGAATACATAGAGATAATAGATTATGTAATATATGTAATAGACAGGAATTAGGTGATGAATTCCACTATCTTTTTAATTGTGTCTATTTTTCCCAAGAAAGAAAAAAGTATATTCACAAAGATTTTTATACATCGCCTAACACCTTCAAATTTAATATAATTATGAATTCTTCGGATAAACAAACGCTAGTAAAGTTAGCATTGTTTATGAAAGTTATCATATCAAAATTTAAATGATGACTGTCCTGAAAGAAGCAGTCTTAGAGGTTAGTGGTGAATGTGGTCTCCATTAAATTATCATGTCGTGGTAGGGATCTTCATTGCTCACTTCATACGAGACTGGTTTTGTCAGAACAGGGTTCATTAATTATCATGTTAATATAATAGTCTTAAGGTTACATCATCTTCCTTGACTTCATGTATGTAGAAACACATTGTTTGTGTGTCTTTCAAAATGCCATGTTTGTTTGTTTAATATGTTATATTTTCTTCTTAGCTCAGATGCCCATATGGGCCATGATTAATACAACTTGAAACTTGGTTGTATTACGGGCAGCCACCTTGACATGGTATTATATTAGTTTAGTTTACTGCGGCTCCTTGGGTTACGTTATTTCTATTTTGATAAATAGATTCGGTTTGACCCATTTTGGCAGGGCTGAATATATATATAGATTTCATTTGTGTAATATTCAGTTCCGATTTAACCCCCCCCCCCCCCCACCAAGTCGTACAGGTGAAATATGGGATTTAACACCGTTAACCCGGCCTAAAATGACCGTAGCTGTTGACAGGCCGTTAAACACCATTAAATCAATACATTGACACGTTTTGTAGTACAAATACATTAAAAATATTTGAGGTAATATTTGAGGTAATTTTTTAAACAGTTACAATTTACACTATTAGATGTACTATTCTAAAACTTGTAGGACAATTGTAGGTCTATGCATATACATAGAGGAGCTTACATGAGTGATGATTAATAGGATATGTATCAAACGAGTTAACTGATTTCATAAGAAACGAGGCTATGCCGCGTTTCTTATGAAATTAGTCAACGAGTTTAATAAATACCATATTAAATCATCACACATGTTAGATTATATGTATTGCATCGTCATACATTACATTGAAGCTGTACTTGTCACCAATCCTGTTTTTTCCAACGAGCTAATTCGCATAGTTATCAAGGTGTATGATCACGTGGTTATAGCAACAACAACCAGTACTGAAACTTCCAGTATATATCCTATTCAAAGTACGTATTCTATTATATTGTCCTTATTACGTAACGGATTTTGATGAAATATGGCGCATCAAACGCGTCTTGTTAAGGTGCATTTAGTGGTCTCAGTACTTTGGCCCAAACTTATGTCGTGTTTGCGAAGAATCGATTTCCGTGTCGGTAGACACGGAAATCGATTCTTCGCAAAAACGACATAAGTCTGTGCCGAACTCCCTGGACGACCGAATGCAGCTCATGAAGACGCGTTTGCTGCGCTATATTTCATCAAAATACGTTTCATATTAAGGAAAATATTAAATAGTACTTACTTTGGAGTGGGCAAGATTTCAACACTTTCAGCCACTGTTGTTGTTGTTATATCCACGTGATCATGCACCTTGGTTATTGCACTACAGTAATATGAATTCTATTACACTGTGTTAATACACTGCGAGCGCTCATTTTATGCAATAAAGAAACGTACATGTACTTCACTTTGCGGTGCAGTGTCATATTTAGAGACGACGCAGATACCGTTTGCACCATCAGACGATTGTATGCAGCATCGCATACATATTCTCAATGATGGCGGCGTTCTGTGATGGCGTGCATTAGCACAGATTGGCTCATTAACTCTGTCGTTTCACAATCATTTTACATCCATTTGTGTCATTACCGGTAATTGAAACTCCTAGCACGGAGGCAGAAAACGTAGCGGTACATAGGTGCACAACCGCCTGTGTTAATCTTGTCCAGATTATCAACGTTTATGAACATCTATCGGCAATGCCGAGTCATAATCAAGCAATTTGATTGCCGGAGCCGGAGCTATACACAATCCGCTTGCGATAATATTGCCCAAGATTATCAACGTTTCTGGGCATCTATTAAGGTGCATCATCACGTGGTTACAACAACAACGTCGCCCACTCCAAAGTAAGTATTATTATTTGCCGATCTATTTCTCCTATATTCTCCTTTTCTCCTATATTCGGTAATCTACAAACGCGAAAGTTGTTGTATCACTTCTAAACTACATCAACCGGATAATTTTTCATTGTTGGCCATTATCTCTGTTTAAAACTTTAAATATAGCGAAATAACACAATTTGGCTATAAATAAACGTTTTAACTACAAGAGTTCAGTAATTTGGCTATAAATAAACGTTTTAAAATACACCTTATATTTCCTTCTTGAAGCAAACATGGCTTTGCGAAGTGCATACAATTGTTTGTACAGTAACTGGATCCATGTGATGATGATGGTGGAAACCAGACGTGTATTGGTTTTGAACCAATAAGCTAAATCCTGGTGCAATAAGCCGAGACGTAGATGTATTAAGGTCATGAATAATTGTTCATTGGTGACATAGTTGTTTTGCGCCCTCGTCTTTTACTCGGAGTCTTATTGGCATCAGACACATTAGAATTCAAATAGTTCATATTTTCTGTACATTTCCCTAAACAATCCCACAGACACATGAATTGAAAGTTAATCCAATATAAAATATAAAGGCTTTATCATCATCCTTGACATTGTCAACATTGAATGTGTCATGAAATGCAGTAGATGTGTCCGAGGTTTGTTTTTTACCCACAGGCTTGCGTAATGCAAATGGTGTAACACTTTCATTTAATTTGGCACTGTTTTCCAATATTTTATTTTGTATACTTAATAATTTAATTACTTCAGTTGTTGGCGGATTGTCTCTTTGGCATTCATGATCACGTACAGAAGGTTTACATGTGGTTCCAACACTTATAAAGAGATGTCGCTGGTCTGGAATGGTCTTGGTATGTGAAGTTGATGGAACTTCTGTTGCGCTGGAGCCCACGACACCCACATCACTTTCATTTGTATCCGTCAACAGCAGTAGATTCTGCGCTGCATCCGATCTTTCCAGTTTGATTTGCTTTGGTGATTGATATTCAATAATTAATAGGCCTAATGTACCTGTGTTCTGCATTTTATGGGGTCGGGATATTCAGCTGTCGTGCCCCGTCCACCTACAAAGTGCATCGAACATATGTAGGTGTCTCTGGTAACATTGTCAATGGTAAAATATTTTCGACCACAATTCTGTACCCAGTGTTGACATTTTTCTCGATTTTGTGCAGGTTTTGGAAACCCGTTCCACAATCCATCCAATAAAGTATTTGTCTTCACCGGGTTTCAGGGTTCGTGAATCGCCATAGCAGCAATGTAAAACCTGTACTGTATGCTCTATTTATCTACAGATTACACTCCGCAATACACAAAGTTGTAGTCACTGTGCGTTTGTCCGAATTCCGTGGCAGCACGCGAGTGGTCGGAGCTACCGGAGCTACCGGTTTCAGTGCCATCTAAAAATAGACGCAAGCTCCTATTCGTACAAATTGCCTAGAAGGCAAACCGCCTAACGTTAGTTTACCGAACTCTTCTAGTTATTTTTTTTGCCCCGCCCCGCCCCGCCCCGCCCCGCCCCGCCCCGCCCTGCCTCTGTATATATGTTTTTCCGTCTATCCATCCGTCCGTCTGTCCATCAGTCCGTCTGTCCATTCGTCCGTTCATCCGGGCACATGTTTGGGATATTTGGTGGTTGGAGGCCTAAGACAAACGAAAACAATGCAACATATTCCGTAACCTAAGCCTATGGTGTCTTAAGTGGTCATTCATTTCTCTAAAAACTATGAATATACCACCGAATGGTGTGTCATGATGAACGACTGTCTGACTTTTGTTTGTTCTTTATGTACAGAACATACAAACGATGGCAGCTGCATTAATTTTGCTATAATCCAGGCGAGCAATTTACGACGGGAACGAGTCTTCAGGACCGAACCAATCCCTAGACTTCATGGATAACGATGACCTAATATCTAAATGCAGACTGTCTCGTAATCTTATTCTACAAGTATGCGACATTGCACATGCTGACATTATACGGTCAAACCTGAGATCACACAGTCTGCCAGTGTCATTGCAAGTGTTGATTGCATTGCGATTTTACGCAACTCGTAGTTTCCTGGCGGTCACTGGAGAATCAGATGTACACAACATTAGCAAAGCAAGTGTTTCTAGAAAGCGGAGTATAACTTGTGCGGACAGTGTATTGACGTGTTAGCCTGTGTTTCTTTCTGATAAGGGGATACATTGTTTTCTGACTAAATGGATAAACAGTCCTGACGCATTTAACAACAATTTCAGACCCGTTCTATGCTGAATGCATGTGCGCGTTAATCCATTCCTATACTGGTCAACATGTTCAGGGGCAATCCTATAGGTGTGACATATGTGTCTGACTCAAACAGTGCATGCATTTCTACATGTAATCAACAAATTACCCGTGTTCAGTTCAAATAAATCTAATATGTCATTCGGTAGTTGTATCAGATACATCTATATCTGACCGGGCATACCATTATTCATCGACAGTACACGTGTTCTGCTGACTCTGAACGTGATTTTTGAATTAAGGAGGTAATCTAAGTAAAATTTCAAAATGGTCGAACTACAATTTTATTGGAATGCAAAAATAAATACATTGTTAATTGCTTCTTTTGTTGCTGTTTCATGTTATATGCCAGAATATATTACAGTATAAGGTTAACTAGTGGCAATAAATATATCCACATGTATTCAATGGCGTCGGAATATTGAGATAAAATTTATATTCTACATGAAATTATTTTTAAAAATTAATAATATTCAACATTAGGCCTGCAATTCCGTTATTTTAGATGTCAAAACACATAAAGGGAAAATAAAGTCATCATAAAAATAAAAGCCCCGAGCGGGAATCGAACCCGCGCGGCACATACCAAAGCTGTAAACAACAACTAAGTTGTAATATAACTTATGACGGACTTGTTATGACCGCCTTAAGTTTGTGTTGTGAAACCAAATAAGCAATGACTTAAGTCGGTCATAACGTTTGTCATAAGTTATAACTTAAGTTCGAACTTATGAACAAACTAAGATTTGTTAGTGAAACGGTCCCCCGTTCCATACAAATTCTAGCCGATTTCATCAACATTGCAAAGTATACTTATCTAGCAAAGTATACTTTGAGGGAGTAATCATTTATTTTTCACGAAATTCATTATTTCATATAGAACCATCGACTGCACATATTTGATGATTAAAAGTATGCAAAATGGCTGTGATAATGTAATAAATTCAGCATAATAAAGATTAATCAATTTATCCGTAAATTAAAAATTTCTCCCACAAAGTATACTTTGCTACAAAAGTATACTTTGCAATATTGGTGAAATATGTTACTGATCATCGTTTGGCTCAAAGATAATTGCTTCGCAAATGTGATAGAATATATATTTTACATATAATTATGTGAATACTGCCTCGTTACTGTATCCTATACGGCACACGGAGTGGCCAAGTCGGCCATCTTTGTGTGTCCGAGCCACTTTCACCTCTTCAGGCGTTGACAATAAACTGACAATGCGCAGTAGAAAATATGATATGATGTAGCTAATCATACATAAAAGCTAAAAGAACGGACTCATGTGAACGTGATAGTTCAACATAATTTGTCGACATAACGTGATAGGTCAACACAACATGTCGACATAACGTGATAGTTTTAACACAACATGTCGATATAATGTGATATGATAATGGTATCTCAACATGTCGACACAATTTATCTCAACATACCGATATAGTTTCACGTTATGTGGACAGGTCATGATATTTAAGTCGAATTAGCCTCCCTACAATAGCAAACTCTCTACAACAACCCACTCCGACATTGTATATCTCAAATGGACAATTGCCTCTATATTTAGCCTCAGCAGCCACCTCTCTACAACAACACACTCCGACATTGTGTATCTCAAATGGACAATTGCTTCTATATTTAGCTTCAACAGCCACCTCTCTACAACAACCCACTCCGACATTGTGTATCTCAAATGGACAATTGCCTCTATATTTAGCCTCAACAGCCACCTGTCTGCAACAACCCTCTCCGACATTGTATATCTCAAATGGACAATTGCTTCTATATTTAGCCTAGTGACCTCTATATATAGCCCCAACTGCCACCTCTCTACAACAACCCACTCCCACATTGTATATCTCAAATGGACAATTGCCTCTATATTTAGCCTCAACAGCCACATCTCTACAACCCACTCCGACATTGTATATCTCAAATGGACAATTGCCTCTATATTTAGCCTCAACAGCCACCTCACTACAACAACCCACTCCGACATTGCATATCTCAAATGTACAATTACCTCTATATTTAGCCTCAACAGCCACCTCTCTACAACCCACTCCGACATTGTATATCTCAAATGGACAATTGCCTCTATATTTAGCCTCAACAGCCATCTCTCTACAACCCACTCCGACATTATATATCTCAAATGGACAATTGCCTCTATATTTAGCCTCAACGGCCACCTCTACAACAACCCACTCCGACATTGTATATCTCAAATGGACAATTGCCTCTATATTTAGCCTGAACAGCCACCTCACTACAACAACCCACTCCGACATTGTATATCTCAAATGGACAATTGCCTCTATATTTAGCCTCAACAGCCACCTCACTACAACAACCCACTCCGACATTGTATATCTCAAATGGACAATTGCCTCTATATTTAGCCTCAACAGCCACCTCACTACAACAACCCACTCCGACACTGTATATCTCAAATGGACAATTGCCTCTATATGTAGCCTCAACAGCCACCTCTCTACAACAACCCACTCCGACATTGTATATCTCAAATGGACAATTGCCTCTATATTTAGCCTCAACAACCTACTCCGACATTGTATAACTCAAATGGACAATTGCCTCTATATTTAGCCTCAACATCCACCTGTCTGCAACAACCCACTCCGACATTGTATATCTCAAATGGACAATTGCTTCTATATTTAGCCTAATGACCTCTATATATAGCCCCAACTGCCAACTCTCTACAACAACCCACTCCAACATTGTATATCTCAAATGGACAATTGCCTCTATATTTAGCCTCAACAGCCACCTCTCTACAACCCACTCCGACATTGTATATCTCAAATGGACAATTGCTTCTATATTTAGCCTCAACAGCCACCTCACTACAACAACCCACTCCGACATTGCATATCTCAAATGTACAATTGCCTCTATATTTAGCCTCAATAGCCACCTCTCTACAACCCACTCCGACATTGTATATCTCAAATGGACAATTGCCTCTATATTTAGCCTCAATAGCCATCTCTCTACAACCCACTCCGACATTGTATATCTGAAATGGACAATTGCCTCTATATTTAGCCTCAGCAGCCACCTCTCTACAACCCACTCCGACATTGTATATCTCAAATGGACAATTGCCTCTATATTTAGCCTCAACAGCCACCTCTCTACAACCCACTCCGACATTGTATATCTCAAATGTACAATTGCCTCTATATTTAGCCTCAACAGCCACCTCTCTACACCCACTCCGACATTGAATACATCGCAACACCACCTCTCTACAAATCCGACATTGTATATCTCATGTATGCTTATTTAGCTCAACAGCCATCTCTCTACAACCCACTCCGACATTGTATATCTCAAATGAACAATTGCCTCTATATTTAGCCTCAACAGCCATATCTCTACAACCCACTCCGACATTGTATATCTCAAATGAACAATTGCCTCTATATTTAGCCTCAACAGCCACCTCTACAACAACCCACTCCGACATTGTATATCTCAAATGGACAACTATAGACACCCACCAAAAATGGATTTAGAGAGAATTTTTCTTTTCATTTGTATTCTACACATGTTGTATTTTATCACTCCAGAAGGAAATTGATGGTAATCAGCGGCATGAAGTCACTGGAGCATGAAATACAAGATGACCACCATAAACACACATTATGAATATAGAAAAACTAAAGTACAATATTTTGTATCAATTCAGTTTGAAATTAACTTTCCGGAGTAACTATTTTTACATTTTGAAGACCCATTTGCATTAGCTAACATTTCTCACTCCAAAACTGAAGAACATACAACGTGTACATGTCATTCGAATCTGTAGGCCTTTATTATATTAACCCTTACACTGCCGAATTAAATATTGTCGTCTGCTGTTTATTTTTTATTTTCGATTTTTCTCATCAAAAACATGGTTTGACAGCATTTTAGAATAATTTCCAGTGGGAATGATTATAAAGTGCTGTCAAACCATGTCTTTATTGAGAAAGGAGGCAAAACATAAAGCATCAGCAGACGACAATTTCCGTGCTCAGCAGTCTAAGGGTTAAAAAGAATCATACTGGCTCCAAAAAGAGCGATTATCGTACGAACTCATCGATCCCCCACCCACCAACACACACCAACCACCACCCATGGCGACGCGCCCGTAGAACAGTCATCGATTCCAATGTGGCGAGTATTAAAGGTACACGCCCACTCAGTAGGCACAGCATGCTCTTTATAGGAATCAAACAAGTGTATAATTAATTGTGTCACTATTCCACCAGTTATAAAAATCACGAGTGCCCGCTATACAGATATAATCATTTAGTAATATTTATTTTACTGATATATAGTGACGCGCGGTGGTATCAGGCTATTTTCATATGCAAATGAGGCATGCTATTTCTTAATTATTTATACTAATTAAATGCGTCACCTGAACAAATAATATTTTCGACATATACAGTATGATCATTGCACATCAAATCAAAGTACTGAAAATACTGACTGGCGGGAGACAAGTAGCCACTTGTGAATTTGCATACTCAGAAATTCCTTGTTAGAAATATATTTGATGTTGATTATTGGATGTACAATCTGCAAATTTGGAGAACTTGATCAGTTACTGGTGTTTGTAAAATACAGCCTGCTCTAAACACAAATAGGTTGATGAAGCAAAGGTGCTTTATGTCCGACTAATAAACCGTTTTACGAGGTATATTGCAGACGTATTTATTGGGGTAGAACCCAGAAGTGAAGTGGTGATATACGCCTTTATACGGATATGGTGAGAGGTGTCCTCTGCCAAAAAGTTTGTGCGTTCAAAAAATATTTTTGGCAGCATAGGTTTTTCCTAATGTGAAGAAAACAAAGGGGGAAATTTTCATATTTTTAGTATGTTTATTTGGCCAAAATCAATCGGCACTTTGCAGAATAGGGATACAAACCGAGTAATCCAAATTGCATACCCAACAGGAACTCTGGAGGTGTGACATAATATTATGTGAAATCTTTTCAAAATTATGACTGGGCGTAGGCCTATTACATACGTGTATGCTGCATGAACGGCAAAATGTTTTCATGAATTTTGTTTCGCTCACCCATGAGGGTAATTTTTCGGAAAAATCGCCCGTAAACCAACATATGAACGGTAAAATGTTTTCATGAATTTTGTTTCGCTCACCCAGAGGGTAATTTTTCGAAAATCGCCCGTAAACCACAATATGAAAACGAAATGGCCTTCGACGTCGCATTGCGACTGCGTGGTACACGATACGGGGGGCGTCTCAATAACAGCAATTTGTTCTCTTCAAAAGTAAAGTTGGGCATGCCAACTATTTTACACATAATGTTGAGCATTGCCGTTGCTATTAATAACTTGCTTTCAGTTCACTCGCTGACTTTAAATGTCACCTGACTGTTGTTAATTGCGAACGCAAATTGAGCCTATTGAGACGTCCCCCGATGAACAGAGAGCCACTTCCGAAAGTAGACCCGTGCAAACGGCCAGAATCACGATCCCAATAGCGTGGAGACTGTATGTCTCCCGCCAAAAATAAATACAGAGAATATATAATAATTTCCGTTAATATTTTAGGGAAACACGGTTATCGCCCCTGATATCAGTGTGGAAATTTAAGTCTGATATAAAATGTATAATAATGCCAATCAATACGTGGGGAAATGAATGAATGTTTATTTTGCCAGGAGATGTCTCCTCTCAGATGATGTCTCTATTATGGAGAACAGTTTGTGTCTACAAACATAATACAGCGGATCCTCTATAAACCGGCCTTTATTATATTAACCCTTACACTGCCGAATTAAATATTGTCGTCTGCTGTTTATTTTTTATTTTCGATTTTTCCCATCAAAAACATGGTTTGACAACATTTTAGAATCATTTCCAGTGGAAATGATTCTAAAGTGCTGTCAAACCATGTCTTTATTGAGAAAGAAGGCAAAATATAAAGCATCAGCAGACGACAATTTCCGTTCCCAGCAGTCTAGGGTTTAAAAAGAATCACACTGGCTCCAAAAAGAGCGATTATCGTACGAACTGATATAAAATGTATAATAACACCAATCAATACGTGGGGAAATGGTGAATGAATATTTATTTTGCCAGGAGATGTCTCCTCTCAGATGATGTCTCTATTATGGAGAACAGTTTGTGTCTACAAACATAATACAGTGGATCCTCTCTAAACCTGACACACTGGGAGGTACCCATGGTTTCCGATTTAGAGAGGTTCCACTGTCAATCAGACAGGTGAGCACTTCATGACACATTCTAGTGTTTTGCGATCATGAAATGGCATTGTAATCGGAGATGCATAACAGCGAAACACATATACGGTAAACATCTATATGTTCACGCTTGTCCGGTTTATAGAGGTTCTTCTGTATAATAAAAGCCTGTGCAGATATCTGTTAACCCTTACACCGCTACTCACAACAATTGTCGTCTGCTGTTGCTTTTATATCTTGCCTTATTTCTCAATAAAACATGGTTTGACAGCACTCCAGAATCATTTACAATGGAAATGATTCTGGAGTGCTGTCAAAGCATGTTGTAAATTATTCTAAAATGCTGTCAAAGCATGTTTTGATGATAAAAATAGAAAATAGAAAATAAACAGCAGACAACAACAATAGATAAGATAGCGGTCTAATGGTTAAATAAATACGCGAACATTATACGAAAGAATCCAATTAATTCACGCTTCGGTGGATTTATGTAAATTTAACAACTTTATCTTTCAATAAGCAGGAACTATATTGAAATATAAACAACCTCAAATTGAACGCTTGGACAGTTTGCATGTTATTAACGTTATTGTTGTCCTGAAGTTGCCACAGGTTCTTGAAGAACGGTTCATATTTCGGTGTTTTATGGATTATTTCGGTGTCTCTGGTGGTTTAGGTGCATTGTTACCAACATACAATTTACGTCAACTCCCGCGAATTACACGTATACGAACGGTAATTTACGGGTATGTTGACAGTCTAAAGGGTTCCGAAAGTTCGGAACGCTGAATGTGTAGATAATGTCGATAATGTGTAGATTTCTGTCGTGTGTAATGATTGAGCATTAGTAATTGCACAAAACTATGTAAATTACCCAAAACCAACGAAATCCACCCAAATCTACCAAAATACCCACATGACAACACAATAATGACCATCTGTTCAAACACCTGCGGAAATTACAAGCATTAACAATGCACAGGTGGAAGACTCGGACCTGTGACACAAAATAAGTCCCTTTAAAAAAAAAAAAAACATTACCCCACCCACTTGGTCTCGTACAGTACGAGACCAAGTGGGTGGTTAATGAATTGTTTAATGGGCATTTTTGTTGTCACATGTCCGAGTCTTCCACCTGTGTATCGATACTGTCTTTGTTTATCTGCTTTGGCGACTCGGCGCGTCGATTGGATCCAGGAGTCACATCATATACACATTCGTAAATAAATCAATTATCAGAGGAAACATAAGACAAAATTTGCCCGACTTTCTATTAAAAAGTGACGGTCATTCTGTTGAGCAATGCCGGAAATGTCACCGGAAGCCACATTGTGGAACAGATTCCTTTCGAATTATACTTTTACGAGTATGAAATTTATTAAATATTTTATTTTTATTTTTGTTATTTCTCAATAAAAGTATATGTCGCGACATATACTTTTAAGCACAAATAAAGACAATATTCAGGATTTTCCGCAAACATAATGGCGTATCCTCAGCATGAAAGTGGTTCAAAATCCCCGAGTGAATGAAGCCATATACGTAACTGTGACTTGGGAAATGGGGCTTATGTCCAGACCAGAAAATGGGGCTTATGACATTTTCGACCAGTGTAGACACAGTCCAGAATTTGCATCCAGTGTAAACCCTGATCAGCATGCGCAACGGCGCAGTCTATCAGGATCTGCACTGTTCGTTATTCTGCTCGTGAAACAGTTATTATCCCGTCAACACAGTGCGTATGTGCCGTCAAACACGGTGCCGTGAAACATTTTTGATATCCAGTCAATACTATTTTTGCATTTTACAGCCATTTGTAGGTGTTGACGGGATAAATAGAATAGTAGGTTAGTGCCTCGCCCATTCCGTTTCCTGAGCCTTGCCAGATATTTTTTCCCATTCACGGCACTAACCTACTATTCTCTATTTATCCCGTCAACACAGTGCGTATGTGCCGTGAAACACGGTGCCGTGAAACATTTTTGATATCCTGCCAATACGATTTTGAAGCTATTTGTAGATGTTGACGGGATAAATAGAATAGTAGGTTAGTGCCGTGAATGGGAAAACAATATCTGGCGCGGCACGGAAACGGGATGTGCTCGGCAGAGCCTCGCCCATCCCGTTTCCTAAGCCTTGCCAGATATTTTTTCCCATTCACGGCACTAACCTACTATTCTATGTATACGTCAAATGAACGCTATAATATATATTATATCTTTATCACGTCATTGAGTTCAATAGCAGATTTAATAAGCTATTTAGCTCAAAGACGTGATAAAGATACATATGAAAAATGGCATAAACCCCATTTCTCCCGTCACGTCGTCACGTTGACATACAGTCGTCACCATAGACACGGGTCATCATATCAATGGTTTCTTTGCGAGATTTATCCAACATGACACAAAATGTTAATTGAATTTCTTTCATTCATTCATTCGGCTCATATTTAAGGGTGGGAATTGGCTCGAACACCTTCCATACCCGGGAATTTCTCTGTTCGGTGGTCATTTTGTATTGCGTCAAAGATGGCATTGACGCATGTCGTCAGAAAATTAGTTTGACGTCACCACATTATGTGCAAATTCATAATTGAAATTCTAATTGGCTTTCATATTGTTTGTTTGTTTGTTTTGTTTTGTTTGTTTGTTTGTTTGTTTGTTTGTTTGTTTGTTTGTTTGTTTTGTTTGTTTGTTTGTTTGTTTGTTTGTTTGTTTGTTTGTTTGTTTGTTTGTTTTGCCATATTCAATTATTCGAAAACTTTATTTTTTTGGCAAAATGCTAAGCTTGGGTCACAGAACATGACGTTACTATGATTACCGGTCTTCAGTTTTGCATAATTGAGTTTCGGTAAATTACATGCCCATTTGAAGAAAATATTTGTATCTGCAAATCATATGAGTTTGTACCTGTACTGGCTTATAGGGGTCGCCCATTTCGTGTTATCAATTCCGGAATGTTGAAACGATCAATAGCTATTCTGAGAACAGAAACCGAATATTGTATTTGTACACCGAATCAGGGAGTTACAAATCGCGAATAATTGAATATGACGGTTAATCGTCCCACCCTTAGAATACGGAAACAGTTGCAATAACATAAATTTAGTACACAAAAAAGCAAACAAAACATGTACTACACTGAAAATGCGATCAAGCTAAGGTGTTTATGGCGTACCCGTGTTTTTAAAAAGTTCAACCCGCAAAATATGTGCTGCGACCGACATATACTAATTTGCATAAAAGCTGGATGTTGATTGTATTCTTCGCTAGAGCTCGAATAAAAGTTGGTGGAATTTGATTTCAACTGTTTGCCAAGTTCGGTATCCTATTTATTATAAGACTGGTCCATTATCAATAAGAATGGATTCCCTTGATGGATTGACAAAACAACTGTCAGTAGCGACTTGGAGCCAATATATGGCTGTGCCTGGAGAAATGGGACATATGGGACTTGTGACCAGTGTAGCTCCTGATCAAAAGGCACACTCACGTAGCCTGGTAATGATCTATATTTCTGTTTAGAAGCATGACGGGTGTTTCGTTAAAGGAATGGCGAATAGTGCATATCCTGATCAGACTGTGATCAGGATCTACACTGATTGATAGCAAAACCGATAAGCCCCATTTCTCCAGCCACATATATAGATCTATCCAATCCCTCTGTATTGGTTGAGGTCATCCACACGATGTCTCAATGGATGCCTCCGATATCCAATACATGGCTGCCGCTGTATGGACGGCAAATGACCCATATCACACTAACACACGATTGTATTTGATCCATACGTACGGAGCCCAGTAATGGGACGTAGAATTCTTTATTTTTATTAATTCGTTCCCACGAAATAACAATTCGTTCCCTCACTTTAACAATTCGTTCCCTCAATTTAACAATTCGTTCCTACGAATTAACAATTCGTTCCCTTAATTTAGCAATTCGTTCCCAAGAAATAACAATTCGTTCCCACGGGAACGAATTGTTAATTCGTGAGAACGAATTGTTATATCATGGGAACGAATTTTTAATTCGAGGGAACGAATTGTTAAATTGAGGGAACGAATTGTTATTTCGTGGGAACGAATTAATAAACAAAATGCATGTCCCTTGCGGGGCTCCGTACATACGGCACATTATAGTTCGCCCTGCTATCGAAGCGGTGGGTCGCATTCTGCTCCTTATTTCACATATTGCAACGTTTACCCCAATAAGTTATATATTGCCCGATTTAATTATTAACTGTTCAACAGGAAATGGAAAATCAATACGTGGATGGGACATTGCATTGTACACTTGGCTGAACCATAAATATGATATTGTTCACATATTGGATTTTTCAGGAACTAAATGCTGCGGTCGCTAGCGCTCCCTCGCATTTAATTCCTTAAAAATCCAATATGTGAACAATAAATTATACGTATAAGGGACTTGCGTCATTTTTATTTTGTTCCCATGACATAGGATCTCGTTCTCATAAGACAGCATCTCATTCGAATGGCATCGCATCTCGTTGTTACAAGATATCGTCATATTCTCATGACATAGCATCTAGTTATCACGAATTAGCATCTCGTTCCCACGTCATAGCACCTCGTTCTCACAAGATAGCAGATCGTTCCCACGGCATAGCATCTCGTTCCCACTACATTACATTTCGTTCTGTGAGATATCATCTCGTTCCAACGACATATATTCTCGTTCCCACGTGGGAAAACGAGATGCTACGTCGTGGGAACGAGATCTTATGTCGTGGGAACGAAATTCTATCTCATGGGAACGCGATGCTATCTCGTGGGAACGAGATTGTATCTCGTGGAAACGAGATGCTATGTCGTGGAAATGAGATGCTACGTCGTGGAAACGAGATGCTATGTTATGGGTACGAGATGGGAAAAATACGCATGCCATTTTATAGCTGCAGCCTGTACGCGAGGGTCACAGAGCTACAGGCTGCAACTAGCCATTTTAAGCTGCCGTAGATCCAGGAGTGTGTGTTTTATTCTACTATATCTCATCATAGACTTTGATGAACAGGGAGATAATTTGGTAATGCTATATAGGAAGCAGAAGCGTTTAGTTCCTGGAAATCCAATAGGTGAACAATAACTGACTTATAGTTCAGACAAGTATGCAATGCAATGTCCCATCCGATTATTGATTTTCCATTTCCTGTCGAACAGTCTTAAAATTAAAAAAATCCGATAATACACAACGTTTCAATATGTGAAATAAGTGGAGCACAACGACTGGCTTAGAAAGTATGGTAACTATGGTAATTGTGATACATATCTATGTTTTATTGCAATATATATAAATACGAAGAGTAATACGTTCTTAACCCTTACTACGCTGAATTAAATGTTGTCGTCTCCTGGAAATGTTTCATTTTCAATATTTCTCGACAAAAACCTGGTTTTGACAGCAAACGAGAATCGTCTCCAGTGGAGACGATTCTCATGTGCTGTCAAAACCAGTATTTTGTTAAGAATTAAAGCAAAACTGAAAAACAGCGGACGGCAATTTCCGTCAAAAGCGTAGGAAGGGTTATAAAGGTCATCAATGAAATCTGATTCCTGCGTGTAATAGACGTCATCCCATGACAATCCACAGTGAAGATTCCGGTTACATGAAACCATGACAGCAGCAGTACCGCAGTCGAACAATACCAATATTCTCCAATCAGCTGCCAATACTCCCGTGGCATCCGTGAAACAGCCGACAAAATGGCCGTGCTTTATGTGAATGTTGCGTGTCTTCGCCATCATTGAATAGCACCACGTCGGTAATTATGATGACAAATTGATATTTGTGGTACAACATAGCGATTTATAAGACACACATTGAGCTACAATCGAACATAGCGGAACAGCAGATTACTTGTTGCCATGTTGTATTGTAGGCTTTACGCTCAACTAGGCTCTGATCAGATTATGAACTTACTCTGTGGGAATTATAGACTGATCGGCAGAAACATGTGCGCGGACTGATCTAAGTTTTCACTGAGCGCAAAGAGTGATGAAGCCGTTTGTCCATATCTACTGTCTGTTTCACGTCAAACCTGCTGGTGGGGTTTGGCTGACTATAACATATTGTATATCAATATTATCAAAGTCAAGTACATTTTTCTAAATAATTTTATCCTCGTCAAAAATTGTATTTGATGAAACAAAGTCAAATATTGATTTTATTTTGAAAACAAACAACAATTTGTCTTCATTTGTGGCTTCTTTTTGCATTTTTGCAATAATTTTCTAAATCTGTATTTTTTTTATTTAATTAGAGCATTTATGTTGCGGTACCAGTATCCAATTTTTTGTTAATTTCCACAGCTGGTGATTACTATAATCCTCAAGTTTAGCATATGTTCAATTCCCTTAGGCTTTGAGGTAGTAATCATTTATTTTCCCCGAAATGCATTATTTCATACAGAACTAACGACTGCATATATTTGATGATTACAAGTATGCAGAATTATTATACTGAATGTATTACATTATCACAGCCAAAATGGCTGTAATAATGTAATACATTCAGTATAATAAAAATTAATAAATGGAAAATCGCCCTTTCACAGTAAAATCAATAAGTTAGCGGAGTTTCGTCAAATTAACATAAAGGACAGTTAACAGTTTTATTATATCTACTTTGAAGAAAACTTAAGGTTCCAAATTTTGCATAGTTACTATATTTAATTTGTTAAAACCGATCGGCAAAGTTTACGTGAACCAGACAGTAGGTCCAAATGGAATATTGCCCATCGATTACAGCGAAGCCACTTTCACGCTGGCCAACAACACGTTAGCTTTAATCAAGGGTAAATCATGTTTCGGAATAAAGTGATTATTTACCACGGAAAACATTGACAGTTAACTCGAAGAAACGAGACTTAATGCTGTCTGGGTAATAATGTTTTGACATTCAGGCCAGGTTCCCTGGGAAAATGCATTTGCATTGGTCAATTTGCATTGGTCAGGTATAGCAACGACAGTGAAACCTTTCTAAACCAAACACACTGGGAGGTCCCCAGGGTGTCCGATTTAGAGAGGTTTCGCTGTAAAACGGGCATATGACCATTCTGAGACACGAGTGTGTGCTATGTGATCATGAATATGCCTCGTCACCTGAGATAAATGACCAAGAAACTCATAAAAAGTAAGATCACATATCGATGGTCTAGTAACATAAGGTCGTAACTGCTATGCTTTAGCATAGCAGTTACGACCTTATGTTACTAGACCATCGATATGTGTTCTTGATATTCGGTTTAGAGAGGTTCCACTGTGCTTGTTAGCACATTGTATGTTTGTTCTAAGGACCAGGGTGCCGTTTCACTGAACTTTGTACGACTAAGATGTTCGTAAGTGCACATTTATGATATTCTGTAAATTTCACATTAACATTGTTTTCTAGTAAACGATTATTGGATTTACATGTATTGAGCATAGGCTGCATGTGCAGCCTATGCTCAATACATGTAAATCCATCATTGAAATTTCCAGACGATCCTAAATTTGTACTTACGAACATTTTAGTCGTACGAAGTTTAGTGAAACGGCCCCCAGTTGTCCCTTCACAACCGCGAGCGTAAATCGTAACCAGATCACCAACGATATTGAACATATATTGACAAGGCCAACTCACACCCAAGCAATTTGACTGTCTGAGCCTGAGCTGTAGCACAGCTTTGTTCGGCTGTAGGGCTACAGGACCACGAGGGAGTTAATTGGCCCCTTCAATTGGTAGTGGAAAATAAGTGGCACTATAATCAGGACGTTGGGCCCCTAAAAACGTAGCAACATTGCGTTGAGCAGAGACATCTACATCTAACCCTAATCACATGTGGAAGACTCGGGACATATGACCCAATAAATGGCTCATTTGAAAAACCACCAGTTTCCTTACAATATACAGTATAGCCTTTCTATAGTGTATATTGTACTGAAATTGGTGGGTGGGGTAACGGTTTACAAATGACCCATTTAGCAGGTCCTAGGTCCGAGTCTTCCACTTGTGACCCCAACTCCTTGCGTTGAGATACTTCTAACATTTCTTGATTGATTCTGATAATACAATGTGTCATGAATCAGAATCCACCGGCTAACACTATGGCATCATTAAGGTAAACAAGTTGTGGTCATTTCAACATTTAAAATCGAGACAGAGTTAGATATGCCACTCTGCCACGGCCAACAAAGCTTGAGAATCGAACTGGGAATGTCGGGTCTGTAGCCTATTTCAACAACATTGCAAAGTATACTTTTCTAGCAAAGTATACTTTGAGGGAGCAATCATTTATTTTTCATGAAATGCATTAGTTCATATAGAACTAACAAATGCATATATTTCATGATTAAAAGTATGCAGACTTATTATACTGAATGTATTACATTATCACAGCCAAAATGGCTGTGATAATGTAATACATTCAGTATAACAAAAATTAATAAATGGAAAATCGCCCTTTCACAGTAATATCAATATGTTAGCGGAATTTCGTCAAATTAAAAAAAGGACAGTTAACAGTTTTATTATTTATCCCGTCAACACAGTGCGTATGTGCCGTGAAACACGGTGCCGTGAAACATTTTTGATATCCAGTCAATACTATTTTACAGCCATTTGTAGGTGTTGACGGGATAAATAGAATAGTAGGTTATTGCCGTGAATGGGAAAACATATCTGGCGCGGCACGGAAACGGGATGTGCTCGGCAGAGCCTCGCCCATCCCGTTTCATGAGCCTTGCCAGATATTTTTTCCCATTCACGGCACTAACCTACTATTCTCTATCTACCAAATTGAGAAAGGCAACAATGGTCATGTGGATAGAGTCGTATTTTGTCACCCCCTGTATTTTGGAACTTCGGTATGATAGTCTGTAAATTTCACATTAACACTGTTTTCTTGTAAACAATTATTGGATTTACATTTAATACTGAGGTGCATACTTGTATAAATAAAGTATGTTCGGGCCTGACCCGACGTTCCCAGAAAATCGGCTTAATATAAGTCCTGTTTTGTCACATGACGTTCCTTCCATGAACCTCAGCTACGGAAACGTAATTAGCTGAGGAACAGGCCATATCGTGTTTATGCCATGTAATGATCAAACAGTCAATTTCTCAGCCAGCCACCAGCTTAACCCGAATCTTCTGGCTGTCAAGCAGGGTGACTTAAGTCACCCCGCATGACAGCCAGAAGATTCGGTTTAATATAAGTCCTGCTTTGTCAGATGACGATCCTTCCATGAACCTCAGCAAGAGAAACGTGATTAGCTGATGCAAGTGTTGCAAAATACCAGATGTGTGCTTGTCTAAATATGAGTATGCACTCAGTAATACTAATACGTGATTTAAAATCTGAGGAACAGGCCATATCGTGTTTATGCCATGTAATGATCATACAATCAATTTCTCAGCTAAGGCACCCTGCATGACAGCCAGAATATTCGGTTTAATATAAGTCCTGTGTTGTCAGATGACGTTCCTTCCATGAACCTCAGCAACAGAAACTTAATTAGCTGATGCAAGTGTTGCGCCGTGCTCATTGCGTTCATACAAAATATCAGATGGCCGCCGGCTGAATGCCGGGCCCGTGGAGACGTCGAATGGAATGAATGAATGAATGAAGTAATACAGTAGAATCTCTCTCAATCGAACACCATGGGGACCGCAGTTTGTTTCCAGATGTGTATCAGTGTAATTTATATCCGATCATAATTGCAATGCACAAAAAGAAGCGTGTCACAGTGCACGACAAAAGATTACCTCACATAAAATCACAAATGTAAATAATTGGGATAACTTTTGGAGTGCCCCACTTTTAGCACCGATATATTCAACGTGGAAATGGATTCGTATACAGCAGGGGTCAGTTTCACTAAACCTCGTACGATTAAGAAGTTAGTAAGTGCACAATTCAATTAACAACATATCTGTTATGATAAACAGCCGAGTTTGGGAATCTTTAGTGCATTTGTTCAAATTTAATGCAGCTTGATTGCCTGAGCCTGAGTTGTGCTACAGACAATTACATTGCTTGATTGCGAGTTGGTATTGCCAATAGATGGTCAGAAACCATTAACCCACTTTTCCAACATTTCGGCATAAGGCCTGTATCAATGAATTAGCTACTACTAAACGCTAAGTGTCACCCATTTAAATTAGCGTTTAGTAGAAATTAATTCCTTGATAAAGGCCTTGTGACGAAACGTAGGAAAAGTGGGTTCCTGGTTGCTCAAGAATTGTTCAACACATCGTATTATTGTTAATAATTTGGACACGATTAACGCAGGCGATTGGGCACACCCAATGTCGAAATCCAGCACACACCCAATATATACACCCCCAATATATACACCTATATACACATATAAAATATATACACCTATATACACCCCCAATATATACACCCCCTATATACTACCTATACACCCCCAATATATACACCCCCAATGACTACGGTATACATCCAACGCTATATGGAACGCCAAATCTATACAAACTCAAATAAGTAATGCTATCTCTAAATAATTAGAGCTAGCATTAAACATTTAGAGATAGCATTAATTATTTGAGTTTATGTAGATTCGGCGTTCCAGGAACGCCAAATCTACATCAAATCAAATAATGAATGCTAGCTCTAAATAATTAAATATGTAGAGCTAGCTGCAAATGATTTAGAGAGCTCTTCAAATGGTTAGGTGATAGCTCTAAATATGTAATGCTAGCTCTAATTATTTAGAGCTAGTATTAATTATTTGAGTTTATGTAGATTTGGCGTTCCATAAATCTACGGTATACAAGCATGGCGTATGGTATACACCCAATTCTGGAAGTCGTCGTGACGTATCAGTAGTCACGTGACCGGAAATGTTTGGGGGTCACTCGGTACATTTTGCTCTAAAATACATAATTTTCATGCTATAATACATAACATTTAGAACTACGAAAATACTAAATGGTAGCGATTGGATTAAAGTATATAAGAAAACAGGAAACTTTCCCATTGCGCTCTTCAGAAAATGAGGCGATTATGGTATGCAGGGGCCCGTTTCACTACACTTCGCACGACTAAAATGTTCGTAAGTGAAAATTTAGGACCGTCTGTGAATTTAATTGACGGATTTACATTTATTGAGCATAGCATATGCTCAATAAATGTCAATCCAATAATTGTTCACAACAAAACATTGTTAAAGTGAAATTTACAGACTATCATAGTGTTGCAGTTACGAACATTTTAGTCGTACGGAGTTTAGTGAAAAGGGCCCCGGGTGCCCGTTTAAATAAACAATCCACAATAAACACGTACGGAGTTTAGTGAAAAGGGCCCCGGGTGTCCGTTTAAATAAACAATCCACAATAAACAATCCACAATAGCAATTGTTCTGGTAACCGATTTTGGAAAATATTTTGTAGATGTGCAACATTTAATGACGTGAACCCGTAGGTACAAAATGATAGCATTTGAGAAACACATTAATGTGGGAAGCAAATTCATAGAAACCTTTGTACGAACATTTTTGTCGTACGAAGTTTAGTTAAGTCGGACTTCCAGAATGCCTACTTGTTTACAAACAAACCGGCCATAAACAAAACACAGAATAGGTGAGACAGGTATAAATGACAGACGATAATAAGTTGCTGGAGGTCAATCGATGAGTCCAAATATAGGTAGACCAGGTGTATTATCATATCATAGCCTCGTTTTCATGTATAATAACTACATGATAAAGTGCACGTGCATGCATGTCAATATAATAGTGTATCTTGGTGCGCAAAATAGACATGTAGTGTGGCTCAATGGTATCGAAGCGGGAGAATATCCATACGTTAGCAGAACGTTTGTTCATTGTATCTGGTCGAGAGTTCGAACCTCACAAAACGCATTACTTTTGTCGATATTATTCTTGTTTTTTTTTTTTGCATGACTGCTTGCTGGAGAAGGGAATAAGTGAAACGGTGAGGTTTATCACTATTGCTGTTTGACCTCAATATGACATGATCTGCGAGAACATACTCCAAGATTCTTCATGTACAAACATATGTGCATTTAGTTATTAGTTTTCTAAGTGAGACTAACGTTCTACATGTAATCTATCTCATGCTTAGTTAATGTAATTTGTAAGAGCAACACACATACAAAAGAGATATAAAATAAAATATAAACAAATAAAAATATATGTGTATACATGTATGAAAAACTAAGATTCGAACTCACTACCTACGACATTGATATCTTCACTGTAACCCCTCGACTACATAACACTTGATGACAAATCTCAAAAATCCATATTGAAAAGGAATATTGCCACGGGTATATTTACCTGTCTCACCTGTTCTGTGTTTTGTTTATGACCGGTTTGTTTGTAAACAAGTAGCAAGTTATCGTCTGCGGACTTTTTCTTTTATATAAGTATACCAGCCTGACATGGCGTTGTTTACATGCTTTGTTTATATAAACATTGGTGTATAAATAAACATGGAATTCCTGTAGGTATTTCCCTGTTTATTATGGCGCGTCGCTATAATCATGATCGATATATTGCGATTGACAAAACAGTTTCTCATACTGGAGCAGTGGGTAAACTGGCGGCCAACGGTGGCACTAGATTTTAATTTTGCACTGCATGCGTTCGATCCTCACTTTGGCCATTATATATTTTTTTAAATATTGTTTTGTGTTTTATTTTTATTTTTAATGCATCTTTATTACATGTAACAACAATTGACATGGTAATTATGAACCACATGCATCCACGTTTATTTATTTATTTGTTTATTATCTGAAGTGAGAGGTTTATTTTTCGACATGGTGTTCTCCGTAACATATTTGCATTTGTAGTGAGTCGAGGTGGACTTTCACAATAACACACGAATGTGCAGAATGCATTTCACAATGATTAGGTTCAAAGTGAAGTGTTTTATAATGTTGTGTAAAAGTAAATGCACGACTGTTTCGGGATGTGTGCGTTACCTCTGGCGCCAAAATAGTAAAAGCGAGAGAAAAATGTATGCCTTTGGCAGGATTCGAACTCACGACCGTCCGATCACCAAACAGCAGATATACCCACTATAGCACTAAACAATGTTACTAATATTAGCAATTATATCGAATGTTAATGCGTTTGCGCTGGTAAACAAATACCATGTCTACAACATATGACGTAAACTATTTAAAAATAGCACGTGTTTACAATAATATTTACAATAATAACGCGCCAGCTCAAAGCGGTACACCTCTAAATATACACGTGCCTGTATTCCACGTGTTTTCGTGTATAATACATACATGATAGAGTGCACGTGCCCGTGCACTCTATCATGTATGTATTATACACGAAAACGAGGCTAAGATATGCTAATACACCTGTAGCCTATTTCACCAACATTGCAAAGTATACTTTTCTAGCAATGTATACTTTGAGGGAGTAATCATTTATTTTTCCGGAAATGCATTATTTCATACAGAACTAACGACTGCATGTATTTGATGATTAAAAGTATGCAGAATTATTATACTGAATTTAGTACATTATCACAGCCATTTTGGCTGTGATAATGTAATAAATACAGTATAATAAAAGTTAATAAATTTATTTTTAAATTGAAAATGTATCCCTCAAAGTATACTTTGCTAGATAAGTATACTTTGCAAGGTCTACCTTTTTTTTTGGACTTGTCGATTGACCTCCAGCAACTTATTATCGTCTGTCATTTATATACACCCACATGTATTACAGCAGAGACAATATTTACCTTGTACATGCTTCAGAGTATTCTGCTATTTCCACAACATTGTCACCACAATCAAATGTACCAATATTGGCGCTGTGTGCATCCACTATTGCTTTCCCTGACACGTCCTACAATATTGGCCGTCTCGCAATGGAAAACCAATTCCGCGCGCGCGTCGTGAGAAAACGATGAGCGTCCCAACACTGCCGTTCAAATGATTTTTTGTCGTCTGCTGTTTTTTTTTCTTCTGATTTTTAATATTTCTCAACGAAAGTATGTGTTGATAGCGTCAATTTGAAACCTGTTTTTAGCAGATATGTAAGAATCGTGTTTATTCTTAATTTTTTTTTTTTTGTCGTCTGCTGTTTTTCTTCAGCTGATTTTTAATATTTATCAACAAAAGTATGTGTTGACAGCGTCACTTTGAAACTTATGTTAACAGCAAATACGAATAGTGTTCATTTTCAAATAAAAAATTTGTCGTCTGCTGTTTTTTCTCTCCTGATTTTCAATGTTTCCTAACAAAATAGCAAACGACAATATTCATATCCCGCCTTTTATGGTGTAACAGTATTCCCACCAGGCCGATTGTGAATGCTGTTCTAGACAATCTCTTATTTATTCACAATGGGGTCGTTTAACTAAACTTCGTACGTCTAACATGTTCGTAAGTGCAAATTTAAGGTCATGTGGAAATTTCAATTTATGGATTTACATTTATTGAGCATAGGCTGCATATGCAGCCTATGCTCAATACATGTAAATCCAATAATTGTTAACAAGACAATTGTTAATGTGAAATCTACAGACTATCATAATTTTTCACTTGCGAACATTTTAGTCGTACGAAGTTTAGTGAAACGGTCCCCCATGTTCACACGAAGCTAGCGAATGTCACTGGAAGGTGTTACTGGGGAAATGGGGTGGTGGTGGGGGGACGAGTCTGTCGATTTCTATCATTTTAACGGATTTGTAAAACCAGCGTTTCACTCCTCTGTTGGCCTTATAATTATACTAGAATACACAGGTCGAATGACCATTAAGAAAACTCCCCCATTACCCCCATCCACTTGGTCTCGTATTGTACTGTGCTATAAAATGGGTGGGGTAATGGATTTTTTCATGGGCATTTTTTTATGTCACAGGTCCGAGTCGTCCACCTGTGCTAGAATATACATGTACTAGCATGGGATTTTTTCGCCACCTGTGGGATATGTGTCTCTAGTCCGTGTAGGATTTGTGATTAGATTTGTGTATTTATGAAACACCAACTCTACATAAACACAAATAATTTATGCTAGCTCTAAATAATTATAGCTAGCATTAAATATTTAAAGCTAGCTCCAAATCATTTAAAGAGCTCTCCAAATTATTTGGAGCTGGCTAATGTAGATTTGGCGTTCCATGTGTATTCGGTCAATGCAGGGTGGCGAGTAAATATCTGATAAGCTTGATACACTGTCCACATATAGCCAGACTTACTGTCTGTTCCAAGTTTTGCTGCCGACGAACTTTTGACTATTAAACACATCAAATCTTAAAAATATTTAAATGTATTTTTATCAATAACAAAAAAGTCACCCTCCCCAAAAAAAAATTATTGATTTTATTGCGAAAAAAATATTTTTTAAATATTTTGTTTTATTTGTGGACCGATTTTCAAAATCTAACTTGTTTTATTAGTTACATCATTTTCAAGCTATCTCGCTAGGTTTCAGAGTCAATTTCCAAAACTTTTCGTTGTTTGATCCTTCCTTCAGGATCAAAAAACGAAAAGTTTTGGAAATTGACTCCCCATGTTAAATTCCCATATAAAATCAATATTTGATGGAATTTCATCAAATAATTTTTTTTGGGGAGGGTGACTTTTTTGTTATTGATGAAAAAGTACTTACTGTTAAATATTGTTTAGATTTAATGTGTTTAATGGCCAAATGTTCGTCGGCAGCAAAACGTGGAACAGACAGTAGTCTTGTTCTGAGTACATAGTACTTGAATTACATGTAAAGACCCCCTTTTTATAAATGGAATAGTCTGAAAATCATTTTGCGATGATTGGATTGGTTGCAAAATTAACATATCACAGTCCATTCCAGTTCCTTAGGGTTGAAAGTTCCTTAGGGTTGAAAGGGTTAAGTAATGCTTAACCCTTTCAACCCTAAGGAACTGGAATGGACAGTGATATGTTAATTTTGCAACCAATCCAATCATCGCAAAATGATTTTCAGACTATTCCATTTATAAAGAGGGGGTCTTTTTTGTTCACAAAAATAAGAAAATTACTTTCAAACAGTGCAGATCCGGATGAGACGGCTCGTTACGAGCCGGCTCATCTGGATCTGCACTGTTTGCATAAACCGATATAGCGGCCTTTCGGGTTCAAAGGGCTAACAGTTATATTAGAGCAGTATTTCCAAATTTCGCATTTTAATAGTTCTGTATATACTTTCTACTTCGTGTAGAGCTATTACACACTTTATTATGTGAGTTTGGGATAAAATGTCTGTATTTTTGTATAATAGTGTTGCCTTTTATCATAGACATAGAATATGTTCTATGTCTATGCTTTTATGTCAGTAAGAAGATAGCGAAGTATGAATGTGAACGTCCACTGGATTATCCCTCAAATTTAGTGCGCGAAATGGAAACCTTATTCCGCAAATATATACTGAGGCGCTAGCTGCAGTGTAGCAGTATATTGAGCAACACATTGCCTATCAAGAGGAAAACGTGCAGCTACACCTAGTCTGGCCTGGCAAGTAACGTGTTTTGTCCCGTGCTGCAGTTAGATGGCGTTTGTCTTTGGACGACACGTCAATAATCCCGGCATTACTGCTGTTGTGATTTTAATAACAGTTTGAAAGCTTTTAAATCGAACTGGGAATTTATCTATTCAGTCGAAAATATTTTCTCTTTCATTTGTTTGCTCCTAAAATATCCCGATAAAATACCGTAGAACGTGGGAATTGCAATTGACATTTTACCTCGTGATATCGAGACCCTCCGAAGAATGGGCCACGACTGATAAAATCAAAGGTCTGAACGTCCTGAAATTAGTCGCAGTATGTGTTTGTGGATGACAAATAGACTAATAATTAATCTAGAGTGAAAGCGTTTCGCGAAAAATAAGCGCGGGAATTTCACAGCAGCAGCAGCAGCAACAACAAAAACAACAACAAGTGAATGGAAACCAAAACCGAATATTGTATTCGTGCACCTTACCATGGAGTTACGAATCGCGAATAATCTAGTCTGGCAGTTAATCGTCACACCCTTAGACTACGGAAACATTTGCAATAACAGAAATCTAGCACAAAAAGCAAACAAAGAATGTATCACACTGAAAAGGCGATCAATCTAATTTGTTAGAACTATGTTTTTATGGCGTATGACTCGTGTTTATATAAAGGTCAACCCGCAAAGTTTGGCGTGAAAGCTGGAAGACCTTAAATTTGGATGTTGGTAAAATGCTTCGCTACCGCTCGAATAAAAACGTATTGCATACGCCCTCTGTAGCCGATTTCACAAAAATTGCTAAGCATACTTATCTAGCTAAGTATACTTTGAGGGAGTAATATATTTCCCGATATGTATTATTTCATGTAGAACAAACAACTGCATTTGATGATTAAAAGTATGCAGAATTATTATCTTGGATTTATTACATTATTTCATTAAATAAAAATTAATATATTTATCCTTAAATTGAAAATTTCTCCCTCAAACGGTACCTAGCAAGATAAGTATACTTTGCAATGTTGGTGAAATTGGCTACTGAAAACAGGTATTCACCCAAACTATCCAACATTGGCTTTGCAATTTCAATATTTGAACTATTCCATTAACCTATTACATACAGAATACACATTTACGGGTATGAATTTTTTGAAATATTTAATTTTTTTACTTTTGTTATTTCTCAATGAAAATATATGTTGTGACCACTCATTTGAACCGTCTCAACGAGACGGTTCAAATGGTGGTCACGACATATATTTCTGAGCTCACATAAGAAAATATTTTTTTTAGAATTGAACAATACTGACACATGCTGCATATCCTGATGAGACTGCTAGTTTCGAGCCGGCTCATCTAAGGTATGTGATTTTCAACAATTACCGCCATCTTGTTTGTGGAACTTGACAAGTGATCAACAATGTATTATTTTCTGAAACTTCTCGCATCAAGTGCACTACTGCTGCACCCCGCACCGATTTCTGACGAGATGTCACTCAGGTCTACTTAGAGCTATCAGATAAACACAGTTTCGTCTAAATTTCTGTGTTTATGCAGTATCTTCTGCCTGTAGCTGAATGGGAATTCGTTAGGAATCCGCCGTCTATTTCGACGTGAAACAGTTTACGCTGGCGCGGAGTGCAGCGCCAGTTATATGTGGCTGTGACTGGAGAAATGGGGCTTATGTGTTTTGCGACCAGTGTAGATCCAGATCAGCCTGTGCATCCGCACAGTCTGATCAGGATCTGCACTGTTCGCCATTCCATCAATGAAACACCCGTCATGCATCTAACAAGCAATATATATCGTTAGCAGGTTACACGAGTGTGCTATTTTATCAGGAGCTACACTGGTCACAAATCCCATAAGCCCCATTTCTCCAGTCACAGTCACAAATATGCTCGTATGTTCATGACTGGATTGAATATCGTTTCGCAATTCGTCTCCGCCGTCGGCCGAGTTTAGCCGCTGACTCCTGCGGGTTCTTGAAATGAGATAACATGATTTTAGTTGGTTCGTTTGGGAAATAAATTCAATTGTGTTTATTCCGTATATAGTGGCTGTAACTGAAGTACTCGTTCTTATGGCATTTACGACCAGTGCATGTCTGATCAGGGTCTGCAATATTCACAATTCAGTCAGTGGAACATCGTTCATATTTCAGTAGCAATATCTATTTTGCTTAAAGGTACATGCCCACTCAGTAGGTTATACTATAGGCAGAAAGATGGTTTTGTATATTCGCAGTCTAGATATGACATTTTCTGGCAAACCAAACATTCATGCACCATTACTCTACGTATTGATTGGCATTATTATGCATTTTATATCAGACGTATATTTCCACACTGATATCAGGGGCGATAACCGTGTTTCCTTAAAATGTTAACGGACATTACTATTTATTATCTGTATTTAATTTTGATGTGAAATTATCATACTTTATAACATGTTGAAAATATTCTTTTTTTAGGTGATGCATTTAATTGGTGTCAATAATTAAAAACTATTAATCATCAAATATATACAGTTGTTAGTTCTATATGAACTAATGCATTTCGGGAAAAAATAAATGATTTTATCCCGTCAACACAGTGCGTATGTGCCGTGAAACACGGTGCCGTGAAACATTTTTGATATCCAGTCAATACTATTTTTGCATTTTACAGCCATTTGTAGGTGTTGACGGGATAAATAGAATAGTAGGTTAGTGCCGTGAATGGGAAAATAATATCTGGCTCGGCAGAGCTTTGCCCATCCCGTTTCCTGAGCCTTGTCAGATATTTTTTCCCATTCACGGCACTAACCTACTATTCTCTATATATACTCCCTCAATGTATACTTAGCTAGATTAGTATGCTTAGCAATTTTGGTGAAATCAGCTACAGGGTCTATGCTGACCACAAATAGCTAAGTATGGGGCTGTGGTCGGTCTGTAAACACAGGTGTTTGAACTGATGGTCAGTATGGTTGGTGTTATGTGTGTATTTTTGTGATTTTTTGTAGATTTGTGTGGATTTCGTTGGTTTTCGGGTAATTTACATAGTTTTTGTGCAACTACTAATGCTCCCAATCATTACACGCGACAGAAATCGTCAATTATCTACACATTCACCGTTCAGAACTTTCGGACCTATTTTATACAGTAAAATACCCACAATGGAACCAGATATACCGAAATAACGCACAAAACACCGAAATATTAACCGTTCTTCAAGAACCTGTTTCTGGAAAGGCCAGGGCCCGGTTGCTCAAACCTTATGTTAGCTTAACAGACTGTTTTTTCTAGGGCCCCCCAGAAGTTTTGAGTAATCGGGCCCAGGTTTGTTTGTGAATACTGACCGGGTTTGTTTGTGAATACTGACAGACCGGGTTTGTTTGTGAATACTGACCGGTTTGTTTGTGAATACTGACAGGGTTTGTTTGTGAATACAGACTGCAGAACCCCGGGATCCTCGGCTAGTATGGGGCTGTGGTGGGTCTGGAAAGGCCGGGCTTGTTTGTGAATACCGACTGTAGAACCCCGGGATCCTCGCCTAGTATGGGGCTGTGGTAGGTCTGGAAAGGCCGGGCTTGTTTGTGAATACCGACTGTAGAACCATGGGATCCTCGCCTAGTATGGAGCTGTGGTAGGTCTGGAAAGGCCGGGCTTGTTTATGAATACCGACTGTAGAACCCTGGGATCCTCGCCTAGTATGGGGCTGTGGTACGTCTGGAAAGGCCGGGCTTGTTTGTGAATACCGACTGTAGAACCATGGGATCCTCGCCTAGTATTGGGCTGTGGTGGGTCTGGAAAGGCCGGGCTTGTTTGTGAATACCGACTGCAGAACCCTGGGATCCTCGCCTAGTATGGGGCTGTGGTAGGTCTGGAAAGGCCGGGCTTGTTTGTGAATACCAACAGTAGAACCCCTGGATCCTCGCCTAGTATGGGGTTGTGGTAGGTCTGGAAAGGCCGGGCTTGTTTGTGAATACCAACTGTAGAACCCCGGGATCCTCGCCTAGTATGGGGCTGTGGTAGGTCTGGAAAGGCCTGGCTTGTTCGTGAATACCAACTGTAGAACCCCGGGATCCTCGCCTAGTATTGAGCTGTGGTAGGTCTGGAAAAGCCGGGCTTGTTTGTGAATACCAACTGTAGAACCCCGGGATCCTCGCCTAGTATTGGGCTGTGGTGGGCCTGGAAAGGCCGGGCTTGTTTGTGAATACCGACTGTAGAACCCCGGGATCCTCGCTTAGTATGGGGCAGTGGTAGGTCTGGAAAGGCTGGGCTTGTTTGTGAATACCGACTGTAGAACCCCGGGATCCTCGCCTAGTATGCGGCTGTGGTGGGTCTGGAAAGGCCGGGCTTGTTTATGAATACCGACTGTAGAACCCCGGGATCCTCGGCTAGTATGGGGCTGTGGTGAAAGGCCGGGCTTGTTTGTGAATACCGACTGCAAAACCCCGGAATCCTAGGCTAGTATGGGGCTGTGGTGGGCCTGGAAAGGCCGGGCTTGTTTGTGAATACCGACTGTAGAACCTCGGGATCATCGACTCCATAATCAACTGGGAAGTGGTCGTTTGTTCTTCATTATTCAATTTCCCTCCGCTCGCGTACGGCTTATGTATTGATTTAAATCTCTGCTCTGTATTGCTGTTCCGTTTAGTTTTAGCCAGGACATGGGAAACGTGGCTGTGACTGGAGAAATGCGGTTTGTTTGTTTTGCGACCGGTGTAGATCCTGATCAGCCTGCGCACAGTCTGATCAGGATCTGCACTGGTCTCGATTTCGTCAATGAAACACCTGTCATTCCTCTAACAAGCAATATCAAGCTACATGATTGTGCTATTTGATCAGAAGATACACGTACTGGTCGCAAATGCCATATGCCCCATTTCCCCAGTGACAGCCACAAATCATGGGCTGTTTATTCCACAACCAAAACAGTGGAGCCTGTATGATCTGAGGTTAAACTACATATATATATATATCTGATAAGAACCTAGGTGTATGATCAAATGGTACTAACAACAACAACAAGTACCGATTCAAAGTACGTATTATTTTATAGTGTCCTTATTACGTAATGGATTTTTATGTAATATGGCGCATCAAACGCGTCTTGTTAAGCTGCATTTGGTGGTCTCTTTATTTTCGCCCAAATTTATGTCGTTTTTGCGAAGAATCGTTTCTTCGCAAAAACGACATAAGTCTGTGCCAAACTCCCTAGACCACCAAATGCAGCTCATGAAGACGCGTTTGCTGAGCCATATGTCATCAAAATCCGTTGCATATTAAGGAAAATATCAAATAATACTTACTTTGGAGTGGGCGACGTTGTTGTTGTTGTAACCACGTGACCATGCACCTTGAGGTTATCCCCTCGCCGATAGGCAAGAGAGAATATGTAGCGTTAGTCCATGTACGTACGTGCGTATATACGTACGTTAGTAACACCTTTCATTTTTCAATAACCGCCTCACCGATTTCTATAATATTTGGTCACTATGTGTGTCTAGGGATGGTGCTTTGTTTTGCATCCGACACACGTCCGACCGTCCAAGGTCAAGGTCGCTGTGGACTTATGTTCACCTCGTTTGTAAGGCAAAAATGTTAAAAACAATTCAGTAACTGATGAATCGCTTTACTGATTTTGATAATATTTGGCCACAATATGTGTCTAGGGATGCTGCTTTGTTTTGCATACGACACACGTCCGACCGCCCAAGGTCAAGGTCACTGAGGACTTATGTTCATCTTGTTTGTAAGCGGCAAAAATGTTGTTTTGTTTTGTTGTTGTTTTTTTTTTAGTTCTTTTACTTTATTAAGGCTGCCAGCGGTAGGATTAGCTTCGTTTAACGATCCCAGTTCTTGTTATTATTGTAATAGCAAAACCTGTCATAAAGTTAAGACCGCAGCAAAACATTCAATAAATATAACATCAATGCAAGTCAATCGTAGTTGTCGCCCCTCGATGTTGAGTTAGTTAAGTCTAGATATTAGGCCATTAAGAATAAGTACTTTGGTTCTCAGATACGAGGTTTGCTGAATGTGATGCCGGAGGGCGGATTGTTTTAAATATATGTATTTGTTTTTTTTTAATGTTCATCTCGGATTTTTTTTCCAAGTTGCCAGATACATATATGTACTTTTTTAGTTTCCACTTTCCTCAACAACAACATGGTTTGACAGCACTTTAGAATCAATGGAAATGATTATAAAGTGCTGTCAAACCGTGTTTTCCTTGAGTAAAAATGCAAAATATGAAACAGCAGCAGACGACAATTTTCGGTTCCAGCATTGTAAGGGTCGAAATGATACGCTTAGTTTACCCGCGCTATTCTGTCCCCTGTGGGTATTATTTTTCCATTATTACTCGGAATGAATTACATGGAATTTGTCTAATCCGCAAACCCCGAGGACAGCCCAGTGTTTCCGGCTTAGATACAGATTTGTATTTCTACTCGTCAGACTAGGAACTAGCTGTGAGTCCGTGTGCACTTTAATGACCCACAGTTTCGTCACGTGATAAATATAATTGGGCGAGAAAGATGTGCACCGGCACAGAATCGAAACGTGGACCTTTGGAGTACTACCATAGTGAGATACGTACCGTGCATACTCCCCCGCCAACTGAAATTCGTCCCCGAATACCATTTTAATTCGTCTCTAAACTTCTGGTACACTTTCGGGTAGCTACAATAATTCGCCTCCGATATGTTATCTAGCTACGGCTACAATATGACCTATTAAAAATGTGAGCAACCGAAGTGCACATACCCAACCCTGTTGCATGTAGGTCAAAATTGAGTAAACTGCATATGTTATACCTTTAAACAAATAATATTTGATGTATAACTAGTAAATTGCCAAAAATAATAGAACAGGGATATCGTTTTCCAATGGAAGCCATCTTTTCTCTTGTTGTTCTTCAACATTCAACATAACGAAATAAAGCTTTCAAATTTACAAGATATACATGTAAATGTCAGATAAACACATTGACACGGTAAAATAACCAATGTATGCATGTGTATGTTCTTTAGTAATAATTTATTGATATAGCTTTGACAGTTTTGTATCGCTAACATATCCAACACTCCGGATAACCGATTGCAAAAGATACTCTTCCATGTGTTACATTAACGAAATGGGGTTAAATTGCTACCCTCGCGAGAGGTATGGAGCTGGGTAGCAATTTTATTTCTAACTTTCGGGAGTAAGTTTATCAGTCACGGTTCCTCTTTGGGCGCCAAATGTCACATGGCGAGAAAGATTTGCATAGGCCCGGAATCAAACCGGTGACCTCTTATCTGGTTTACCGTATCATCGCGCTCTATCGCCTGAGCTAACCGGACTCATGCAGACTTCTTCCCCATAGTGAGTTACGTACCGTCACATAAATATAATGTCATGCAACAATATTTTGATATCAAGATTATCAAACTCGACTCAAAACACTTTTGGTTTACCGTACCATGGCTGTACCGGCTGATATAACCTGGCTGAGATATACACGTTCTCCCCATTGTGTGTACAGTGAGATCGAACGTGTGCACCGTGAGCCTGGGACTCGGACGTGTTTTCGTCAAAATTCACTCTTCAGACACAGCGGAATGTGTTCATTCTGGGTGCCAAAATACATGAGGACCAGATTCACTCTTTGGACCCGAAAGCGCCCGCTATAGCGGTTTATGCAAACAGTGCAGATCCAGATGAAGTATGCCCTTTTCAAAAATTCACTAGTCTGAAAATAATTTTGTGAATGGGTTGAGCCTATTTATTTTGATTACAGCAAGTATGGCACACAGAGCTGTAAAGATGCGGTGTTTGTACCTATTTAAACCCAGCAGACACGGATTCTACAGGCTGATCTGCATCTATAGCTTACTGGTCGCAAAAAACAACACATTCACAAATGGCCAATTGTTTTCCCTGCCATAGAAATATATATTTTTTCTAAGTGAATATCGACAATGGCAATGCGATAAAAGATACAATTTCAGTCACCGTTAGAACGATATGTAATGGTTTGACCCGGCACGGACGAATAGACACTTTTGTAATCCGAGAACTTCCGGTTGAAAAATTAACTTCATAAACTGAACTAAAGTTCAAAATTAACACAAACCATTAATCTGATGCTACTATAAAGGTTGTATTTTGATATCTGTATTTAATACAATGTTTTCAGTAGTCATGCGATGGTGACGTATATATAGAACATCTGTTTAAATCACATAAATCGTTTCAGCTAATGCAAAATTTGTGGGTGGGGTCTGGTTGCAAACTAGAATATGTCAGTTACCAGTTATCGGCATGTTGTTTGGTTCTGGTACAGTGCCACAAATGTGTTCTGACATGGTATGAATTGGTAAATTGACATACCGTCTATAATATATGCCCAAATGTGTAATCCCTGGTTCGCATATGTAGACTTGTCGCGGTACGTAAGTGTAGTGTCTGGGTGTGGTAGTGAGACACGATCGCCTGGTTAGCTCAGTTGGTAAGAGCGCCTTGCTAGTGTTATGGGGGTTGTCCGTTCAAACCCCACATCGGGCGACACTTTTTTCCCTTAGAATTACTTCATAACTCACTATTCTGGAAGTCAGCTATTTCGCGAACCTGCAGGTTATAATTATATCCCTTGTTGAGGAGCAGGGGGAAATCTGACCCGTTTTGCTATATAATTTAATCAGTTTTGAATGCTTCAAACAACGAAATTACAATCACTAAATCAAAATTTGAATGCAGATTTATAATGTTAAATGGTCATTAAAAAATATTCTTATCACCATTTAGTATTTTCGTAATTCAAAATGTGAAATATTGTAGCATAAAAATGATGTATTTTATAGCAGAATGTATCGAGAATCCCCCAAAACATATCGGGTCATGTGACTAGCGATACGTCACACCGACTTCCAGAATAGGTAGAAGATGTGTATTTGTGCCCGACTAGGGTGGGTTTTGTATTCGGGGTGTATTGAGACAATATATCCTCATCTGGTGTCAACTGTGTCGATCTAATTTCTTCAATGAGAGGAAACCCGAGTATCTGGTGTATGCATAGAAACAAAATTGCTAACCCGCTCCATACCTCTCGCGAGGGTAGCAATTTAACCCCATCTCTTTAATGTAACGCATGGCAGTGTAACGTGTACGGCACTGGTACGAGCTCGTTCGCTCAACACAACAATAATAACAAGCTGTGATACAACTGGTAGCGTGTCTGCCGCACCACTACAATCGCACCACCACTAATCTACACTTGTAGGTCTTCTATGAGTTTCAACTCCTATGAACTCGTATGATATGATAACTCCTATAAGCTCCAACTCCCATAAGCTCCTATGTTCTTCTATGAGCTTCAAATCCTATGAACTGCCATGAGCTCCTATAAACTCAGTTCTGCGAACTCACGTTCACAGGTAATGTCTTAATTTAGTGGGAATCAATAATATATACAGTTAAAATGATTGTTGAGTACAGCAAATGTGACCATGGGAATTTACTACTTTGATTAAAAGTTATTAGGACATGAATATATGGACGCCTCGTAATGCTATGCTACTAGCTAGGTCGAGCACAGCTGTCCCTGTGCATACGGTCTGTCAACTTGTTCTGACTCGTATCAAGTCCCGACTTAACAACAGCTGCTATGTATACACACCAACTATCTTCAATATAGTTGCCAGCGAACCTGTTGCTATACCAATGTACCAGCTCCTAGTTAAGTCACAGCCCTCTATAAGAAGGCGACTTCCGGTATTCCTTTTAATACCATTCGCTATTCCCCAGTATATATCTGTAGCAGTGTCTCTCTCGCTTGCTAATGACTCCCGAATATGCGACGATTCTCTGTATTTATACCCAGATGATACAGCGTCCTCTGGCTTTCCAGCGCCGCGTGGTGGTTTCCGGACATCCCCGACAAGGACGGAAATTGTTGACTATTTACACCAACCAAGTACCATAACCACATTGTGAGACCTCCAAGAGTTATCAGTAACCTGCCAGACTCAAGGTAGCGAGGCTTCCGAGTAGTCCTGATGGCAGGAATAACTCTTGCCGGACTCAAGGTAGCGAGGCTTCCGAGTAGTCCTGAATGGCAGGAATAACTCTTGCCGGACTCAAGGTAGCGAGGCGTCCGAGTAGTCTTAATAGCAGGAATTATATTACACACATCCATCCTCAACTGATTGCTGTATTTGGTATATATACGCAGACAAACAATTAACTTCAGTGGTGTCCAAATCATGTCGGCCAATTTGTTCATATTAATTATCTAAATAATTATATATGCACAATCACTGACACATGTACAAGTAGGTACATGTATGCATAACTTTAATTTGTATTCCACATATCTATGCACTTTTTCGCCAATTGTTTATTTTTATCGCCAATTGCGAAAGTGGCGATCGCCAGCGGAATCCCTGGGTAAATTGTTAAACTACGGTAAATACTATCTGGCGAGTGACCATTTCAGGTTTGTATCACTATTCCTACGGGCTCAAATCCACACACGCAAGAGACAAATTTAAAATTTTATACAGATGAAAAATGATAACGAGTCAATAATGAATATTCGGTAAACGGCTGACGAAATATGTTTATTTGCGGTAGGTCGATGATGTATATGTGGATGATTAAATGAAGGTCATAGTCATTTTGGAAGGTTATTAAATTATATAAACTGTTACGAACTACAAAGTTTGATAAGGTTTCGAAATAGATGCGAACTGCAAGATTCATTCGATAATAATAATAAATTACGAAGACTGGCCAAAAATAAATAGAGTTCAAAAATATGTTACGAACACAAAGTTTGATTTCGAGATTTGAAACAAATCTCGATGACAAACATACGTTTTAATAACAATGTTGAAACCCAACACAACTTGATTACCAATTTGTATTTGTCTGTATTAAGATGATAATTAAGTACAAAATTGTGCGTAAATTTACTACTAGAACATTTTGTAAACGTATGTAAGGGGAATAATCATAGTGAACAACACTAATATTTAAATGTTCGTATAAGAGATAATTATTAAATGTACGTAATTATGAAAAGTATAGAATTATTAACAGGGAGGTAAGTAGTATAGCCGACTCCTACAACACGTCCTAAATTATTAATAGGCTTCTTGTCTCGTATAGTTGCGGGCAGTGCCACGGACGGTAGGGAAGTTTTGCAGCGTTACTTTCCGCAACTAGTATTTGTATTGACCTTTCATTCGGACTAGGAGCACATAAATTTTCTGACATCACAAGTTATGCTGTCCCATAATCCACATTTTTCATACAAGTGAGCAGGGATTCCGCTGGGGAAAATAAAAAAATTGCCACTTCAAAAAAAATAAATAAAAAAAATCAACAAAAAAAAGGAATAACCAATAGGATAAAAATAAACAATAAAATTGGCGATAACATTTTATTTTATTTTTTTTTCTCGAAAATTGTAATTTTTTATCGCCAATTGTTTATATTTATCGCCAATTGCGAAAGTGGTGATCGCCAGCAGAATCCCTGAGTGAGTGACCAGTCTTATTAATTGGTTACAATGGTGTCGGCTAATTCTGCGCACCTAAGCCTAAGGCTTTCCAAACAAATGTTAATGGCATTAACATCCCCATATTCAGTCGTAATACAATGTACCCTGAATATTCAACACAGTTTAAAGAAGTCAGAGCAGGTAAAATGTCACAACTTTCTGATGTCGGCAAGTGACGTAAATTGTGTGATGTATGACATCACATGCGTGCTTGCAAAGTCACATTTTTTTCTGATGATGCTGCGCATCTGTTAGTGTAAACAAAAATCGCGAACAGCATACTCGACCAGCATAGCAAAATTGGTATTAAACTTGAAACATAACTATCCAGTGACATCATGACAGGTTATTTTCTTAGTTGAGCTGTTCATTTAGTAAATAAGATTCAGCAGTGTCTAAGTATGTTACACATTTTGACTCTATTCTGAATATTTTTTTTACCAAACTATCGGAATGTGATAAAATTGTGCCAAAGTGTTGCAATTAATCAGCTTGTTTATTCCTATATCCACATATTTTATTATGACATACGCAAGGCTAAATTTGATGTGAATTGCAGAGTTCCAGTTAAGGTGCGTAATTTGGAGTGAAATTTTGTAATTTCTTCTCCAAAAATGGCAGGTTGGGAGTGCTTTAGAATCGTCTCATTGAGACGATTCTAAAGCACTCACAACCTGCCATTTTTGATGGAGAAATAAGAAAGTTACCCCCAAATTACGTACCTTAACTGGAGCTCTGGAATTGCGCATTAGCCGATGTACAGAATTAGCCTAAATGACAGTACCAAACTATGAAAATTGGGAGTCACTTTCCTTACAACTATTTCCATGGCTTCATCGGCATTTGCAAGTTTGACGTCAATGACATGAAATGGACATATTCCAACAATTCTAATGTCATTGATGCCCTACAAGTAGTTCAGAGGAAATCTACTTGTGATTTTCAGAGCTCCAGATAAGGAATTAGTAATTGAGTATTTTCACTCCATCATTTCTGAAGCAATTGGGTATTCAAAATTTTAATTTGGTAAAATAAAATCACACTACTGTTTACACATCAACAGACAGCAATTATTGAATAGTTTGCTTCAAAATGAAAACCTGTCTTGGCATTTCATTAGAGGGAGACAATTCTAATGAAATACCAAGATGTGTTTTCATGGAAAATAAGAAAAATATGCTATATTTGTGGTCTGGTTATTGTTTTCTGCAGATAAAGGTACCACAAATTTGTTATTGCTTTTTGATACTCGCTACTTCTGATTTCAATTGGGTTTTTGGCAATTTTAATTGGGTATTTACACAAATAAGCAGCTTATCTGGAGCTCTGGATTTTCCAAGTTTGCTAACAATTTATTGTTTAAAAATGGGGGGAAGTATTTATTGTATAAAATGGGCCTTAGTAATGTATAATTAACACAGTATATTAAATATCATAATACACTTGTGTAACACATTTTCAAATGAGACGTATGTTGTTGGGTCATTATACATATCGGAACATCTTCAAGGTATGATGATGTTCTTATGCAATAATTCAAATCTAACATTTGTGTTGATTTAATAAGATATTTATTAAAGTTATTGATTTTCATTGGCGTAGTAAATAGTAATTTCTAATAACCTCCGAAGGGAAGCACATTTAATCCTTTGAACCCGTAAGCCCGTTATGACGGGGTTTGCAAACAGTGCAGATCCAGATGAGCCGGCTCGTAACGAGCCGTCTCATCAGGATCTACACTTTTTGCAAGTAATTTTTGATATTTTTTTAGAACAAAAACACCCCCTTTTCATAAATGGACTAATCTGAAAATCATTTTGTGCCGATTGGATTGGTCGGAAAATTAGCATATCACAGTGCATTACAGTTACATAGGGTTGAAAGGGTTAATACACATCGTTCATATCCATTAACAAAGTGTAATTTAATAAATATCACATTAAATCATCACTCGTGTAGCATACTCTATTTATATCATGTTTGCTGCCAATTTTGCAGAGACAGACAGGTGTTCGTGATGTGAAGATGCAGCTGGGGAATGGGGAATTACAAGTCCAGACCAACCCTCTCCTGTGCTGGTAAACAATTTGGTCATTTAACCCATCTCATACTATTTGTCTCGCAGAAAAAATTAGCATTTTTCTTATTTCTCACCAAATGTATTTGATGTTACAATTCAGATGAACCGTCTTGTTGAGACGTTTCAAATGAGTGGTAACAATATATACTTTAACCCTTAGAGCGCTATCTTATTTTTTTTGTCGTCTGCTGTTTATTTTCCATTTTTATTATCGAAAACATGCTTTGACAGCACTTTAGAATAGTTTAAAATATGATTTGACAGCACTTCAGAATCATTTCCATTGGAAATGATTCTGAAGTGCTGTCAAGCCATGTTTTTATTGAGAAATAAGGCAAGATATAAAAGCAACAGCAGACGACAATTATTGTGAGTAGCGGTCTAAGGGTTAATTGGGAAATAAAGAAAATAGAAAAAAAAGGCATGAGGATCTTCAGGAGATCTGCTGATTTCCGATGATTTCTTTATAATTTTAGTATATGTTGGTACATTTTGATACCTGTATGTCGGTATCCCATGTGCATTGGATTAATAGCGATAATGATAAACGGGCCATAATCTGCCAAAATTGGGCTATTAAACATCCGATTAGGAGCCCTGTGTCACTAATAAACGTCGTGTCACTAAGAAGTTTGGTACGGCAAATTGATATTTCCTTTCACTCTAGGAGATGTTGAAATATCTTGCATGGATGTTTACAGATTTTTGGCTGTGACTGGAGTAATGGGGCTTATGACCTTTGCGTCCAGTGTAGATCCAGATCAGCCTGTGCATCCGCACAGTCTGATCAGGATCTGCACTGTTCGCCATTCCATTAATGAAACACCTGTTGTGCCTCTAACAAGCAATATAGCTCTAATAAGCTGTCTCATCAGGACCTACACTTTAATTTGAATACCGGTAGTGTACAAACTAACATGGAATTGTAGCAATGTGCATACCAAATGTAAAAATGTATTGCTGAATAATTTCTTTCTCTGTTCTCAGATATATATGTTGTGACCACCATTTGAACCATCTCATCGAGATGGTTCAAATGAGTGGTCGCAACATATACTTTCATCCAGAAATAAAAAATGTTAATTTATTTTAAAAGTAATACCCATAAAGGTGTATTCCGCATGTAATGGGTTAAATTTTAACCCTTTCACCACTACAGACCTGTATTGTGATATTAGAAAACAGTGTAGATCCAGATGAGCCGGCTCGTGGCTCATCCGGATCTGCACTTTTTGCAAGTAATTATCATATTGTTTAAAACAAAACACTCCCTTCTTATAAATGGCCTAGTCTGAAAATCATTTTGTGACAATTGGATTGGTCGGAAAATTAACATGTGAAAATCAATTTCAGTTGCTTAGGGTTGAAAGGGTTAAAGTGTTTTCTGCAAATTAATTCATTTGTCAACCAAAGACGATGTTGTTACCATTTCAAATTCCGAGCAGAAATAAATAAAGAAAAATCATACATCCTCGGCTTTTAATATGTTCATATTGTGTTATTGATGAACTAAACAGAAAATGTTGCCTGTTTTTATCCTCAAATCCCATTGGCTGTTATTCTTAACACCTTCAGTGGATACTGTAAATGAACCAATCAGATTTTGTGTTACAGATGAGTTGAAGAAGAAGATCAGCGAGAGTTACTCGTTGTTCCGGTCCCATGTAACTGAGGATCTGAGACCGGTACGCGAGTCCGAATGGTCCGACGTGCAGCAGGCATGCAGGTGGGTTTGTTACTTGCAGGGATTCCGCTGGCGATCGCCACTTTCGCAATTGGCAATAAAAATAAACAATTGGCGATAAAAAATATTAATAATGAAGTAAATCAATAATCTATTTGTAAAAATAAAATACGCATTTAATTTGAAATCAGGGGTACAATACACTTTAAACACAAAGCTTATCTGGAGCTCTGGGTATACTATGGATTAGACATCATCTTGCGTCCTCCGCATGTCATGGTACATAACTCACTATGGCGAGAAGGTGTGTATTTGTGCCCAGTTAGCTCAGTCGTTTAGAGCGATGGTATAGTAAAGCAGAGGTCCCCTGTTCGATTCATGTTTCTCACCCTGTGATAAAAAGCGCCCAACGAGGGAACGTGACTGATAAATATTCCCAAAAATGTAGCAAAAATATGGAATTCAGAGACAAATTAAATATAGAATTCTGTGATCTATCGACCTCAGATCCCCATTAACCCCAAGGTCACCGTCACAAGCTTATTGCATTCAGACTCAACATAAATGTAAATCCATCAAGTGAGATTTTCAGACGATCCTAAATTTGCACTTACGAACATTTCAGTCCTACAAAGTTTAGTGAAACGAGCCCCTGTGATCTATCGACCTCGGATCCCCACTAACCCCAAGGTCACGGTCAGAAGCTTATTGCATTCAGACTCAACATTGGGGAAAATTTCAATTTCTGTTTCCTTTCATGCAGCTTCTTGATGTTCGATGAAACTAGGGATGGGTTGTGGCCTAGGGGTTATAACACCTGACTTCCAATCCGGAGGTTGTGGGCTCAAACCTCGCCTTGGGCATCAAAAATACTTTCATAGTATTTTCACTTCACTGGTCTATCTGGTGAGACTTAAACCATGGTCCCGTCTCTATAGGACCTTAGCTGTTGCTGGGACGTTAAACCCATTCACTTTCACTTTCCGTTTAAACTAAGCCACCACGAGGTTCGCTTCGTTGTCTTCTGACACCTCTTGTCTTCTTGTGTTACAGTCGCTGTGACACAACGCGGGTACAGGAGTTGCTTAGCGAGGAGAATATAAACGAGAAAACTGACACGGGGCTCTCACTGCTACATATTGCCTGTATATCCGGAGGTAGGACAGCAACAATTATCGTCTGCCGTTGCTTTTATATCTTGCTTATTTATCAATAAAAACATGGTTTGACAGCACTTCAGAATCATTTCCAATGGAAATGATTCTGAAGTGCTGTCAAAGCATGTTGTAAATTATTCTAAAGTGATGTCAAAGCATATTTTTGATGATAAAAATGGAAAATAGAAAATAAACAGCAGACGACAAAAAAAAATATGCTACATAAATATATCTGGAGGTAGGACAGCGACAAAGTGTTTGTGGTCACAGCCATCTCTTCTGTAATTTAACCCTTAGACTGCTACACACAACAATTGTCGTCTGCCGTTGCTTTTATATCTTCTTATATTTCTCAATAAAAACATGGTTTGACAGCACTTCAGAATCATTTCCATTGGAAATGATATTGAAGTGCTCTCAAAGCATTTTGTAAATTATTATAAAGTGCTGTCAAAGCATGTTTTTGATGATAACAATGGAAAATAGAAAATAAACAGCAGACGACAAAAAATAATATGCTACATATAGCCTGTATATGCGGAGGTAGGACAGCGACAAAGTGTTCGTGGTCACAACCATCTCTTCTGTAATTTAACCCTTAGACTGCTACACACAACAATTGTCGTCTGCCGTTGCTTTTATATCTTGCTTATTTCTCAATAAAAACATGGTTTTACAGCACTTCAGAATCATTTCCAATGGAAATGATATTGAAGTGCTCTCAAAGCATTTTGTAAATTATTATAAAGTGCTGTCAAAGCATGTTTTTGATGATAACAATGGAAAATAGAAAATAAACAGCAGACGACAAAAAATAATATGCTACATATAGCCTGTATATGCGGAGGTAGGACAGCGACAAAGTATTCGTGGTCACAACCATCTCTTCTATAATTTAACCCTTAGACTGCTACACACAACAATTGTCGTCTGCCGTTGCTTTTATATCTTGCTTATTTCTCAATAAAAACATGGTTTGACAGCACTTCAGAATCATTTCCAATGGAAATGATTCTGAAGTGCTGTCAAAGCATTTTGTAAATTATTATAAAGTACTGTCAAAGCATGTTTTTGATATTAAAAATGGAAAATAGAAAATAAACAGCAGACGACAAAAGAAAAATGCTACATAAATATATCTGGAGGTAGGACAGCAACAAAGTGTTTGTGGTCACAACCGTCTCTTCAGTAACTTAACCCTGTTACCCCGGCCTAAAATGACCTTAATACCAGTTTACAGTCTGTTACACACCAATAATTAAATAAATAAATAACCCTGTCACCACTTAACATAATAACTGGCATAGACAGGTTCCTGCTAATCACTGGACTAGTACATTGATCATTTGAGGAATAGTTTTGAAAAATACTGTTGATGCTAACGAGACGGCTCGTCATCTATAACCTAATACAACTTTGTGATTCAAGTATGATAGGGGGTTAGAACACCTGGCTTCCAGTCCGGAAGTTGTGGGTTCAAACCTCGCCTATGCATCAAAAATACTTTCATAGTATTTCCATCCCACTTGTCTGTTGGATGAGACTTTAAACTGTAGTCCCGTCTCTATAAGACCTTAGCTGTTGGTAGAAGGTTAAACCCTTTCACTTTTTTCTTAAATTCTTTTACAAGAAATTGTTCATAGTTACCTCCCTTGTGTTTTATATTATTGTAGTTCAGCTTAGTCAAGCTACAGTCTGTACAGGTCTACACTAGTTTGTGCTGTGCAATCACATTTTGAAATTATTCATAACAATTTTTCAGTAGCCTATTTCACCAACATTGCAAAGTATACTTATCTAGAAAAGTATACTTTGAGGGAGAAATTTTCAATTTAAGGATAAATTTATTAATTTTTATTATACTGAATTTATTACATTGGCTGTGTTAATGTAATAAATTCAGTATAATAATTCTGTATATTTTAATCATCAAATATATGCAGTCGTTAGTTCTATATGAAATAATGCATTTCAGGAAAAATAAATGATTACTCTCTCAAAGTATACTTTGCTAGATAAGTTTACTTTGCAATTTTGATGAAATCGGCTACCGATCAGTCTATTCATTCACACTACCATTTAAATGTTCTGTGTCTCAGATATGCGCAGACTGTGATGAAACACAGGGCTCCCGTTAAGCTGCATATTTGCTTAAATACCCAATTAAATTTGCCAAAATCCCAAATGAAATCAGAAGTAGCGAGTATCAAAAAACAATAAAGAATTTGTGATACCAGTATCATGCTACAGAAAACAATAAACAGACCACTAATAGAGCATATTTTTCTTATTATACCCACTTTTTTGGGAAAAAATGGGTATATTGTTTTCGTCACGAGTGTCCGTCCGTCCGTCCGTCACGTTTCTTGTAACTTGAAAAACTTTTTCACCTTCATACCTACGCGCCTGATATTTGGTATGTACCTTCGTTATCATGTGCAGATGCGCAAAGTGAATTCGGATTTTTGATCCAACCCTTCATCATCGCTTATCTCCCCCTTTCGGACTCAGAATTTCCCATTTTTTCCTTGTAACTCGAAAAACTTTTTAACCTTCATGCCTACGCGCCTGATATTTGGTATGTAGCTTCGTTATCATGTGCAGATGCGCAAAGTGAATCCGGATTTTTCATCCAACCCTCCATCATGGATTATCTCCCCCTTTCCGACTCGGAATTTCCCACTTTTTCCTTGTAACTCGATTTTCACCTTCATACCTACACGCCTGATATTTGGTATGTAGCTTCGTTATCATGTGCAGATGCGCAAAGTGAATTAGGATTTTTCATCCGACCCTCCATCATGGATTATCTCTCCCTTTCGGACTCATAATTTCCCTATTTTTCATTGTAAGTCGAAAAACTTTCTCACCTTAATACCTACATTTCTCATATTTGATATGTAGCTTCGTTATGATGCGCAAAGTCAATTCGGATTTTTGATCCGACCTTCCATCATGGATTATCTCCCCCTTTCGGACTTAGAATTTCACTATTTTTCCTCGTAGGTCGAAAAACTTTTTCACCTTAATACCTACGCGTCTGATATTTGGTTCGTAGCTTCGTTTTGATGTGCTGATGCGCAAAGTGAATTCGGATTTTTTATCCGACCCTCCATCATGGATTACCTTCCCCTTTCGGACTTAGCATTTGGGGAAAGTGGGTATATTGCGATGGCGCGCCATCGACTTTTTCTAGTTTTCCATGAAAACACATCTTGGTATTTCATTAGAATTGTCTCCAAGACATGTTTCATTTCAAAGCAAACTATTCAATAATTGCAGCCTGTTAATGTGTAAACAGTAGTGTGATTTTATTTTACCCAATTAAAATTTTGAAATACCCAATTGCTTCAGAAATGATGGAGTGACAATACTCAATTACTTATTCCTTATCTGGAGCCATGAATACATGTATTTTAATTATAGATTTGCATTGCATTTGTGAACCCAGTTGTACATACAAGTCATCTGAAAAAATGGGTCTAGTAAAATAAATGGTAGTTGTATACCCCGGACGAAAGTCGGGGTATTATGGATTTGACACCGATCATTGTCCTGTCCGCCCCAGATACTTCTTGTCCGGAGCGTAACTCTAGTTAATGTTCACGTTATCTCCATTTGTTTTTCACACACTGATTTCTTGTATAGAGCTTAACTGGAACCTCCTTTGGAATATTTTCATAAAACTGCACACATGCATAGACCATGACCCAAATGTGTGTCACACGCAAGAATGACACGTCTTGTCTCACTAATGTTTGAGTTATCGCCCTTTGTTTTTTTTGCTCACTGATTTCTTATCCAGAGCATAACTCGAATACCCTTTGGCATATTTTCATGAAACGAATTATCTCTCTTTGCTTTTCCACACACTGATTTCTTGTTCTTAGCATAACTCTTATACCCTTTGGAATATTTTCATGAAACTTCACACTTGCATAGACCACAACGCAAAGGTGTGTCACACGCAAGAATGACAACTCTAGTTCACTCATTTTTTAGTTATTTCCCTTTGTTGTTTCACTCACTGATTTGTTGTCCGGAGCATAACTCGAGTACCCTTTGGAATATTTTCATGAAACTTCACGCATGCATAGACCACAACCCAAAGGCAAAGGTGTGTTGCACGCAAGAATGACAACTCTTACATCACTAATTTTTCGAGTTATCTCTGCTTTTTCACTCACTGATTTTGTGATCTTAGTAATGATAACTCTAATACTCTTTTGAATATTTTCATGAAACGTTTACTCTCGCATTTGTTTTTCGCACACTGATTTCTTGTCTGGAAGATAACTCAAATACCCTTTGGAATATTTTCATGTAACTATATGCATGTAATAAATACATTTGTATGCTGATATAGCCACTCGGTCCTCCATGTACCGAAACTGCTACTTATATCGTTCAATATCAAACGCTACGGAACATGCGCATATATACAAATCAATTGACCTATAATTATGCGACATGATGCATGTTCAATGTTTAATTTGTGAACATTATCTACAGGCAGCAAGCACCTTATAGAGGTGCTGCTACAGACAGGTGTCGATGTCAATCTTCTCTCTAAGAACCAATTCTCCGCTCTCCACCTGGCCACGTACAAGGTGAGCATCGGGTTGATAGTCAAATGGTAGAGTATTGGTCTTCAATACCAGTAGCCAATTTCATAAAAATTGCAAAGTGTACTTATCTAGCATCAAAGTATACTTTGAGGGAGTATCCATTTATTTTTCCCGAAATGTATTATTTCATATAGAACTAACGACTGCATAATTATATTTGATGATTAAAAGTATGCAGAATTATTATACTGAATTTATTACATTATCACAGCCAAAATGGCTGTGATAATGTAATAAATTCAGTATAATAAAAATTAATAACTTGAAAATTTCTCCCTCAAAGTATACTTTGCTGGATAAGTATGCTTTGCAATGTTGATGAAATCGGCTACAGAGGTATTCGGTTCAGTTCCTGCTTTAGGCATGAACAATACTTTAATAGTATTTCCTTTCCACTGGTCTTTTGGATGAGACTTTAATCCGAGGCCTCGTCTCTATATGACCTTCGCTGTTGCTTAGAAATTAAACCCAATCATTTCCCACTTTTTAACTTCTTGGACCATATGAATGTGTGATGTGATAATATTTTCCACCATATTTGCACACTGACCAGTGGTGTACATCACATACATACAACTACATTTATAAAACACATGAGCTTGATCTACTTCTTTTTACTACTTAGTTATTTTCATCATTTTACTTCTATCGTCATTACTTGATAGTGTGCTAGTCACGCACACCTGCTGCATTCATTTCTATTTGCAGGGTGACTTGGACTGTGTGCAGGCGTTATTGGAGGGCAGTATCAATGTCAGCCTGGCGGGGAACAGTGGCCTTGAGGCCATACACATCGCTGCCATGTGTGGCCATGCCGAGGTATAGCAAGTTAGGCTTTCGTAGAATAGGCTTTCAAGGCTTAACCCTGTCACCCCTAAGTAACTGGAATGAATTTTGATATGTACGGTTTGCAACCAATTAAACCGTCACAAAATGACTTTCAGACTAGTCCATTTATGAATAGGGGGTGTTTTTGTTCTTAAAAATATGAAAATAACTTGCACAAAGTGCAGATCCTGATGAGACGGCTCATCTGGATCTGCACTGTTTGCAAACTCCACTATAGCTGGCTTTTGGGTTCAAAGGGTTTATAACGCAGCATATACTCTAGTGGAACTTCACAGAAATGTTAATTAGCATGTGTAGAGTTGCACCTCGGAATTTGTTTTTATTTTCACCCCGTGAATGCGGAGTTATTGCCCTTGACTTAATCAATTTTTCCATTATCAAGTTTTGTGTTGCACATATCTGCAAAGGTATTTGACACAAGAGGCTTGAGACTTTACAGAAATGTTAATTAGTATGTAAAGTTTCACTAAACTTTGTACGACTAAAGTGCAAAATTATGATAGTCTGTAAATTTCACATTAACAATGATTTCTTGTAAACAATTGTTGGATTTACATTTATTGCTATGTTCAATAAATGTAAATCAATCAATTGAAATTTCCAGTTGATCCTGAATGTGCACTTGAACATTTTAGTCGTACAAAGTTTAGTGAAACGGGCCCTTGGGGTTTTTGTTATGGGCCATGATAGCATGCAAGTGGGGGGGGGGTGGAGAATCCATGTCCTATGACACATTTCTAGTTTTCTATGACCTTGGCCAGCTGACGAGCTGTCTACTGGAGAATGGAGCGGAGGTGAATGCAGAGGACGCAGTGAAGTTCTCTCCCCTTCATATAGCCGCCAACTTTGGACACGACAAGGTACAGTGGAACCTCTCTAAACCGAACAACCTTGCTATAGCAATGTGTTAAATAATGACCAATTTCACTGTTAAATATCGCTGATGTCTATCGGAATTACAGTGAAACATCTCTAAACCGGACACCCTGGGGACCTCCCAGGGTGTCCGGTTTAGAGAGGTTCCACTGTAGATCAGATATGGTATTGTAAAGCTTTCTGAACATGTACTCGGTTTATTTTTGTGTGCTCAGTCTCAGTCAATCAGACTGCCTGATTTTGAGGATAAATTTTGCAAACATTCTTTGAATGTTATAGAAATCACTGGCCCATTAATGCAAAATTTCCACAAACTGTGCAGAACGTGATAACTTGTTACATGCTAGTTCAGCTACATTTTTCGTAAAGATTAGGATAGACATCTGTAGTGTTTGTACTGTCTGTCCGATATTTGTGTTACCGTAAGTCAGATTGGGTGAAACTTCATTCATTTATTTGTGATCATCTATGTTTTCATTCTATTACCCACCCATTAGGCCCCTGCATTCAATGTGAAGATCAGATGACTTAGAATGTTTCTTTAAGGGGTTTTCAGAGGTACATCCATCAGTTGTACTGATTTCTTGTTACTATCCATGGGCATGCCATCTTTTTTATACGTTATTTTATGTATATTTTACGTATATTATCTTTTTCAAACGTAATTTTATATAATTCCAGCACAAAAATATTTGCACAATTCCCTAGCATTTGATTGGTCCGTTGCAAGTCTCCGTCCAAAATTTATATCCCAGTAAACTCCATGCCGAACTACTTTCCGTAACCGTCAGGCGCAGTTAAAATAATGCTTAAGAAAACGGAAAATAAACACGTTTTCTTGATGAATTTATTTCAAATGCTGGAATTATAAGGAATGAATGGCCTTTTTGTGGAATTTATCGGGGATATAAACTTGGAAAAGTCGCGGGAATACTGGACGAGGCCTTCCGGCCTTCGTCCAGTATTCCCGCGACTTTTCAAAGTTTATACCCCGATAAATTCCACAAAAAGGTCATTCATTCCTATAATATATTTTACGTATATTATATGTACATTTTCTTTCGTTATTTTTTAAGGTTTAGCTTAATGATAATGATGCCCTTGTTTTTAACTGTTAAAATTAATGTCAAATTCAATGAACTACCATTCTGCTATTTCAGGTTGTCGTGGTGTTGATAGCCAAGGGAGCCGACGTCAACGGGAGTGGTGGGGTCGGTGATCGACCTGTACACCTCGCCTGTTCCAAAGGTCATCTCAAGGTCACCCAGCTCTTAGTGGAGCAGAAAGCTGATGGTAGGCTATTGTATTGTAATTAACCTATATAACTTTTGGGGTCAAGATCCGACATATCAGGCTTTCAGTGCGGCCAGTGCAGACCCAAACCCACTGTCTGGTCAGGGTCTACACTGTTCGACATTCGGTCTACAAACCAACCATTGAATTCAACATTATCAAAATATAGCTATAGTAATGTAGAGAAATCCACAATGACCTTGAACATTGATTTAGTGATATTAACCTGTATCCAACAGTAACCTTGAACTTTGTCCCACTTATTCCAGTGACATTGACTTTCATTGACATTGATCTTTATTCACAGTTCATTTTATCTTTAATAAAATCTGTTTATTCAGTGTCTTGACCTTTATTTCTGTGATCTTGACTTTTATTCCATTTACCTTGGCCGTTATTCCTCAGTGATCAACTTGTCTTTCATTTCACTGTGACCTTTAAATTTCACCCACACAGGTTCTACAATGTCTGCTGTCTACATATAACCTCACAGTTGACCTTAATCCTTCATCAATCAACCAGACAATCACTGAGACCTAGATTCCAAATGACTTTGACTCTTATGACCTTGAACTTCATCCACCTGATTTTCACCTTTATCCCCATAACCTTGACCTTTATTCCCATGGCCGATCCATTTCTGCTGTAAGTCAGGCCACCTGATTGCCTCTATTTTCATTATCACTTTAACCCCTTTATCTCCTGACCTTGACCATTATCCCCCTGACGTTGACCTTTATCCCCCAGTGGATGTGAAGGACGACGAGGAGCATCGGCCGATCCATTTCTGCTGTAAGTCGGGCCACCTGATCGTGCTGCACTACCTGCTGGAGCAGAAGGCCGACCCCCACGTTGTCAACATCTATGGCGATACACCGCTACATCTGTACGTACAGAAGGGTAAAATTTATGCCCCAAGGAGGGGGTATTCCGTGTTACCTTGTTCGTCCTGTCCCATCCATTACAAACCTTGTAACTCGTCAAACTTTAACCCTTTCACCCCAAGGTAACTGGAATGGAGTTTGATATGTTAATTTTGCAACCAAGCCAATCTTCAGAAAATGATTTTCAGACTAGTCCATTTATGAAAAGGTGGTGTTTTTGTTCCCAAAACTATGAAAATATATATTACTTGCAAAAAGTGCAGATCCTGATGAGACGGCTCGTCACGAACCGGCTCATCTGGATCTGTACTGCTTGCAAACATTTCGGGTTCAAAGGGTTAAACAAACTGTAATAGATAAATATGTGAAATTTGGTATGTAGCTTCTGTATTGTGCATAGATGCAGGCAAGGAAATTCATAGGAATTATGACACTCAACCAATGAATTCATACTGTTTTCTGATAAACTTGATATCAAAATCACTACGATGGTGTTCTGTTTATCAGGTAACATTTTATTCTTGATGGGCAACTAAATCAATCAAAAGATATTCAATGCTATGACTATTTGTTTAGTCAGCTTGTATTTTGTCAATGTCTAGCAATTTACCTGACAAATCCTATTATTGTGACATCATCCACCGGGCGTGCTCTATACACTACCGCTGCTAATCTTGCCAATATTTATCAACTTCTTTGCTTCAAAACACTTGATTGTTGTGCTTGGAATCAAGCAGCTTGATTGGCATTTGCTCAGACAATCCGATTGCTTGATTGCGAGTTCGGATTGCCAAAAGATTTTCCGAAACGCTGATAATAATGGCAAGATTCACACAGGCGGTTGTATATAACATGCGGTGACATTTTCCACAGGGCGTGCTACAATGCGAAGATGGAGGTGATCAAACAGCTCATCTCCAGGACGGGAACCGAGAGTCTCATGAAGGAGAATATCTTCAGTGAAAACCCATTACACAGGTCCGTCATATGTTGCATCAATTATGGCTAAAACTTTCTAAGCTTGGAATAATGCTTAAATCTTTCTGTCTGAAATTCATATTCCTCAAATAAAATAATAGTTAATGGGTTAAATAGGTTAATAATTATGCAGTTGGTCTAAGCTGTTCCCTTAACATACCTGACTTTATTTGCAATCATTTGCCTATATTTTTTAATCAGTGTAGATAGAGAATAGAGCCCTTATAGTCTTTTCTCAATCGATCCTTATTCATTTTTGGCCTTAAATAACAATCTTCTGTGTTATTCGACTGTTAAAGGTCCATTCCATTCCCACTGGTGCTGCACTCTCAACCAGCGTTACATGTTTCATGTTGAAATATGCGCCATATTCCCGACAAATGTTCATTCAGCTACACGAATCAGTGAAATATCCGTTGTAGTGCGTGCACCAATGGGAGGAGTATTGAGATGATCAAGTTCCTGTTGGACCAGCCGGGCGTGAAGATCAATTACCAGGGAAAGGACGGCCATTCCGGTACACACAGCACCTACTGCCTATTCTATTCCGTAATAACACTAAAGATTCAGACACCATTTGCAATGCAAATTGTATGCAAATACAGAATTATTGTAATAAACAAGTACTAACCATTCTAACCATAAATATTTTAAATTATCGCATCAACACAGTGTGTATGTGCCGTGAAACACGGTGCCGTGAAACATTTTTGATATCCTGTCAATACGGCCTACTCACTGCGTATGAATATGTGCGGCGGCTGGGGTTATTTATTTTTGCATTTGTAGGTGTTGACAGGATAAATAGAATAGTAGGTTAGTGCCGTGAATGTGGAAAATATCTGGCGCGGCACAGACACGGGATGTACTCGGCAGAGCCTCGCCCATCCCGTTTCCTAAGCCTTGCCAGATATTTTTCCCTAGATTAATGTGTGTTTCCCAGAATAAATTGCGTGTGAATATTTATGGTTATTACTGTATGTTCAATAATTGGGGTGTTATGTGGTGTGATGTATGGCCATACCGGTACACACAGCTCCTACTGTCTGTTACATGTAACATCCTGAAATTCGAAATCAGTCCTGAGGATGAGCGATGTGATATAACATGATCAAATGCCTGATTTACAGTGAAATCTCTCTAAGCCGGACACCCTGGGGACCTCCCAGGGTGTCCGGTTTAGAGAGGTTCCACTGTATGTACTGACTGGCAACATGTTGCTGTATCAGACATCGACCTGATAATGTAGTCTAATAAGTAACAACTGCCTTTTAGCCACATGTGTGGTGGAATTTAATGATGTTATAAAGAGTATTACCGAATCATCATGGACGCCACTAGTTTAGAAATTATATAGTGGAAGTTTATTTTCATAGAATTTCCTATATTTCGTTCACGTATGCAATTATCATGCAATTATCATGCAATTATCAATTCTTAGATGTTACTCTACTTTGCACCATGCATGTGACATGCACTTAATATATTCTTGTCCACCGTGTCGCAACCGTCAATACTTACTGTCTCTTTAAGAATTAATTGAAATCCATGTAAACACTTTAAATCGCGTAAATATAATCCGAGAGAATGTCACATCTGTTATTGATTCGGTAATCCATCATTTATCCACTATGGCATTTGAATGTTATCCTGGTCACGGCACCAAATCAACAGCTTGATGTTCCACTTTCTAGGCTGTTGTGCGATAATTATACAATGTATAACTAATTCTGGATCCAGCCCTACACAGCGCGTGTTACCACGGCCATATCCGGGTGGTACAGTTTCTGCTGGAGAAGAGGGCAGACATCAACCTAGTGGCCAGTGTCAGCAGTGACCAGAGCGGGGGCAGCGAGAAACGCGAGGAGCAGACCGCCCTCATGTGGGCCTATGAGCAAGGTGGGTAGATTTTGATGAACATGGGGGGCAAATGTTTGGTGAACAAGGTGGGCAAATGTTTGGTGAACAAGGTGGGCAAATGTTTGATGAACAGTGTAGGCAAATGTTTGGTGAACAAGGAGGGCAACTGCTTGATGAACAAGGTGGGCAAATCAACATGAAAAAGGTGAGCAAATGTTTGGTGAACAAGCCGGGCAAATGTTTTGTGAACAGGGTGGGCAAATATTTGGTGAACAATTTGGGACAATGTTTGGTGATCAAGGTGGGACAATGTTTGGTGATCAAGGTGGGCAAATGTTTTATGAACAAGGTGGGCAAATGTTTGGTGAACAAGGCATTGTTCACCTGTTCACCAGTAGCCGATTTCATCAAAATTGCAAAGTATACTTATCTAGCAAAGTATACTTTGAGGGAGTAATCATATTTTTCCGAAATGCAGTATTTCATACAGAACTAATGACTGCATATATTTGATGATTAAAACTATACAGAATTATTATACTGAATTTATTACATCATCACAGCCAAAATGGCTGTGATAATGTAATAAATTCAGTATAATAAAAATTAATAAATTTATACTAAAATTGAAAATTTCTCCCTCAAAGTATACTTTGCTAGGAAAGTATACTTTGCAATGTTGGTGAAATAGGCTACTGACATGTCAATGTTGGGTCAATGTAGGTGTGTATTCTATTTGCTGTCTGGTGTACTCCGAACATGTAGATTGCCAATGAACATGGATGCAATATTTATGCCCCCGTGTCAGTAACTTTGTCTGACATGGAACGAGGGATTTCGAAATAACTTGGCACAAGTGTTCACCATAATGAAATATAGGAATGAATGGCCTTTTTGTGGAATTTATCGGGGTATAAACTTGGAAAAGTCGCGGGAATACTGGACAAAGGCCGGAAGGCCTCGTCCAGTATTCCCGCGACTTTTCCAAGTTTATATCCCCGATAAATTCCACAAAAAGGCCACTAATTCCTTATAATTCCAGCATTTGAAATAAATTCATCAAGAAAATGTGTTTATTTTCCGTTTTCTTAAGAATTATTTTAACTGCGCCTCACGGTTACGGAAAGTAGTTCGGCGTGGGAGTTTACTGGGATATAAATGTTGGACAGAGACTTGCTACGGGCCAATCATATGTTAGGGAATTGTGTAAATATTTTTGTGCTGGAATTATCAGATTGTAACGTGCAAGGTCAAGGTCATAGTTAGAGGTCAAAGGTAAAAAATGAAAACATTTTTATCCAGGCTGTAGCTTTGTTTTGTTGGTTAAAAAAATGTGTTCCTATCATGAGGATGAGTTGTGGCCTAGGGGTTAGAACACCTGACTTCCAGTCCGGAGGTTGTGGGTTCAAACCTCGCCTAGGGCATCAAAAATACTTTCAAAGTGTTTCCATCCCACTGGTCTGTCGGATGAGACTTTAAACTGCGGTCCATCTCTATATAAACTTAGCTGTTGCTGGGACGTTAAACACTTTCACTTTTTGTTACTATCATGTATGTTGTGTTCTCTAGAATGGGCTGCCGTCTGAGAAGATATACCAGAGGATATACTGTATTAACTTGATCATAGAAACTACCTTGCTAGTATCTTTTGGTATCAAGTTGATCAGACCAAGCTAGGAATTCCTGCCATTTCCGAGCCGAGCCTGATAAACTTGATATCAAAAGACACTAGCATGTTATTCTATTTATCAGGTAATGTTTTAGGTTACAGAATGAGTAATTATCACATGGTTTATGTTAAAAAGAACTTGTTTCCATGACGTCATTCCACTGATGTCATTTGGGTAACGTCATGTGATGCCGTTTGACCAATAAAACGTCAATTGTCAATTTGTTGTTACCCGGATATTTGTATCCGGTCGATGTCTGATACAGCAACATGTTACCAGTCAGTACATACAGTGGAACATCTCTAAACCGGACACCCTGGGAGGTCCCCAGGGTGTGCGGCTTAGAGAGGTTTCACTGTAAATCAGGCATTTGATCATTCTGAGCCATAGTTGTGTGCTATGAGATCACGAACAGACAGTATCACCTGAGATAAATGACCAAGAAACTCATCAAAAATAAGATCACCTGATGAAGTCGGATATGGTGTTGCTTGTTCGTTGGATCAATGTGAGATTGTGTGTTTACTCCCCGCTTGCAGGCCATGATGAGATTGTGACGATAGTCAAACACCACAAACGTCCCCAGGACGAGTCGGCCTGCGGGGATTACTCCCAGCCCGGGGGTGAAGGGTCGTACGTCTCTGTCCCGTCGCCCATGGGTAAACTACGCAGCATGACCCGGGGTGAGTTGTGAACAAAGGTTGTGCTTCACACAAGATAGTGGATGATGCATTTTTGCACATGCTATTTTCTGTAATTGACATTTGCTCTTTAATATTTTGTTAACTTTCGACATAATTTCCAGAAATATCGTAAATTTTGTAAATATTTATCATGAGTTATCGCTCCTTCTTAGGTACAAAATCTCATAGCTTGTCTCATGATCTGATGTAACAAAGAGTTGGCAGAATTTGTTGTCAACAATCAAATTTCACCCATTCTAATGCCGACAAATTCCGACGAGTCTACCACCAAGGCTGCCCAAAGAAGTTGTTCTAAGGGAAGTTACTCATGACTTTCCAAGTTTGATAATCTATTTATAGCAATGACTAACTGGTAAAAATAGAAAATCACTAGCAACTTCACAACAAACAGACAAACTCTGCCACTTCTAATACTCATAATCATGAGTTACTTCCCTTAGAACAATTTACTTACAGGGCAGATGCTGCCCTGTAAGTAAATTGTTCTAAGGGAAGTTACTCTTGATTTCCAAGTTCAGTATGAACCCTTAGAATGTGGGAAACAAAACTTGTTGTCTGCTGTTGTTTTATATGTTGTCTTCTCAATAAAAACATGGTTTGACAGCACTTTAGAATCACTTCCGTTTATCCCACTCGTGTGTCTATTTTTTCGCTTTAGCTAAGGCGAAAATATAAACACCCTTGTTGGATAAATTTGACGTTTTCTACACACTATATATCGATGGTCTAGTAACATAAGGTCGTAACTGCTATGCTAAAGCATGGTCTAGTAACATAAGGTCGTAACTGCTATGCTAAAGCATGGTCTAGTAACATAAGGTCGTAACTGCTATGCTAAAGCATGGTCTAGTAACATAAGGTCGTAACTGCTATGCTAAAGCATGGTCTAGTAACATAAGGTCGTAACTGCTATGCTAAAGCATTGTCTAGTAACATAAGGTCGTAACTGCTATGCTAAAGCATGGTCTAGTAACATAAGGTCGTAACTGCTATGCTAAAGCATTGTCTAGTAACATAAGGTCGTAACTGCTATGCTAAAGCATGGTCTAGTAACATAAGGTCGTAACTGCTATGCTAAAGCATTGTCTAGTAACATAAGGTCGTAACTGCTATGCTAAAGCATTGTCTAGTAACATAAGGTCGTAACTGCTATGCTAAAGCATGGTCTAGTAACATAAGGTCGTAACTGCTATGCTAAAGCATTGTCTAGTAACATAAGGTCGTAACTGCTATGCTAAAGCATGGTCTAGTAACATAAGGTCGTAACTGCTATGCTAAAGCATTGTCTAGTAACATAAGGTCGTAACTGCTATGCTAAAGCATAGCACTTACGACCTTATGTTACTAGACCATGATATACCATAGATGTATTATCCTGTAGAGAAGATTGACATCCTCCAGCTACGTGCCGACCTGCCCCATCAGTTCCACATCCTCATCTCAGACGTGGAATTCCAGGACGTCATTGGCAGTGGATCCTTCGGCAAGGTCTACAGAGGTCATTGCCGCGGAAAAACTGTTGCCGTCAAACGGTATGTGGTCTACTCATTTCGTTTTTCTATCTGTATGGAATTTTGTCAGGTCATTGACAGCGGTTCCCGGGCTCCTGATAAGGAATTGGTAGTTGAGTATTGTCACTCCATCATTTCTGAAGCAATTGGGTATTTCAAAATTTTAATTGTTTGAAATAGAATCACACTACTGTTTACACATCAGCAGACATCAGTTTGCTTCTAAATGAAAACACATCTTGGTATTTCATTAGAATTGTCTCCAATTAGAATTGTCTCCTTGGAGACAATTCTAATGAAATACCAAGATGTGTTTTCATGGAAAAATAAGAAAATATGCTATATTTGTGGTCTCTTTATTGTTTTCTGTAGCATGATAAAGATACCACAAATTTTTCATTGCTTTTTTGATACTCACTACTTCTGATTTCAATTGGGTTTTTGGCAATTTTAATTGGGTATTTACGCAAATACGCACCTTATCTGGAGCTCTGGGTTCATTTGGTAAACCCGTCCCTGTATGGCCTTAGCTGTTGCTGGGACGTTAAACCCCATTCATTGCATTTTCATTTGATTAAAGTCTTTTTATGTCTTTGCCGTGGCAAAACTGTCGCTGTGAAATGGTATGTTAACATCGCACATTGCAAATTCATTTGCATGTTCCTTTTGTATGCATGACCTTGCTGTTGAGTGGATGTGCTTTTTCCGTCGTCCGTGTCATCGTCGTCTTTGTCCGAAATGTCAAAATGTTTGTACAAGCTTCGTCATCATGGTATAATTCCAGAACAAAAATATTTACACAATTCCCTAACATTTGATTGGCCCGTAGCAAGTCTCTGTCCAAAATTTATATCCCAGTAAACTCCCACGCCGAACTACTTTCCGTAACCGTGAGGCGCAGTTAAAATAATTCTTAAGAAAACGGAAAATAAACAAATTTTCTTGATGAATTTATTTCAAATGCTGGAATTATAAGGAATGAATGGCCTTTTTGTTGAATTTATCGGGGATATAAACTTGGAAAAGTTCCTACAATGGATTGCTTCAATATTTGGACACTTGATACATCATTTGGAACGCACTCATGCCGCCATTAACATGACCTTGAGCTTTTTTACCTTCACATTTTTGCGGAAACCATTTTTGTTTGCATCAAAAAGTTTGTACACGGTTCTTCATCATAGTATAACTTTAATATTACTTGACGGAGTGCTTCAATATTTGGACACTTGATATATGTGAGCATTTGGAACACACTCATGCCGCCATTAACATAACCTTGATATTTTTTACCTTTACATTTTTGCGGAACACTAAGCCATTTATTTATGCATCAAAAAGTTTTTATAAGTTTCTTACTTTAATATTACTTCACGGATTGCTTTAATATTTGGACAGTTGATAGCCATTTTTTGCATCAAAAGGTTTCTACAAGTTTCTTCATCATATGTATAACTTTAATATTAATTTATGCATGTTTAAATATTTGGAAACTTGATACATGTAAGCATTTGGAACACACTCATGCTACCATTAACATGGCCTTGACATTTTGACCTTCACGTGGTTGTGGAAACACTTATCCATTTCTCTGAAATCAATACAATTAAGGGAATTCTGAATTTTATCTCGTTCTTGCATGACGTTTCTGTGTGGATAGGTAATCACCATTCCAGTCTCGTTGTATCCATCTACATTCACCATATCAGCATGAATAGCCGGAGCTCCAGATAAGATGGAATTGCGAACAGTGCAGATCCTGATCAGACTGTGCGGATGCACAGGCTGATCTGAATCTACACTGGTCGCAAAACCCATAAGCCCCATTTCTTCAGTCACAGCCACATTCATCAGGCAACTATGCATTGCCTGAATACATATGGCAGAGCTCCAGATAAGTTGTGTGTCTAAAGAGTATATTATACCCCCAGATTTCAAATTCAATGCGTAATTTACTTTTACAAATGTTTTATAGATTTTCTTCCTTATTAAATAGGGAACAATGGTAAACAAATAAAATAAATTTAAAATTCACTTACCGGTACACTGTTTGCTTTTTGCAGCTCAACTATTAAAGGTACACGCCCACTCAGTAGGCATACACTGTTCTTTATAGGAATTAAATAAGTGTATAATTGTGTCACTATTCCACCAGTTCCAAAAATTACAAGTGCCCGCTATACATATTTAATCATTTAGTAATATTTATTTTACTGATAGTGACGCGCGGTGGTATCAGGCTATTTTCATATGCAAATGAGGCATGATATTTTTTAGTTGTTTATACTAATTAAATGCGCCACATGAAAAAATAATATTATAGACGGATTATAAAATATGATCAATGCACATCAAAAAATAAATACAAAGAATAAATAGTAATGTCCGTTAACATTTTAAGGAAACATGGTTATCGCCCCTGATATCAGTGTGGAAATTTTACGTCTGATATAAAATGTATAATAATGCCAATCAATGGTTATGCGTGGACTAAAATGTGTGCGTGGACTAATGGTGAATGAATGTTTTTTGGCTAGAAAATGTCTCAGATATAAAGAACATTTTGTGCCTACTGAGTGGGCATGTACCTTTAAAGACGGGATACAATTATAGTAGTATGAAACTTTTATGAGAAAAGAATCTCTATTTTCTTTAGTTCATCACAAAAATATATGTTGTTACCACTCATTTGAACCGTCTCAACGAGACGGTTCAAATGAGTGGTAACAATATATACCTTTATGGAGAAATAAACAAAATGATGAGATTTCTTTTACAAAAATTATCGTATCCTTAGACTGAAATGGATGAAGTGGGCATGTACCTTTAAAGTCAATTTCAGCTTTATTACAGTGTTTTCACTACTCAATTTGAAAATCAATGCACATTTTTACATTGCTGTGAGTATTTTGTACTCCCACTTTTGATAATCAATGCGTATTCTGCTAATATAAGTGAGTAAAATATGCCAATACTCACCTTATGTGGAGCTTTGATAGCAATTGTGGTGCATGGTATTAACTCGTGTCTATTTACTATAAGGATCCCAATCAATCCATCAATGAATCAAATTCCATTTCAGATACAAAGCTACCTCATATGGCACCAAGTCCGATGTGGACATGTTTTGTCGGGAAGTTGCAATTCTAGCTAAGCTAAACAGCCCTTATGTGATCAATTTTGTTGGTGCGTGTCTGGACGATCCTAGTGTAAGTAACCTTTGACCCATTTAAAGCTGAGGACCATCGTTTTGCATTTGGAAAATTCTAAATATTTTTTTTCTTATTTCACCTCGAAAGTATATGTTGTCACCACTCATTTGAACCGTCTCGACGAGACGGTTCAAATGAGTGGTGACAACATATACTTTCATTTAGAAAATAGGGATGTACCGAAATTTCCATAATTTATCACTTTTTTCTAAATGCATATTGGGCAGGTTTTGTGAAACTATGTGTTTTATATTACAGCAATTTGCCATTGTGACACAGTACCTATCAGGCGGGTCCTTATACAGCCTACTGCATGAACAAAAACGGTGAGTACAGTCGAACCTGTGCTAAAGACTACCTCCGAATAGCAATCACCTGGCTGTAAAGGCCACACTTTTGTTGTCCCAATGGCACAATTACTACTGTATATAAATGACCCTGCAAATAAAGACCACCTGTGAACAAAGGCTTTTACTTCGCATTGCTGGCCTTTATTCACAGGTTTAACTGTACTTTATTTACATGTGGGTACAGAGCTGTGTGTGTATTAAATGTACATAGCCAGCTTTGTTAGACGCACCATCGACAGACACACTGGTATCTTTGATCAGCATTGAACTTTTTATTTCCATTATTGATTATAATGACTTTAAAACAGATTTCTGCAATTGAGATGTCTGGGTTTCTTAACCAATCATCGATAGGCCAAGATAAAATTATTATGATTTTGAATTAGCTCAAAATTCTTCCATGCTTAATATTAACTCTTTGCAAGCTAGCGGCGAAAATATCCGCCAAACAAATTAGGAGTACATGTATGTTTTATTTCTCTCTGTAAATATGTCTTGAAATTTCATTAGAATTGAGTCCTCTGAACTCGATTCTAATGAAATTCCAAGACATATTCATGATATTTACAAGGATAAATAAAAGAAAATTATTATGATGAATTCTTGTCCGCTAGTTTTGAACTATTTATAGCCCACAAGTTTCCCAGCATGCAAAGAGTTAATTGGTGCCTTTTTCTCTTCCGCTTTTGATCCAATGTTATTTCTTCAGTACCTCATACTGTCCAATGAACAACATTAACCCTTTCAACCCTAAGGAACTGGAATGGACTGTGATATGCTAATGTTCCGACCAATCCAATGGTCAGAAAATGATTTTCAGATTCGTCCATTTATGAAAAGGGGGTGTTTTTGTTCTAAGAAATATGAAAATTACTTGCAAAAAGTGCAGATCCTGATGAGACGGCTCGTTACGAGCCGGCTCATCTGGATCTGCACTGTTTGCATAAACCGCTATAGCGGGCTTTCGGGTTCAAAGGGTTAAATGTTGATCTTACATCAACAAATAAACATCTACTACCTACACACCCATTGAGATAACAGTTTTGTTCCAGCGTACCACTCACTTTTTATATGCCCATTTATAAAATGGGATGTATTATGTTATGGCGTTATATGTCCATCCATCTGTCCGCGCACACAAGGTGCATGTCTGGACGATCCTAGTGTAAGTAACCTTTGACCCATTTAAGGCTGAGGACCATCGTTTTGCATTTGGAAAATTCTAAATATTTTTTTTATTTCACCTCGAAAGTATATGTTGTCACCACTCATTTGAACCGTCTCGACGAGATACCGAAATTTCCATAATTTATCACTTTTTTCGAAATGCATATTCTGAATGAGGGGGTGTGGCCTATGACAAAAGTAAACAATGGATCTTATTACCGAAGCCGATTTTGTGGAAAAACTTACATTACACCCCGTAGGGGATACATCCATTGTTTTCAAATAAAGGAAATACCCCCTATTAAAGAAACAACAGACTCAGGTGGTCCATAAGATCCAACATGCTAGCCAAAATATGACTTTTTAGGCCTCACTACAGTAGTGGAGGGGAATTTACCGTTACCCTTGCCTACAGCCACCATACTTACAGACTATCATGAGCCTGTGCTGTGAACCACAACCCACTGTGAATCAAATGACCTTTGTGTGACCTTGACCTACAATTGCAATATTTACAGATAATTCCAGCACAAATATATTTACACAATTCCCTAACATTTGATTGGCCCGTAGCAAGAATCTGTCCAAAATTTATATCCCAGTTAACTCCCACGCCGAACTACTTTCCGTAACCGTGAGGTGCAGTTAAAATAATTCTTAAGAAAACAGAAAATAAACACATTTTCTTGATGAATTTATTTCAAATGCTGGAATTATAAGGAATGAATGGGATATTCTGGGATATAAACTTGGAAAAGTCATGGGAATACTGGACGAGGCCGTCCGGCCTTCGTCCAGTATTCCCGCGACTTTTCCAAGTTTATACCCCGATAAATTCAACAAAAAGGCCATTCATTCCTATATTATTTTTCTTGGTTTGAGCTTGTTACTATCAAAGCAGTAGGTGGGGCATCCATGTTCTATGAACACATTTTCTAATATTAATTGTTTTTGGCACTGGTAGATTATCGAAGCCATCTTACTGCGTCCACATTCATTTTTGTCGTCTGGGTTTGTTGTCTCGGCACAGTTGCTGTGAACTATACAGTCTACACTCGTTTACTCAAAATCCAAGGGTCTGAGGAAAATGAGTTGAATGAACATTTGAGTTAACTAGAGTTATTATATCGATGGTCTAGTAACAGAAGGTCGTAACTGCTATGCTAAAGCATAGCAGTTACGACCTTATGTTACTAGACCATCGATATGGGTACGTGACTTGAGAAATGGGGCTTATGGGATTTGTGACCTGTGTAGCTCCTGATCAAATAGCACACTCCTGTAGCCTGATAAAGATCTTATTAGCAGCTTGATGGGTGTTTCATTGACGGAACGGCGAACAGTGCAGATCCTGATCAGACTGTGCGGATGCACAGGCTGATCTGGATCTACACTGGTCGCAAAACCCATAAGCCACCATTTCTCCAGTCACAGCCACATATAAGAAAACATGTACTTGGGATCAAGAATTTCACTTTAACTTATCAGTAGTTGACTTAAGAGAGTTTGAGGTAACGAGTGTAGACTGTACCTATAACAACTCCTGGTTTAGGTTGATTGACATCCAGTCCAAGTTGACGATAGCGATTGACGTTGCCAAGGGGATGAACTATCTCCACAATATCACCCAACCGATCATCCACCGTGACCTCAACAGCCAGAATATACTACTTGAGGAAAATGGCCGCGCTCTCGTCGCCGACTTTGGAGGTAGGCTTTAACCCTTTCACCCCCAAGTGACTGGAATGGATTGTGATATGTCAATTTTGCAACCAATCCAATCGTCACAAAATGATTTTCAGACTAGTTCATTTATGAAAAGGGGGGTGTTTTGTTCTAAGAAATAAGAAAATTACTTGCAAAAAGTGCAGATCCTGGATCTACAATCATTTATTAATCTTTAAATTACTGATAGAGCTGCGCATTTGTATCGGGCTATTTTCATATGCAAATGGGACATTTTAAATTATTTATATCTATTAAATGAATAAATATTTTATCGATATCATAAACTATGATCATTGCACATCAAAAAATAAATAAAAATATTCAATAGTTGTTACCGTTGACCTTTTAAATGGCACTGGGTTATCATCCCTGATATTAAGAGTGGCAATTTGCGTTTGATATAAAAAGTGCAATCAATAATCATGATAATGCCAATCTGGGATGTGCGAGTCCAGTAGCCGATTTCACGAACATTGCAAAGCATTCTTACCTAGCAAAGTATACTTTCAGGGAATAATCATTTATTTTTCACGAAATGCATTATTTCATATAGAACTACCGACTGCATATATTTGATGATTAAATGTATGCAGAATTATTATACTGAATTTATTACATTATCACAGCCATTTTGGCTGTGATAATGTAATAAATTCAGTATAATAAAAATTAATAAATTTATCTTTAAATTGAAAATTTCTCCCTCAAAGTATACTTTGCTAGAAAAGTATACTTTGCAATGTTGGTGAAATAGGCTACAGGTCTAAAATGTAAGAACTGAATATTCTGTGTCTCCTACTTTGGAGATAGGCTATCCACTACCGAGTATAAGTGTTTTTCGATTAGGTTTATTGATCCACTAAAATAAATTATGTTAAAAAAATGAATGATCAAGTGTATATCTTTTTCAGAATCTCGTTTTTTACGCTCTTTGGAGGACAATATGACGAAGCAGCCTGGGGTAAGACATCTGTATTACCATATTAACCTAAATACCCCGACACAATTTGTTTTGGGAAACCCCTATTAAATTGTGTAATGCAATGCCAACTATGTCAGATTTTTAAGCAAAATAGATAACCTAGTTTCTGTGTTTGGTTATGTTTGAATCCCATCTGTATATGATCTTGCTGTTGGATGGACATAAAACACCAATCAATTAAAAAGTGATAATTATACACCCGGTTTATGAAATACGCAGAGGGTTATATAGGGTATATAATTATACACATTTATTATGGCCCTGCTGAGAATTGGCGGTGCCCTATAGGTTTCGCCCTGTCTGTCCATCCGTCCGTCCGTCCGTTTATTTTTTGAAAGTTTTTGTATGAGTTTCTCAAATCACCTATAATTTCTGTTTGCCTTCAGCTAATATCTTCATATTGCACACATGCATTACTTAGTAATATTACATCCTTCCATATTAATACAATTACCCTCGCTACTGATCGTACGTCCGTCTGTATTTTTCTGAAAGTTTTGTAAGAGTTTCTCAAATCATCTCTCATTTTTTTGCGACCAATTTTTTCCCCAGAACCTGCGATGGATGGCGCCAGAAATATTTGCCCAGTGCACGAAGTACAGCACGAAGGCAGACATGTTCAGTTACTCATTGTGTCTGTGGGAGCTGTTGGCCGGGGAATTGCCGTTTGCCCACCTTAAACCAGGTATTGTATTTATTACACTCTTGCAAATTATTTGCACGGGTTTCGCTGTGAGAGAAACCCTGTAATCAACTCCTTACAAATAATACACCATGAAGAGACCACCCGTAATTACGCGCCTGTTTTCTTGGAAACCACGAGCTACCATGCAAAATGTTTAATTTTTATTACAGTTAAAATAAAGTTATTTGAAAATTTGGAAAGGGTCTCGACTAATCTAGAATGTTAATGTGATTGAACACATTCCAAACATGCACTCAAATATATCTGGCTCATAGAAACAGCTGCGTAATTTGGATTTCAAAAAGTTTACATGACGTCACATTTGACGTCACACAACGTAACGTCAAAACGCGGGAAGACACGTCATTGTATAACTATTCATGCGCATATCACAATTCATTGATTATAATCTCAAAAAATAGACTTAATGAGCATATGTATCCGCCGTGGAAGTGTAATAAATAGGACATTCCATCGTACATGTTTGAATAGCGGAAACAATGCACTATTGTCCGTCTCGTCCGTGCAAGCAACTCGTTCGCTACGTTCACTCGTTGCTTACGCGGAAGCCGACGCACACTTGTGTGTTATTTCCCGCTATTCAAAATATACAATGGAATAATTCCAGCACAAAAATATTTACACAATTCCCTAACATTTGATTGGTCCGTAGCAAGTCTCTGTCCAAAATTTATATCCCAGTAAACTCCCATGCCGAACTACTTTCCGTAACCGTGAGGCGCCGTTAAAATGAAGAAAACGGAAAATAGACACATTTTCTTGATGAATTTATTTCAAATGCTGGAATTATAAGGAATGAATGGCCTTTTTGTTGAATTTATCGGGGATATAAACTTGGAAAAGTCGCGGGAATACCGGCCTTCGTCCAGTATTCCCGCGACTTTTCCAAGTTTATGCCCCGATAAATTCCACAAAAAGGCCATTCATTCCTATAATATCCTATATATTCCATGTTTCATCACATACCTAGCTATACATTGCCATGTTCAGTTTCTCCCTGAGTCTGTGGGAGCTGTTGGGCGGGGAATTGCCGTTTGCCCACCTCAGACCAGGTTTTATTATGTCCTCCGAAAAAGATGTCATACAGTACATATAGTCACCACCCTTTCAATCTATAGCCAACACATACAACACCTGTACTCAAGGTCAAATGACTTGGAAATTTGCATTAACACTTTTGATACGTATGTAGGGACCATCTGAGATGCAAAACAAAAATTGAGGGCGGCCATCTTGAATCGGTAATTTTCATGGAATTCAATATGGCTTCCAAAATAGCTGCCATATAGTATAATAAAAATTGTAAACGCAATGTCAACTCGTAAATTGTAGTATTTTGTGTTAATTTATGTCGACTAAATGATACATTCATCGGGGAAAAAAAATGAATTGGATGTGTATCAAATGAAATTGTGTGAAAATGTATTGACATGTTCAGTGGAACCTCTCTAAACCGGACACCCTGGGAGCTCCCCAGGGTGTCCGGTTTGGAGATGTTCCACTGTAAAGCAGACATGTGAGCACTTCATGACACATTCTAGTTTTCCAATCATGAAAACTCCTTGTCATCAGAGATACATAACAGCGAAACACATCTAAGGTAAACATCTATATTTTCTTGAGTGTTCAGTTTAGAGGGGTTCCACTGTATTTCACTATATTATAGGACTATGATGTTTACAGTGACTGGTTGATATAAGCACCAGTTAAGGTGCGTAATTTGGAGGTAAATTTCTTATTTCTCCGTCAAAAATGACAAGTTGGGAGTGCTTTAGAATCGTCTCAATGAGACAATTCTAAAGCACTCCCAACTTGCCATTTTTGATGAAGAAATAAAAAAATATCACCCCAAATTGGTCAAATTACGCACCTTAACTGGAGCTCTGAGCTGGATGAGGGGGCCGTTTCACTAAACTTTGTACTACTAAAATGTTCGTAAGTGCAAAATTATGAAGTCTGTAAATTTCACATTAACAATGTTTTCTTGTAAACAATTATTGGATTTACATTTACTGAGCATATGCTGCATATGTTCAATAAATGTAAATCCATCAATTGAAATTTTCAGACGATCCTAAATTTGCACTTACGAACATTTTAGTCGTACGGAGTTTAGTGAAACAGCCCCCTGAATCTGTTTGTATTTCACCTACGACTTGCTGTGTTGACAGCGGCGGCAGCTGCCGAGATGGCATATCACCAGACACGGCCCCCGATCGCCGTGACTTTCCCGAAACCCCTCGTATCCCTCCTACAGATGGGCTGGAACCCAAACCCGGAGGTACTATTGAACAAATTTACAAAAACCATGCGATAGGTAATTTAACGATCGGGGTTCGTCCTTACCGGAATCTCGACAGGAGACCTGGTTTGGCCCTTGCGTATTTGGCTAGCGCGTCGCCATTAAACAGATTTTCCGACCTATCATTTTCTGATATACGCCGCAAATTTGTAAATTACAATACAGTTAACCCTATAATGACTTCTTATTTTTAGGTGATTAAATATTTATCATTCATGTAGTGTATTTACTCTATTATCAAGTCCATTGTTTTGATTAAAAATATTTTATTTCTTTAAATAGATACATTAACCCATTCACCCCTAAATAACTGGAAAGGATTTTGATATGTTTATTTTGCAACCAATCCATTCGTCACAAAATGTTTCAGACCAGTTCAGTTATGAACATGGGGTGTTTTTGTTTGCAAAAATATGAAAATTACATGTACTTGCAAAAAGTGCAGATCCTGATGAGACGGCTCGTCACGAGCCAGCTCATCTGGATCTACACTGTTTTCCAATACCACTATACAGGCCTATGGTGTTGAAAGGGTTAATTTAATCTTAAATAGAAAATTACTCAAAGTGCACTCAGCTGTGTTAGTGCACTTAGCATTGCTGGTGAAATCCACTACAGGACCGGCCAGATTTCTCTGAAGTTCTACCGATCCTAGAAGACTGCAAGCACCTGCCGAACGTGATGTTGCTGAGCAACCCGCTGGATTACCCGCCCCTGTCCCTGTCCGCCAGCCTGCCGGCGGTGATCCGGGACCACGAGGGCGATGGGGAGCGATGTGTCACGCCCCCGCTCGCAGGCCACGTCCTGGCACTGAGGACTCACTGGGAGATGGAGGCTTCAAGGAACAGGTATAGCCATTTTTATCCCGTCAACACAGTGCGTATGTGCCGTGAAACACAGTGCCGTGAAACATTTTTGATATCCTGTCAATACGACCTAATCACTGCGTATGAATATGTGTGGTGGCTGGGGTTATTTTTATTGCATTTTAAAGCTATTTGTAGGTGTTGACAGGATAAATAGAATAGTAGGTTAATGCCGTGAATGGGAAAATATATCTGGCGCGGCATGGAAAAGAAGGACCATTTACTGTGCATGAAAAGGGAGGTTTCGTATGGCTAAAATGTTTGTAAGTGCTAAATTATGATCGTCTGTAAATTTCACATTAACCCTGTTTTCTTGTATTACAAGTACTGAATTTACATTTATTGAGCATATCAATAAATGTCAGTCCATCAATGAAAATTTCCAGATAATCCTAATTTTACACTTTTGACCTGATACAAACATCCGGGTTACAACGAAGTGAAAACTGACGTTCCATTGGTCGGATGATGTCACGTTACCGAATGACGTCAGTGTAATGATGCAGCGTAAACAAGTCCATGTTCTTTCTATCCATAGATAACAACGTCATCCGTGGTCATTTTCGAGCATAAAATGTTACCTGATTAATAGAATAACAGGCTACTGTCTTTTGATATCAAGTTTATCAGACTCGGCTCGGAAATGGTAGGCCGAGGAATTCCTACGTGTTTCCTAGTCTTGCCTGATAAACTTGATATCAAAAGACACTAGCCTGGTATGTACTATATATACTGTGGTACTTTCTGTTCCTAGTTCTATAGTTCTCTATTTATCCCGTCAACACAGTGCGTATGTGCCGTGAAACACGGTGCCGTGAAACATTTTTGATATCCAGTCAATACTATTTTTGCATTTTACAGCCATTTGTAGGTGTTGACGGGATAAATAGAATAGTAGGTTGGTGCTGTGAATAGGAAAAAATATCTGGCGCGGCACGGAAACGGGATGTGCTCGGCAGAGCCTCGCCCATCCCGTTCCCTGAGCCTTGTCAGATATTTTTTCCCATTCACGGCACTAACCTACTATTCTCTATCTATTTTCCTTATTTCTGAACCAAAATATATGTTGTGACCACTCACGGACGGTTCAAATGAGTGGTCACAACATATACTTCTGATGTGAAATAAAGAAATTATTGAGCCTTGCCAGATATCATCAAACATACTTTCATAGTACATGTATTCCCATCCCACTGGTCTGTCGGATGAGACATTAAACTGTGGTCCCGTCTCTATATGACCTTAGCTGTTGCTGGGACATTAAACCCATTTACTTTCATTTTTTTTTTCTATTTGTTTTAGTTCCGAAGATCTGCGACAGAGAATTCCAATCAATCCACAGATAGACAAAAATGGTTGGTATCTCACGAGGGTCCTTCATAATGGGCCCCTTGTAGACACAGGTTGAAGTAACGGACCGAGGTCTATAAATACATTACATATGCCTAAAAGCATCCATATTAAAACGAAAAAAAATAAGCTAAAAAGTTTTTTAAATACATTAAATATGCCTAAAGGCATCCATAAATAATTCCAGCACAAAAATACTTACACAATTCCCTAACATTTGATTGGTCCGTTGCAAGTCTCCGTCCAAAATTTATATCCCAGTAAACTACTTTCCGTAACCGTGAGGCGCAGTTAAAATAATTATTAAGAAAACGGAAAATAAACACATTTTCTTAATGAATTTATTTAAAATGCTGGAATTATAAGGAATGAATGGCCTTTTTGTGGAATTTATCGGGGATATAAACTTGGAAAAGTCGCGGGAATACTGGACGAGGCCTTCCGGCCTTCGTCCAGTATTCCCGCGACTTTTCCAAGTTTATACCCCGATAAATTCCACAAAAAGGCCATTCATTCCTATAATGAAAAAAAATAACCTAAACAACAAACAGCTTTTATGGCAATCTAATGTTCTTATGTTTTATGCAAATTATATTTTCTGTGGTTATGTACATGTGCATACGATTTCGGGCCTACTGTCTAATTCACGAAACCTGCCCAAATTTTACGGCCATATAAACAATGCAAAAACGATTTTTTTTTGGATAATATTAAATTTTATCAAAATCCGAATCCTGGCTAGATGGGTTGGAAATGATCTAAGAAAACAGAGTTAAATTTTGAAAATCGGTCCAGCATTTCTGAAATTATAAAAATTTGTGAAGATATCTATGGGTAATTTAACATGGGGAAATTGTTTTTCGCAAAAAATATCAATATTTGACCAAATATCACGAAATGAAAAGAAGGCTCATTCTTAACCCTTTCAACACCACAGACCTCTATAGAGACAATGTTTGCAAAATTGTTTATAAAATAGTAAAATTTGAGCAGGTTCTGTGAAACAGACAGTAGTGTTACAAAACGTTACAGACCACATTTCCATGCTCAACTCCAGTTGAGGCTCGGATTTGAGCGTAGAAAATTGGGCTCTCACTGTATTTTTATGCCTTCGGTTTCGGTAGAGCCAGGCGGCATATAGTGTTTGGACTGTGCGTACGTCCGTCCATGTGTCCGTGGGTTCGGTTAAGCAGTTTGCCCGAGATTCTCCAATCTGCCACCAGGGGGCATTCGTGTGCCGAAAGGCCACATTTTCATTTTCAGTACGCAATTATTTATTTTAACGAAAACAAGTAGATACACAGAAGCTAGAGATATTAGCTCCTGGACCCACGATTTGAAAGATTTCTGAGAATATACTTACTCAAAGTCAAATGAGCAGTGAAGCTGTCTGTGTTATTTTATATGAGATTTAACCCTTTCAGCACCACATGCCTGTTTAGTGGCATTGGCAAACAATGTAGATCCCGATGAGACGGCTCATCAGGATCTGCACTTTTTGCAGATAATTTTCATATTTTTGAGAACAAAAACACCCTTTTCATAAATGAACTAGTCCGAAAAACATTTTATGACCATTGGATTGGTTGCAAAATTAACATATCAAATTCCATTCCAGTTACTTGGGGGTGAAAGGGTGAAATTCAGTTTTATAAACACAGGGTCTGTGTATTTATTCCAGGCTATGTATCGGATCCACTGAGCACACTGAGAATATCCGTGCCGATAGAAGACCGAGACGCGTCACCGCGATCTGGTAGTCCCGCTATAACGCACAGCTGACACACACATTTGTGATATCCAATTCACTGAACTTACAGTTTGGTTGGTGCTCTAGTTATACGTGGTCTACTGCAGGGACCCGTTTCACTAAACTTTGTACGACTAAACTGTTCTGTTCGTAAGTGTAAAATTATGATAATCTGTAAATTTCACATGAGCAATGTTTTCTTGTAAACAATTATTGGATTTACAATTATTGAGCATAGGCTGCATATGCAGCCTATGCTCAATAAATGTAAATCCATCAATTGAACTTTCCAGACGATCCTAAATTTGCACTTGCAAACATTTTAGTCATACGATGTTTAGTGAAACCGGCCCCAGTTGCTTGTCCTTCCAGATATAGTCTTTATGCCCCCTATGCGATAGCAAGGGGGGCATATTGCGTTGCTCTCGAGGTTCCGTCCATACGTCCCCGTCTGTGTACCTTTGAAAAGTCAAACAGTTTGTAAGAGTTTCTCCAGTTAGTCCAGTTTTCCAGGGGGGCATATTCATGTTTTACAAATATAATGTCTATTTATATAATGGTGATGAATACACTACAGTTTGTAATTTTGGTTATACAGTGCCACCTCTCAACAACAGCCAGCCATGGGAAGACATAAAACTGGCGGCTATGGAGAGGTGGTTGTTGTAGGGAAGCTAACTACTACATAGAGTTTATTCAACTAATAACATTAATGGCCAATTATCTATTTTCCAATTGTCTATGCATTGAAGAACACTCGGCCTTTGTGGCTTTGCCTCGTCTCTTGTTTGCCGAATTTCCGTTTTACGTTAATTGTTTACATCTAAAAAATGGGAAGAGATGTGACCATTTTAAAACTACTAAAAATATATTAATGTGCACTAGTGAAGTGGCTGCATAGTTAGCCCGAGGCACTCAGGGTTCTGTTCTTTGTTCATGATGGAATTATTCTTCCTGACCAGTTTCATCTTTTGTATAGACTCGTCAGAGGATGTAGAATTTATGCAGCTATACTCCACATATATTATTTAATATGCACCAATAATTTATGTTTAATATGCACCAATAATTTATGTTTGTCAGCGTTAAGTTTCATTTCAATAGGTGAATTACTGACTGAATAGTAACTAAAATCAAAAAGGAAGAAATATTAGTCTATGGAATTATCAAAGTTGTTGAAATATACATCTACTTGTATATGGTCACCGGGCATACAGTAGAACCCCTCTAAACCGGACACCCTGGCGAGCCCGTTGTCTTTAATTTAGATGGGTTTCACTGTCATTTCTTTCATTGTCGTGAATTTTGATGATCAAAAATGACAAAAAAACTGTTATTGGAGTGCTTAATTACAGTGGAACCTCTCTAAACCAGACAGCCTGGGAGGTCACCAGTGGAACCTCTCTAAACCAGACACCCTGGGGGTCCCCAGGGTGTCTGGTTTAGAGAGGTTTCACTGTAGTATCATAATTTATAAAGCTATTTATGTGGCTATTGAGTTTCCCTGTATTTGAATGATTGACACGTATCACATATGCCAATAAGAGATTATTGTATAAACTGCATTTTCTCACTATGCAACCATGTCTGTCATCGTTATTTGTGGCTGTGACTGGAGAAATCAGATTTAAGACCAATCTAGGCACATTCCTATAGCCTGATATTGATCTATGTTACTTGACGGGTGTTCCATTGATGGAATGGCAAACGGTGCAGATCCTGATCAGGCTGTGCGGATGCACAGGCTGATCTGGATCTACACTGATCGTAAAACCCATAAGCCCCATTTCTCCAGTCACAGCCACATATGAGACACGCCATGCGATTTTGTACCTACGGACATCCTCGTAATTTCACGCTTACAAGATTTACAGTATTTTCCGTAAATGGCGTCAAAACTTGACAAATATTTCGGAGTACATGCAGAATTCTATTCCGCTTGTACTCTTTTTGTCAACTTTTGACTTTATTTATGAAAAATATTGTAAATTTTGTAAACATATTTCATGAAATTACGCCGAAGTCGGAAAGTGCAAAATCACATGCCGTGTCTCATGAGCCCGACCCCGGTATCACCTCCCTTATCCTGATAGCGATATGCTTGTTAGAAGCATGACGGGTGTCTTATTCATGGAATGGCGAACAGTGCATATCCTGATCAGACTGTGCGGATGCACAGGCTGATCTGGATCTACACTGGTCACAAAACCCATAAGCCCCATTTCTCAAGTCACAGCCAAATCTGTTGCTAGAAGGGAGGTAATCCAGAGCCGGTGCCATGTGTTATGTATCAGTGTGCCAAGTTCATTTGTTGTGGATACTGGTTATTTATTATATCCTGTTGTACGAAGTATGATCAGGGATAGGTTGTGTGTAGTTGTTGATGTTATATCTCTTACATTTGCCACGGTAATGTTTTTAACTCGACTGTTCGGAGAATAGAAAGAGTGGCGGCGGTGTCCACACCACACGCACGTTAAATATTGTTATGCCCCACCACAATAGTGGAGGGGGCATGTAGTGTTACCCTTGTCATTCCGTCCCATCCGTCCGTCCGTCTGTCCATCCGTCACAAACCTTCTAACTTGTAAAACTTTTAAACCATACTACATGTAGCTACAGACCTGAAACTTGGTATGTAGCTTCCTTATGATGAGTATATGCGCAGAGTTTATTTCAATTTTTGATTCAACTCCCGGGTAATGGATTATCTCCCCCTTTTCGACTTGTAACTTGTAAAACTTCTAAACTGTAATAGCTGGAGGCTTGATGCTTGGTATGTAGCTTCTTTATGGTGTGTAGATGCACAAAGTGAATTTCTATTTTTGCTTCGACACTGCGCCATCTCCCCCTTTTCGACTTGGAATTTTGCCCCGTTTACTATCAAAGCGATATGTGGGTCATCCGTGTTCTATGAACACATTTTCTAGTTTGATCAAACTTACTATTTTAAGCTTTTATTTACTAACAGGCTGCCAATATTCGAGCTATGCAATACTTTGCCCTTATTTAACCCTTAGAATGCTGGGAATGAAAAGTGATGTCTGCTGTTGTTTTATATTTTGCTTCTTTCTCTATAGAAACATGGTTTGGCAACACTTTAGAATCATTTCAAAGCAAAATAGAAAATAAACAGACAACAAATTTTAATTGAGCTGTGTAAGGGTTAATACTAACTGATGATGGGTATGCATACATGACTTCACACGATAAATCACATCTTAACCCTTACACCGCTACGGTATATTATTTTTTTGTCGTCTGCTGTTTATTTTATATTTTCCATTTTTATCACCAAAAACATGCTTTGACAGCACTTTAGAATCATTTCAGACATGCTTTGACAGCACTTTAGAATCATTTCCATTGGAAATGATTCTAAAATATTGTTAAACCATGTTTTTATTGAGAAATAAGGCTAGATATAAAGCAACGGCAGACGACAATTGTTGCGTGTAGCGGCTTAGGGTGAATGATGAATCTTACTGGGATTCACTTTTGATGTAAATATTAACCCTTTTCATGCTGAGCCTGAGCATACGCCCTTATGTTACGGAAAATCCTATTTTCCTTCTATGCACTCGGAAGTATATGTCGTGACCACCATTTGAACCGTCTCGTCGAGACGGTTCAAATGAGTGGTCACAACATACATTTTCATTGAGAAATAACAAAAATAAAATTAAAATATTTAAGTACATATAGGTAACCAAGAGTTGACGATATAAATATTTTTTACCAAACAGATGGTAATGCATAACTCTAAAAAGACGGCAAATAAAAATGGATGTTCGTTTTAATAGGCATTTTACTTCTGAACAAAAGATGTGTTGTCAAAACATGTTTTATTGAGTAATATTGAAAAGTAATAGCAGATGACAAAATTGCCTTATTTGGTACAGTAAGGTTAAATGTTGTCACCAGATAACTACGCAAGAACAAATCTGACATGTACACACGTTTGTATGTTGATTGTGCTATTTTTGTACGGAGATTTTATATAATTTTGTACCACACATTTGTGTCCAGTAGATGATGAAAAATGTGCAATAAATGACGTTTTTTAATTTATTACGATGTTTCTGTTTTATCTATGCATATGAATACATGTATTTATGACCATGCTGATCGGTGGAGATTTCTCTGGTTCATCCTTACCCAAATCCCGACTGGAGATCTGCAACCGATTTCACAAAAATCTAGCAAAGTATACTTTGAGGGAGAAATTTTCAATTTAAGAATAAATTTATTAATTTTTATTATACTGAATTTATTACATTATCACAGCCATTTTGGCTGTGATAATGTAATAAATTCAGTATAATAATTACGCCGTCTCATTCGCCCGACCACCACCGATAGTATGGGTTGCTCCTCATAGGAATCACGATTTGCCTGGTTTGGCCCTCGGGTACATTTTTATCTTGGCTCTTTAGTTACCTGGGAGTTGAATTGGGTTATTACCCATTATAAAAGTAGTAAGATTATTACTGATCCTACTGCTTTTGGGAGGAGCCAAGTGATTCTGGTGTGGCGAGGACCTGGCATCAGATCAGGATTATTCTGAATTCAGGGCTGAATATACATTGTACATGTAGTTTTGTTATTGTAAATATTCAGTTCTGATTTTGGGATTCCCCCCCCCCCCCCATTTGTACATGTACTTGAAAAATGTACTTGAAAATGTACATGTACTTGTACAGGTAATATATGGGATTTAGTACTAAACCCATTGACCCGGCCTTAAACGACCTTAGCTGTTGATAGGCCGTTAAACCCCAACAAAAAAACAAACAAACAAACAAACAGTATAATAATTCTGTATACTTTTAATCATCAAATATATGTAGTCGTTAGTTCTGTATGAAAAATGGAAGGTGTTGCTAACATACACACGCATGCACGTACGTACTCGCATGCATGCATGGAATAACACTATATCCCCATGCCGATAGTAATAGGACTGGGATTTATAGATTTACAGTGAAACCTCTCTAGACCGGACACCCTGGGAGGTACGTACCCAGGGTGTCCGGCTTAGAGAGTTTTCACTGTAAATCAGGCATTTGATCATTCTGAGCCATAGTTGTGTGCTATGCGATCACGAACAGACATTATCACCTGAGATAAACGACTAAGAAACACATCAAAAATAATACGACAGGTGTTTTCTTGGTGTCCAGTTCCACTGTACTTGTGCATAAAATATATTGTTTGGCCACAGCTTTGATTTTCTGCCATGACTATATATTTTCATGACACATCTGTACACTCGTAAAACATTTCTTCTCACCCAATGTATAATAAATCTTGTAAAACTGTATGTGGTTTGTCTTGACAAAATGGGCTTATCAAGTTTTGTGGCCTGTGTAGACGCAGATCTGTAGCCGATTTCACCAACATTGCAAAGTATACTTATCTAGCAAAGTATACTTTGAGGGAGTAATCATTTATTTTTCACGAAATGCATTATTTCATATAGAACTAACGACTGCATATATTTGATATTTAAAAGTATGCAGAATTAATATACTGAATTTATTACATTATCACAGCCAAAATGGCTGTGATAATGTAATAAATTCAGTATAATAAAAATTAATAAATTTATCCTTAAACTGAAAATTTCTCCCTCAAAGTATACTTTGCTAGAAAAGTATACTTTGCAACGTTGGTGAAATCGGCTACTGGTTTCTAATACCTCCAACACAATCTCCAGTCATTATCGGACGTTGATTCAGGTCTTTACAAATAAAACTTCATAAGCACGTACTCAAAATAGCCCCTTTTGCCATGGGCGTGTCACATATGTAGCACTAAAACCCTGAGATTTGACTAGTTTACATGTTACTGCTGAATAAGTTAAAAATGACCAGCATGTCCTCAGATAAAATAAGGTGATCGCCAGCGAGTGTCTCGCCCACGAGAAGGTCACCACACGAATGACACAGAGCAGTTAACCAGCAATGTGAGAAAGCTATTAACCCTTACTATGCTGAATTAAATTTTGTCGTCTGCTGGAAATGTTTTATTTTCAATATTTCTCAATAAAAACATGTTTCAGCAGCGCATGAGAATCGTCTCCATTGGAGACGACTCTCGTGTGCTGTCAACACCGTTTTTCTGTTAAGAATTAAGGCAAAAATGAAAAACAGCAGACGACAATTTTCGTCTCCCGCATAGTGTGTGTTAATGAATGTTTGGTAAAATTCTGACCAAAGTATCGCGAGATGCAGCATTTGGTCGTACGTCCAAAATTGTTGATGCCAACGACGATGACACCTACGACATCAGAACAGTGACCGTTGCGTCTCGCTTTCCACTTACGTGGGTGAGACATCTCACAAATATAAACAGATCAGAAATGATATAGGTTTATTCAACAACCATTTTCAAATATGGGATTTATTTCCCCCGAGGTATTTGTAGATCTGATAAAGAAATGGGTGTGTAGCACATGTGTCTCTATAGGATTTACAAACGTCGAGGGATGAAAATGCACACATTAAAATGATGGGTGAATAAACAAATCTGCGTATAATATAAGGTTTGACCATGTACAGCCGTGGGTAAAGGTTTGCCGTGGCACGAGGGAACTGTTTGAACCCCGAGGCCGTAGTAGACATGGTCGAACGTTATTGTTATATTTCCGTCGGAAATATCGTGTAAATTGAGCATATATGCAGTACTTTCGGTACTTTGATAATCGGGGCCGCAGTACACGTCGCAGGTGCCCCATCATCCGCATCAATTTCAAAATTTCAGTGTGACTGTTGTGAACTGGTCCGGTGGCGTAATGGTGTGTTCTCATGAGATGATTCTCATGTGCCGTCAAAATATTTTTTGCTTATAAATAAGTTAAAAATAAAAACAGCAGATGACAATATTTGTTTGCCGCCTTCTAAGGTCAATGTCATCTTTCTCTGCAAATGATCCTTTCGACTCCTAATGAAGTAACCGTGGCTGGACACGATTTACCCTTCAAGTCTCAATTCAACCTTGATTCAACCTTCACGTCTCAATTCAACCATCTCAATTCAACCTTCATGTCTCAATTCAACAATCTCAATTCAACCTTCATGTCTCAATTCAACCTTCTCCATTCAACCTTCAAGTCTCTTTTGTCCTGTTGAGCAATAATAATTCTGCGGCAAGACTATCACAAATGCTCAGCGTATAAAACATGTCTCTGTCATACATAGAACGCCGAGTTAAATTTCTTCTTCCGTTTATCTAGTGCCACACGCACCTGACCATATGGGCACTGCAAATATAAAATCCGAACAAAGATTTAAGGAATTAGGTCATAGATAGATACACTTGGCTTCAATGATAATTGGTTCATAAGAGGGATGTGATATATGAATATAACATATGTGAATATTGTCTTTTTACTGTATACTATATGCTACATTGAGTTGCCATCTCCGCCATCTTTGTATGTACAAGCCAATGTACAGTTTCACCACTTTGTGCGTTTGACACATACAGCAAATAATATGACAGTAAACCAAATAAAAGGTGCAATACATCATAGACAGATATGACAACGGCATCCTATAAATATTATGCCAGCAAACTATACAAAAGACGAGATATCTCAGAATTTCTCTCATCAATCTCAAAATAATTGTTGATGTGTAAACTTTTCAATCTGATGCACATCCTATTGTCAGTGTACACGTTACCCATAGGTAAAGCCATATTTACTTGCATAGTAGGCGAGTATACACCAGGGAAAATACACTCGGATAACTGCTTACATGTCACTGGATTTGATAGGTAATAATAACAGAGTACAGTAATGGGTATATATGGTATGTGTTGTGTGGTTGGCCAGGTAAAAGTGATACACTGTGCGATTTTCTGTGTATGAGGTTATTTACAATGGTGGTTCATGTTTTGAAAAACACAGGCACAAACTTGTCTAGAAAACTGACATATTTTACTGTTTGGTGTAATATAATTGATAGGAGTCTGTTGTCCTGGCTTTTCTACATGTGATTAACTACATTATATCATATGTTCTACTTCACATTTTGAGTTTTGTGTCTTTTCATTTATACAGTTGTATTTACCAATGAAGGTATCTGAACACAATACTATCGTACACCTAGCAAATATCGCTGTTGAACCAATCAATCTTCATATCACTGTGACAATTACTGGAGAAATGGGGCTTATGGCCAGCGCTCCAGTAGCCCATTTCACCAACATTGCAAAGTATACTTTGAGGGAGAAATTTTAAATTTAACGATAAATTTATTAATTTTTATTATACTGAATTTATTACATTATCACAGCCATTTTGGCTGTGATAATGTAATAAATTAAGTATAATAATTTTGCATACTTTTAATCATCAAATATATGCAGTCGTTAGTTCTATATGAAATAATGCATTTCAGGAAAAACAAATGATTACCCCCTCAAAGTATACTTTGCTAGAAAAGTATACTTTGCAATGTTGATGAAATAGGCTACAGATCAGGCACACATTGGTGTATTTTACACACATATTTTAGCTGAATACGCATTGATTATCAACAGTGGGAGTACAAAATACTCACAGCAATGTGAAAATACGCATTGATTTTCAAATGGAGTAGTGAAAATACTTTAAGATAAATAAGTGAATAATAAACACAAATAAGTGAAAGTTTAAATTTTAAAAAAAATAAAAAAAATCCTTTGTTCCCTACTTAATAATGAAGAAAATCAATAATCCATTTGTGAAAAAAAATATGCATTTAATTTGAAATCAGGGGGTACAATACTCTTTACACACAAAGCTTATCTGGAGCTCTGTTATGACATTTCATGATTTCAGCCCGAGGCTGAGAAAAGTACCGTATTGTATAATGTATGCCATCTAAAACATTTACATCTAAATCCTACTATGTCACTGTCTGAGAGACTCATGCACCGTCAAACTGTATCGTTGTTTTTTTCCTCTATATACTTTAGGCCTGTAAACAATTGGTAAAAAAAAATAGATTTTGACCACTATTATTCACAGCTTTTGTGAAAATTTCACAAATTTTTCACAATTTTGTCCAAAATCATGTGATAATCTTGCTACCGGTATTTAATTCAATTCTTTTTTCTTCACTTTCTCCTGTTTATATATTTTTTTTTTCCACAAAAACATGTACAAACAAGACATATTACTAGTAAATAGAATGTGCATAATTACATTGCATTGCATATTTCTAACTTACTGAGTAAATATATACATGTATTACTCCTGTAATTACCTTCTCCACTTTCTCACAATGTTGACTAAACCACACTTGTTTTCCACCAAACCAGAAAGCCACGGCCCCTTCATACATTTGTACCGAAACAGCCCTGACTCGTTCAGTTTAGCCCTTTCAACACTACAGACCTCTATTATATAGACGTGTTTGCAAACAGTGTAGATCCAAATGAGCCGGCTCGTGATGAGCCGTCTCATTAGGATCTGCACTTTTTGCAAGTAATTTTCTTCTTTTTTTTGAGAGAGAGAAAAAAACACCACCTTTTCATAAATGGACAAGTTTGAAAATCATTTGGTGACAATTGGATTGGTCGGAAAATTAACATGTGAAAATCCATTCCAATCATTTAGGGCCGAATGGATTTTTCACCAAATCTCCCACTATTTTGACTTCTTTTTTACAAAGCCAGAAAGCCCAGGCCCCTTCACACATTTCTGCCGAACAAGCCCTGAATGGCTAACTTACATGTCTACAGGCGCTGCCACAACAATCCCCCCGCTGGAGGTGGGCCACTCGCGTCATCACTTGGTAGCCAGTCGCTGGGTCAACGTACATCAACTCATTCTTCTGGAGATCACAAACAAATATCAAAGAATTTACAGAATAACTTTAAATGTGGCTGTGACTGGAGAAATGGGGCTTATGGGATTTGTGACCAGTGTAGCTTCGGATGGGCTAACACACTTCTGTAGGGTGATAATGCTATATATATTGCTTGACAGCTGTTTCATTGATGGAATTGTGAACAGTGCAGATCCTGATCAGAGAGCTTTTGTCAAAAATCTGAAAAAGAAATTCACACACAGTGCAGAGCCAGATGATTCCTCATCTGGATCTACACTGTTTGCAAACATTGCTATAGAGGTCTCAGTCTCCGCGAAAGTCTTCAGTCCGTCGGACATGTCCATTAAAGTTGCCGCCGGTCCGGCAGTAAACCGGAAGTCGCCGGACCGAATGTCCGACTATAAAATAATTTTTTTTTTACTTTTCTATTCCACGCTTCAATGAAATCACCTTCCTTTGGTATGCGCTTCTGGTGCTAGATAGCTTTTCTTATATGACTGATATACTCAAAAAGCTAAAAAGCTCTTAAATATCACACAAAAATTGAAAATAAATATTATTTTTTATAAAAAAAATTTGGTCTGGCACATTTTTGTCCGGTCTGGTAAAAAATAAAATTTACCAGACCGAATGTCCTGTAAAATTTTGGCAGTTTCGCGGAGACTGAGGTCTGTAGTATTGCTGGGAGTGTTTTACTTTTCTAACAAGATAATTACTTGCAAAAAGTGCAGATCCTGATGAGACGACTCGTTACTAGCTGGCTCATCTGGATATACTCTGTTTGCAAACATTGCTATAGAGGTCTGTAGTATTGCTGGGGGTGTCTATATTTACTAAGAAGATGAAAATTACTTGCAAAAACTGCAGAGCCTGATGAGATGGCTCGTTACGAGCCGGCTCATCTGGATCTGCACTGTTTGCAAACACTATGATAACGGTGTCGTGTTGAAAGGATTAAGAAACCACAAACCCATTATTCCAACATTTCAGTCCAAAGCCTTTCTCAAGTAATTAGTTGACTACAATCGGCAAAGTGGCTGATTATAGTCAACTAATTCTTTGATAAACGTTAGAACAGTGGGTTTGTGGTTTATTAAGCGTTATTCAACATAAATATATCATTACTGCAGAAAGCGTCTTAAAGATTCAGACACAATTTATTCTGGGAACATATAAACATGTACATGTAAAAAAACATGCAGTACCGGACAGGCTGTGACACATTTATGTGGCTGTGACTGGAGAAATGGGGATTCTGGGTTTTGCGACCAGTGTAGATCCAGATCAGCCTGTGCATCCGCACAGGCTGATCAGGATCTGCACCGTTCGCCATTCCATCAATGAAACGCCATGCTTCTAACAAGTGATATAGACAGTTATCTTCACTCACAAACTGGTATTCCCTATCTACTATACAGGATGGAATAAATGTCATCAAAGTTGCACCTACCTTCACGGCAGTGACGTGTAATTCGTGTATTTTCCTCTCCGCTGGCGTCAGTTTGTCGTAGTTTACCAGAGCCTCCCAGGATGCAGTGCCATAACGACGACAAGGCCTGTAACACAGGCACGTATAGCACGGATCATTTTGGGGCGGAAAACTGAGAAATTCTCATGTTTCTTTTTGAGAATAATCTCATGTTTTTTTTTGAGAATAATCACATAAAGAAATAGAACAAGTGAGCAGAGGCTCACGGGTAGCCGTGGCGACCACCTGGACCATTTTTTTTAAAACACAAATCTGAAATGTGGACGAACAGACGGACATAAATACGAAAACTATATACCCTATGCCGGGGTATGATAAATACCGGTAGTGAATCAATTCTCTCATATTTTGTGAAAATGGATTTTTCTCCAGGTCACCAGATTACTGGTAATCCGGGATACTGAGACCCTTTTTGTATGTTGTTTTTCAAGAGAGGTGGTGGGTTGGGGGGAGGGGGGGGAGGGGGTCTGTTAAATGGCCCCATTTCCAATGCCAAAAATGTGGGGTTTTTTTTCAATTATCATCAAATAAAAGTTCCCATGAAGTCCTCAGTGATTTTGAGCTTGGGTTTCCAGACATTGGCTGTATGTATGGAAGCGTCCTGGTGTCAATGCTAAACTATTCTTAGTATCTCCTTATTAGGACTTCCCTAATTAGGAGATAAAAATATTTCAGCATTGACACCAAGACGCTTCCATATGTATGCGAAACAAAGCACCATCCCTAGACAGACATAGACTCGTCTCTGATGAAATTTATACCTATTTGGTATAAACATATTATATTAAATAGTAATTACATCATTTTTCGGTATACAAGCAGTGTAAAGAGGATTGGAACGAAAGATTGCTATCTTATAGAGTTCCTCTCCTTGAGCAAACCTATTTAATAAATAATAATTCCAGCACAAAAATATTTACACAATTCCCTAACATTTGATTGGTCCGTTGCAAGTCTCCGTCCAAAATTTATATCCCAGTAAACTCCATGCCGAACTACTTTCCATAACCGTCAGGCGCAGTTAAAATAATTCTTAAGAAAACGGAAAATAAACACATTTTCTTGATGAATTTATTTCAAATGCTGGAATTATAAGGAATGAATGGCCTTTTTGTGGAATTTATCGGGGATATAAACTTGGAAAAGTCGCGGGAATACTGGACGAGGCCTTCCGGCCTTCGTCCAGTATTCCCGCGACTTTCTCAAGTTTATACCCAGATAAATTCCACAAAAAGGCCATTCATTCCTATAACATTACAGGCTTGCTACAAGTTTTACATTTCAGTGACTGGAGAAATGGGGCTTCTGGGTTTTGCGACCAGTGTAGATCCAGATCAGCACCGTTCGCCATTCCACCAATGCAACGCCATGCTTCTAACAAGTGATATAGATCGTTATCGGGCTACATGAGTGTGCTATTTAATCAGGAACTACACTGGTTACAAATCCCATAAGCCCCATTTCTCCAGTCACTGCCACACATTTTATTGATCTGTTTATGACAGATGAAGCACGCCATGGGATTTTGTACCTTCGAGGCATCTGCGTAATTTCATGAAATACGTTTACAAAATTTATAATATTTTACATAAGCAAACTCAAAAGTTGACAAAAATTTCAGATGTACTCTGAAATTTGTGTCAACTTATGACGTTATTTACGCAGATGCCCGAAGGTCCAAAATCCCATGGCGTGGCTCATATCACAGGTTGAAGTAACGGACTGAGGTCTATAAATACATTAAATATGCCTAAAAGCATCAATAAATGGAAAAAAAATAAGCTAAATATTTTTTTTTACTCCCTCCATATAGACTTATACCGGTATAAGTCAATATGGAGAGAGAAAAAAAAATTGTTTAGCTTATTTTGTTTTCATTTATTGATGCTTTTAGGCATATTTAATGTATTTATAGACCACGGTCCTTTACTTCAACCTGGGCCTCATATATGGAGAGAGTTTACCTCCTGAACAGCAACTTGAGTATGGGCATGTTCCTCAATATGTTCAGCATCCCCTCAATGACGCTCTGTAAAATTACCAGCAGCAATAGCATTATGGCCTCAACATGGTGCAATTACATCTGAAAAAGATAAACCTAGTCTGAATAGAATGGTGCGGTGCTTAACGGCCCATCAACACACAATAGTATCATTTCATTTAGGGCCAACAAACGCAGTCTGAACGGATTATGAACTATCACACTACTACAGCCTACACTAATCATTTATTTATTTCAAAATACTTGAATATATTTCAGGCAGCTTGATTGGCTGAGCCTCTCTAAACTGGACACCCTGATAATTCATAGTTTGACTATGGGATTTGTAGCCAGTCTAACTCATGATCTGCTGGAGCACTCCTGCAGCCTCATAAGAATATATATATGGTTTCCTAGAGGCTGCTTCATTAACTGAAAGGCAAACTTGTCAGATGCTATCAAGGCTGAACAGGAGATACACTGTCCAGATTTAAAAGGTGATAAGCCTAATGTATCTTACTATCTAATGACAATCAAGGACTGTGTGACAACAGCCAGAGAATGGCAATCAAGGACTGTGGAACAACAGCCAGGGAATGGCCATCAAGGACTGTGGGACAACAGCCAGCGAATGACAATCAAGGACTGTGGAACAACAGCCAGTGAATGGCCATCAAGGACTGTGTGACAACAGCCAGCGAATGACAATCAAGGACTGTGGAACAACAGCCAGGGAATGACCATCAAGGACTGTGGGACAACAGCCAGCGAATGACAATCAAGGACTGTGGAACAACAGTCAGGGAATGGCCACCAAGGACTGTGGGACAACAGCCAGCAAATGACAATCTAGGACTGTGGAACAACAGCCAGGGAATGGCCATCAAGGACTGTGGGACAACACCAGCGACTGACAATCAAGGACTGTGGAACAACAGACAGGGAATAACAATCAAGGACTGTGGGACAACAGACAGGGAATTACAATCAAAGACAGTGGTTCATCAACCAGGGAATGGCAGTCAAGGACTGTGGAACAACAGCCAGGGAATGACCATCAAGGACTGGGACAACAGTCAGGGAATGACAATCAAGGACTGTGGGACAACAGTCAGGGAATGACAATCAAAGACTGCGATACAACAGTCAGGGAATGACAACCAAGGACTGTAGTACAGCCACCAGGGAATGACAATCAAGGAATATGGGACAACATCCAGGGAATGACAACTAAGGACTGTGGAACAACAGCCAAGGAATGACAATCAAGGGACTGTGGGACAACAGCCAGAGAATTACAATCAAGGACTGTGGTATAACAGGCAGTGAAGGACAATGAAGGATTGTGGGACAGCAGCAGCCATGTAATACTAATCAAGGACAGTGGAATAACAGCCAGGGAATGACAATCAAAGACAGTGGCACAACAGCCAGATATTAACAAGCAAGGGCAGTGGGACAACAGCATGACATTCAAGGACAGTGGGACAACAGCCACAAAATGACAATCAATGACTGTTGGACAACAGCCGATAATGACAATCAAGGCGAGTGGGACAACAGCCAGGGAATGACACTCAAGGTGTCCGAGTGAGACAACAGCCAGGAAAAGACAATCAAGGACAGTGTGACAACAGCCAGGGAATGACAATCAAGGACTATGGGACAACAACCAGGGAATGAGTCAAGGACTGTGGGACAACAGACAGGGAATGACAGTCAAGGACTGTGGTACAACAACCAGGGAATGAGAGTCAATGACTGTGGGACAACAACCAGGGAATGACAGTCAAGGATTGTGGGACAACAGACAGGGAATGACAATCAAGGGCAGTGCAGAGGCGTCGGAAGTGAGGCGGCAGGACCAATATTTGGACCAAACAGAAAATGTCTCTTAAATGCAGCAGAATGCAGGAAATTGCATCTAGAATTGAATAAAACAATTCTGATTATGCCCCCGGACCTCGCTAGCAGTTCGCTTCGCTCGGGTTGACATTCGCCTCCCCCAATATTAATTTGCTTCCAACGCCTCTGCAACAGTCAGGTAATGACAATCACCGAGTGTGGGACAACAGCCAAGGAATGACAATCAAAGACAGTGGCACAATAGCCAGGGAATGACAATCAAGGACAGTGGGAAAACAGCCAGGGAATGAAAATGAAGGACTGTGGGACAAAGCCAGGGAAAGACAATCAAGGACAGTGGCACAATAGTCAGGTAATAAGTCAAGTGGCATAACAGCCAGATAATAACAGTGGTAGTTGTGACTTCGATCATGACTGTCTTGATATAGTCATGATGGCTTACTCTTGTAAAGTGGCATTTTCCTGTGGAATTTTCAAAAACAGTGATAAAGCATAAAATTTGCATATTTTTAAATTAAATAATAATTAACTTGCGAGTTATTTCAATATGCATGTAAATAGTAGTTGTGAAATATTCTGAGCTTTTATTGTTTATAGTTTATAAAAATCATTTTTATTGACAAAATTCATGAATATCTGAGAAAAATAAACATTTTTTGTTTGGTAAAAAATTGTATTGAAATCAACAATATAATGCTGGTGTATGTTTTGTAAATGTAAACTACTGTCTGTTTCACGAAACCTGCCCAAATTTTACGGCCATGTAAGCAATGCAAAAACAATTAATATTATTTTTGATAATATTAAATGTTATCAAAATTTAAGAATGAGCCTTCTTTTTGTTTCGTGAAATTTGGTCAAATATTGATTTTATTACGAAAAATTGATTTGTCTATGGGAATATAACATGGGGAAAAAAAATTGGAAATTGATTCTGAAATCTAGCTAGATAGCTTGGACATGATCTAACTAAGAAAACAAGTCAAATTTTGAAAATCGGTCCAGTATTTCTGAAATTCTAAAAATGTCCCCATGTTAAATCCCCATAGACATCTTCACTATGTGAATATGTCTATGGGAATATAACATACGGGTAACGGAAAACGTTTTTTCACAATAAAACCAATATTTGACAAAATTTCACGAAATAAAAAGACTCAATCTTGAAGTTTGCTTTACTTTAATATTATCGAAAATAATATTGTTTTTGCATTGTTTATAATTATAGCTGTAAAATTTGGGCAGCTTTCGTGAAACAGACAGGTTTCAATCTAAGTCTTTATACAGTTAGATGCTGGAAAATTCATTTTTATTGAAAAATATAAAATGCCAATAAACAAATAGCAGCTATCATGTGACAGTGGGATTTATATATATAACAACCAGGGCATGACAATCAAGGACTGTCGGACAACATTCGATGCAGACCCGCAGCCAGGGGGGGTCGGAGCGGTCGGACGACCCCCCCACCCAGCCTCGAGGTCCACATTTTTAGCCTCGAGGTCCACTTTTTTAGACCCCCCTAGATACCTCAGGCCCCTTCGAAACGACCCCCCCCCCTTCAAACAGGTCTGGCTATGGGCCTGCAATATGACATGCAGTGGGACAGCAGCCAGGTAATGACAATACAGAGCAGTGGTCTGTGGGACAATAGCAACGGTCAGGGAATGACAATCAATGACAAACAGCCAGGGAATGCCATTCCGAATAGCAATCAAGGATGTTGGGTTGGGTAATTAAGAATACGAAACTTGTTCGGACCTGGGACGAATTGAGATGAGGACGAATGATTGACCAGTCAAACGACCGAATAAATTTCAAGATTTGAGCTTGTTCGGTCATCATATTCTATATACTTGGCGCAAAATACAGTTTATATGCGTGTTCTACGTCTGTATCTGAAATGATTATTTACATTATGTCCTGAAATCACAGTTTGTTGATAACTTTGCGAAAATGTCAACAAACCGGAAATCACCTGTCTGACCTTGATTCGGACAGACTGGTTCGCTGACTGCGTTAATTTGTTGCAGGAAATTATTTATCAGATACAATCGCCTTTGTGACAGCCCAGTCAACATGAATGATTGAAGACACTTCCCACTTCGGTTTGACTCATGTAATCTAAATAAATCCTATTGTTCTTCATAAACGATGTTTCAGTAGATTCCGAGATATGCAGAGAAAACATGTCTAGGCTAAGGTAACAGTTTCAAAGATCCTATATTTATTATCATTCTTCAGAATATTTTTTTCTGTGACCATGTTGACTGATTTTGATAACTTCAATTTGTCAGTGTTCGTTGAATTTTGACTTTGTCATTTTCAGTTTCATAATCCAATTTACAATATTTTGCATATCAGTACCGCAACCAGGATGAGGCAGATGAGGCGGTCGCCTCGTCTGTCATTTTGCCGATTTTTTTGTTGCTAAAAAATAAACAAATCCAGGGGCTGACCCCCATATCCATATGATATCGGGACTTGGTTTGTCTGGGTTTTCCCTAGGTTTTCCCCTGGTTATGGCCCTGCATATCCATCACTGTGTCGCGGTACGTAACTCTGTGCCCAGTTAGCTCAATCAAGATCAGTGGTGTCCCTGTGGACGTGGTTACCGGTAGTTGCTTGTAATAACTGCATACCTACGGACGATACGGGAGTTTTGCAGACATACCTCCTGCAACTCATTTATTTTTTATCGCCCTGCGACATTTATCGCCAAACGAGGGACTGACCAATAGATATACTCCCCTAAAATGTATCAAATACATGTACAATGGTATCGGCTAATTCTGCGCACATGTCATTACCATGCCCATATTCAGTTCAAATCCCCTGAACATTCAAGGCAGTTCAGTGAAGTTTGTACAGGTTAAATGGCATAACGTTCTGACGTCCGTAAATGATGTATATTGTGTGATGTATGATGTCACCTCTGTGTTTTCGACATCACTTTTGGTCTGATAATTTTGCATCCCTCCCCCCCCCCTTCCCCAAATGCTGGATCCGCTCCTGTGGTAGCGGGGAAAAAATGGCAAACAGCATACTGGATCAGCGTAGCAAAGTTGGTACTACATTTGAAGCAATACTATCCAGCGACATAATGACAGGTTAGTTTCTTTGTTGAACTAAATTTAGTTAGCAAGACCGCTATTTCATCAACACTGTCTAACGATTTTACACATGTTGACCATATTCTGAAGTACTTTTAACCAAACTATCAGAATGTGATAAACTTGTGACGTAGTGTAGCGTTTTTAAAATCAGCTGGTTTATTCCAAAATCAACCTAATTTATTGTGACGCACACAAGGGAACATTTTTAGAGATAATTTCAATTGCGCAATAGCCGATGCGCAGAATTAGCTGAAATAACAGTACATGTACATGTATATGGAATTCAGAGAATGGAAATCTGGGATGAATTTCAATTTGGTGGGGGAGTATGTCACGGTTTGTACTTAGTCAAGAACATCACTGACCCAATCGGGTTGGTCAGGATGGCTGCAATTTGTTTTTTGGCATTTTATACTTTTCAATAAACCTAATCATATAAACAATCTAACTACACTATCATTTTGATTGAATTCTAGTTTACATTTACAAATATACACCAGCATAATATTGATGATTTCAATACAATTTTTTACCCAAAAAGCATGTTCTTCTCAGATATGTGACTATAAGGTTCAAGTGTCACAGTATATGTGTCACAGGGCGAGAAAGATGCACACTGGCCCCGAATTGAACAGGGACCTCTGTAGCGGATTTCATCAACATTGCAAAGTATACTTATCTAGCAAAGTATAGTTTGAGGGAGTAATCATTTATTTTTCCCGAAATGCATTATTTCATATAGAACTAACCACTGCATATATTTGATAATTAAAAGTATGCAGAATTATTATACTGAATTTATTACATTATCACAGCCAAATGGCTGTGATAATGTAATAAATTCAGTATAATAAAAATTAATAAATTTATCCTAAAATTGAAAATTTCTCCCTCAAAGTATACTTTGCTACATAAGTATAATTTGCAATGTTGATGAAATAGGCTACTGGTTTACTGTACCATCGCTCTAACCGACTGAGCTAACCGGGCACAGATACAAACTTCCTCCCCATATTCATGTTAGTGAGTTGTGTACCGTGGCATACACAGCCGCATCTACATTGTGGTTGATCTCGGCGTCACAGTCACAGTCCCTCGTTGGGCGCAAAATGTCCCTGGGCGAGAAAGATGTGCATCGGCCCGGAATCGAACCAGGGACCTGGATTACCGTCCCATCGCTTTAACCGACTGCACTAACCGAGCATGAATACACACTTCCTCCCCATATTGAGTTACATACAGACATGAGGTTCAAATCAGTGGCGGATCCAGGATTTCACCAAAGTGGGGGGGGGCCACATGGAACTTGAACGAGATATGCTCGTTCGTCGACTGAGCTGAGCGAGTGAGTTGGCTAGGGGGGTCCGGGGGCGCATGCCCACCCCCCCCCCCCCCCCCCCCCCCCCTCCCCGCAAAAATGTTGAATTGAGGAAGCCATTTCCTGCATTCTGCTGCATTTGTTTCATATATTTGCAGATCTTAACAGTCCATACAATCATAAATTTTTTTTTTTTAAATCTGGATTTCTGAGGGGGGGGGGGGGGTGGGGGGGGGGGCAGGGACCACCCCCCTGAATCCGCCTCTGCAAATGAATTTTGTAAGTTAAAATGGTATACTGGAGTCAGTTTATCAGTGTGTCTGTCCATCACTAAACTTAACATTAGAGAAATATGTTATAGCTTCCATTTTCCATTTTTATCATCAAAAACATGCTTTGACAGCACTTTAGAACAATTTACAACATGCTTTGACAGCACTTCAGAATCATTTCCAACCATGTTTTTATTGAGAAATAAGGCAAGATAAAAAAGCAACAGCAGACGATAATTGTTGTGAGTAGCGGTCTAAGGGTTATGCTAATCCCCTCGCTGGCAGCTTTGATTATGAAATGAGCGCAAGTCCTCAGTTACCATGACCTTGGGTGTTCACAAATGAGCTGTATGCACAATGAAGCACCATCCGTAGACACAACTGCGGCCAAATATTTTGAACTTGACCAAGTGGTTCATAAGTTATTAAGAAATGAAAGGTGTTACTAACACATGCAGATACATGGACTATCATTATTCCTATTGACAATGTCGCGTTCTCTGAGGACTAATGTTATTATTGTCAGGGTAGCCAGCGAGATAATTAGCGTAGAAAAGATCTTGAAAAGTTATGATATTATCTTTAAAAAATTCATGAAAAGATATTTAAAATTTAAGAAAAGATATTTAAAATTCTAGAAAAGATCATAAAAATTCTGCAGTATTTACTAACAAAGCAGTAGGTGGTACATTCGTGTTCAATATAAACACATTTTCTTGTTTCTGATTAGTGTGTGCACTGTTCGCCATTTGATTAGTGTAACACATCCTTCTAACCGATAGCATAGACCCTAATCCGGCTGCAGGAGTGTGTTAGCAGATCAGTATGTAACAGAGCTGCAGATAAGTTTTGTATCTAAAGAGTATTATACCCCCATATTTCAAATTCCATGCATATTTATGCCTCCTAAGTGATAGAAAGGGGGGCATACAGAAACAAAATTGCTACCCTGCTCCATACCTTTTGCGAGGGTAGCAATTTAACCCCATCTCTTTAATGTAACGCATGGAAGAGTGATTTTTGCAATCGGTTATCCGGCGTGTTTGATATGTTAGCGATATAAAACTGTCAAAGCTGTATCAATAAATTATTAAGAAAGAACATGCACATACAGAAATTGGTTATTTTACCATGTCAAGGTGTTTATCTGACATTTACGTGTATATCTTGTAAATCTGAAAACTTCATTTTGTTAAGTTGGACAACAACTAGAGAAATGATAGCTTCCATGGGAAAATTATTTCCCTTACCTAGTTCTACATCAAAGATTATTTGTTTAAATGTATAAAATATACAGTTTACTAAATGTTGACATAACATCAACAGGTTTGGGTATGTATTTTGTTTGTTCACATTTTTTGAATGGATCAAATTGTAGCTGTAGATAACATAATCTGAGGCAAATTATTGTAGCTATGGGGGCATATTGCGTTGCTCTTGAGGTTCCGTACGTCCGTCGTGTACTATACATTTACGTCAAAAAGTTTGTAAGAGTTTCTCCTGTTAGAGTCCGGTATGCCGCGCAGGCATATCCATGTTTTACAAACATAATGTCTACTTTTGGGGAATGTGATGGAGAATAGTAGGTTAGTGCCGTGAATGGGAAAAAATATCCGGCAAGGCTGAAGAATTTCTTTATTTCTCATCAGAAGTATATGTTGTGACCACTCATTTGAACCGTCTCTCCGAGACGGTTCAAATGAGTGGTCACAACATATATTTTGGTTCAGAAATAAGGAAATTAGATAGAGAATAGTAGGTTAGTGCCGTGAATGGGAAAAAAATATAGCACATGTTTTGGGGAATGTGATGGAAATGGTTGCAAAACCCATATTAACCCTTTCAACACCAATTAACTTAATAGGATGTTCCATGCCAATGTTTCACGCTATTTCATTAATTTTGTTCATTCAAATTATCCCATTCTTCTAAAAGGGTAATCTGTACGACGTTTAAAATTATTAACAAACAGTGGAGATCCTGATGAGACGGCTCGTTACGAGCCGGCTCATCTGGATCTGCACTGTTTGCAAACAATATCTCTATAGAGGTCTGTGGTGTTGAAAGGGTTAAATAGGGTACAAATGATAACAAATTTAAAAATTCACTTGAGCGTGAGTATTTTGTATGCCCACTGTTGATAATCAATGCGTATTTAGCTAAAATAAGTGCATACAATACACCAATGTGTGCCTTATCTGGAGTGCTGGCCTTCCACCTGAAGTATACTTTGCAATGTTGGTGAAATGGGCTACTGGAGCGCTGGCCATAAGCCCCATTTCTCCAGTAACTGTCACAGTGATATGAAGATTGATTGGTTCAACAGCGATATTTGCTAGGTGTACGATAGTATTGTGTTCAGATACCTTCATTGGTAAATACAACTGTATAAATGAAAAGGGTAGGTAGATTTTCTATAAGGACCCATTCTATACCTGATCATCCTTTGATTCAATGATAAATTGCTTCGTAAATGTGATGGAATATATGAATAACATATACCGGTATGTCAACACTGCCTCGTTACGCCAATGCACACCTTATCTGGAGCTCTGATATTGACCCGCCACAGATGTCATAAGAACCACAGCCGCAATTCAGACAATTAACCAATTTCATCTTAAGGATACGATAATTTTTGTTGAAAAAATTATTTTGTTTATTTCTCAATACAGGTATATATTGTTACCACTCGTTTGAACCGTCTCGTTGAGACGGTTCAAACGAGTGGTAACAACATATACTTTTGAGCTGAAATAAAGAAAATAGGAATTATTTTCTCTCAATAGTTTCATCCTACCGGTACTACAATTGTTTCCTGTCTGTAAAGGGTTAACTAAGCCACTTTGTCGCTTATGTAGGGTAATTTTTCCAGAGAGAATCTGGACCAGCTGTTTGAAGACTTCTTGGATTGCACGGGTGAAACGGCACTCGTGAAATATGGACATTTCACACCACTCGATGAACATATATGTCATATTCGTTGCAAAAATATGAATATTCTATTTTTGTTGAAAAAATCTAATTATTTTGTTTATTTCTCAATAAAGGTATATGTTGTTACCATCGAGACGGTTCAAACGAGTGGTAACAACATATACTTTCGAGCTGAAATAAATAAAATAGGAATTATTTTTTCTCAATAGTTTCCCGTTGGTCGCTTATTTCAGCCTAAGGATACCATAATTTTTGTTGAACAAATTATTTTTGTTTATTTCTCAATAAAGGTATATGTTGTTACCACTCGTTTGAACCGTCTCATTGAGAAATAAACAAAATAAATTATTTTCTCTCAAAAAGTTTCATCCTACTACAATTGTTTTCCGGCTGTAAAGGGTTAACTAAGCCACTTGGTCGCTTATGTAGGGTAATTTTGAAAACATTATTTTGTTTATTTCTCAATAAAGATATATGTTTTTACCGCTCGTTTGAACCGTCTCGTCGAGACGGTTCAAACGAGTGGTAACAACATATACTTTCGAGCTGAAATAAAGAAAATAAATTATTTTCTCTCAAAAGTTTCATCCTGCTATAATTGTTTCCCGGCTGTAAATGGTTAACTAAGCCACTTGGTCGCTTATGTAGGGTAATTTTGAAAACATTATTTTGTTTATTTCTCAATAAAGGTATATGTTGTTACCACTTGTTTGAACCATCTCGTCGAGACGGTTCAAATGAGTGGTAACAACATATACTTTCGAGCTGAAATAAAGAAAATAAATTATTTTCTCTCAATAGTTTCATCCTACTATAATTATTTCCCGTCTGTAAAGGGTTAACTAAGCCACTTGGTCGCTTATGTAAGGTAATTGTTGCATTGTTCCAGAGAGAATCCGGACCAGCTGTTTGAAGTCTTCCTGGAAGTTGGCAAGCCAGCTGATGAAAATGAAAGTAAGTTAACGCTTTCACCCCTGAGTAACTGGAATGGATTTTTGTATGTTAATTTTGCAACCTATCCAATCATCACAAAACTCGTCCATTTATGAAAAGAGGTGTATTTGTTCTTAAAAATTACTTGCAAAAAGTGCAGATCCTGATGAGACGGCTCGTCACGAGCCGGTTCATCTAGATCTACACTGTTTGTCAATACCACTATACAGGTCTGTGGTGTTGAAAGGGTTGAGGCATTGAATATTGATGGAATAACATTTCACACATACAATCCCACATGTACGTAATAAAGTTTCTGGTAAACATATTTTGTGACTAACATGCATCATGTAATAGAAAACTCATAGATAATGCTGAACTTGTTATTTTCTGGTGACATGATTTCGTTACTTTTTAGCTCGACTATTCAAAGAATAGTTAGAGCTTTTGTAGTCACCCCGGCGTCGGCGTCGCCGTCACGCCTTGGTTAAGGTTTTTAGTCAAGCTTGTATATGGAATACTCCTGGCCCTACACCAACCATACTTGGACAACTTCATCTCCTAGTGATGTACATCAACAACCCCTGACCTATATTTGACCTTGACCTACATTTAACCTTGCATTACTTAGTTAATTACCCTTGGTTAAGGTTTTTAGTCAACCTTGGTTAAGGTTTTTAGTCAAGCTTGTACATGGAATACTATTGTGCATACAGACACCATACTTGTACAACCTTTTCTCATAGGGATGTACATCAATAACCCCTGATCTATATTTCACCTTGACCTATATTTCCTCTTGAATTACTTAGTTAATTCCCCTTGGTTAAGGTTTTTAGTCAAGTTTGTAGATACTTCATCTCCTAGTGATGTACATCAACAACCCCTGACCTATATTTGACCTTGACCTACATTTAACCTTGAATTACTTCGTTAATTCCCCTTGGTTAAGATTTTTACTCAACCTTGGTTAAGGTTTTTAGTCAAGCTTGTACATGGAATACTATTGTGCATACATACACCATACTTGGACAACCTTTTCTATAGGGATGTACATCAATAACCCCTGATCTAAATTTGACCTTGACCTACATTTCCTCTTTAATTACTTAGTTAATTCCCCTTGGTTACGGTTTTTAGTCAAGCTTGTAGATGGAATACTCCTGGCCATACACCAATCATACTTGGACAACTTCATCTCCTAGTGATGTACATCAACAACCCCTGACCTATATTTGACCTTGACATACATTTAACCTTGAATTACTTAGTTAATTCCCCTTGGTTAAGGTTTTTACTCAAGCTTGTACATGGAATACTATTGTGCATACAGACACCATACTTGGACAACCTTTTCTCATAGGGATGTACATCAATAACCCCTGATCTATGTTTCACCTTGACCTACATTTCCTCTTTAATTACTTAGTTAATTCCCCTTGGTTACGGTTTTTAGTCCAGCTTGTAGATGGAATACTCCTGGCCCTACACCAACCATACTTGGAAAACTTCATCTCCTAGTGATGTACATCAACAACCCCTGACCTATATATGACATTGACCTACATTTAACCTTGAATTACTTACTTAATTTCCCTTGGTTAAGGTTTTTAGTCAACCTTGGTTAAGGTTTTTATGCAGGCCGCGGCCACCTTGTTTGTCAAGCTATGTGTATATCGACAACCCTCGTAGTCGAGCTATGCTGTTCTCCTACAGCTCTTGTTTTTATACGACCGTTTTTAAAAAACGGTACGTATTCTGTTTTACCGCACGGCGGGCGGGCAGGCGGCGGGTGGGCGGCTGAAGAAAAAGCGCATAGTTCGTGTACACAACTCCTCCGAAACCGTTCAGTCGATCGATCTGAAACTATACACACGTCTTCTACACATATTGAAGATGTGCACCTTGGTGTTTTTATGCCGAAAAAATATTTTTTAACAAAAATATGACCTTTTTAACTTAGCCATTTTTTCTACATTTTTCTATACAATTCTATATACGGTACAGATTTTGTGTGGACACAACTCCTCCGAAACCGTTCCGTAGATCGATCTGAAACTATGCACACATCTTCTACACATATTGAAGATGTGCACTTTGGTATTTTTATGCCGAAAAAATATTTTTTAACAAAAATATCACCTTTTTAACTTAGCCATTTTTTCTACTTTTTTTCTATACAATTCTATATAGGGTACAGAGTTTGTGTACACAACTCCTCCGAAACCGTTCAGTCGATCGTTCTGAAACTATACACACGTCTTCTACACATATTGAACATGTGCACCTTGTGTTTTTATGCCGAAAACATATTTTTGAACAAAAATATCACCTTTTTAACTTAGCCATTTTTTCTACATTATTGTATCCAATTCCCTATCATTTCTAATTTACACTCTACTTTTCTATCTCTGCCTAAATTAGTATACATGTTTAGCACAACGAGATGAAGAAATAATGCTATAGACTTTCAAATTCTCATTAATGTTTCTTGCCTTGGTAACAGCTTCACATTTCTGCATCTTCACTGTCTGGCCCATATTCAACGGGCGTATTTTGTGACTTGCGGCACTCTTGTTAATGAAATATTGTTGAACCCTTCCACCTGAAGTAACTGGAATGGACTTTGATATGTTAATTTTGCAACCAATCCAATCATCACAAAATTATTTTCAGACTAGTCCATTTATGAAAAGGGGGTGCGTTTTTTGCGCTCAAAAATTACTTGCAAAAAGTGCAGATCCTGATGAGACGGCTCGTCATGAGCCGGCTCATCTGGATCTACACTTTTTGCCAATACCACTATACAGGTCTGTGGTGTTGAAAGGGTTAATGATAGTACCCTTGGAATGAAAACTATTTCTTGGTTGAGCCTTTATGATTATGAAACAATGTTACTTTAACTTTCAGGTCCGTTCATTCTACAGAAGTACCCTCTAGATTTTGATGACAAGGTCAGTATACATTTACCTGTATGCTCGTGGGTTGTTGGTCGGGTGAACGTGAAGGTGTAAATTAACGGTAGGGGTTCCTCCTTATAGGAATCATGATTTTTCTGGTTTGGCCCTCAGGTACATTTTTATCTTTGGCTCTTTTGTTACCTGAGAGTTGAATTGCCAATTATAAAAGTAGTAAGATTATTACTGATCCTACTGCTTTTGGGAGGGGACCAAGTGATTCTGGTGTGGCGAGGACCTGGCATCAGATCAAGATTATTCTGATTTCAGGGCTGAATATATAGTTTTTGTATTGTAAATATTCTGTTCTGATTTTGGTATTTTCTCCCGATTTGTACATGTCAAGTTACTTGAACATGTACATGTACTTGTACAGGTAATATATGGGATTTAGTACGAAACCCATTGACCCGGCCTTAAATGACCTTAGCTGTTGATAGGCCGTTAAACCCCAACAAACAAACAAACAAACAAACATACATGTATGCTGACGATATCAAATGTCCCATCGAGTGATGCGGTGGGTAATTTAACGATCGGGGTTCATCCTTACCGGAATCCCGACTGGAGACCTGATTTGGCCCTCACATACGTCTTTGGCATTTTGTATGTGACAGTTGAATCTGGTTATACCCTTATGTGAGTATTGCGATATTCGTAATCCTACTTCAAGGGGCCAAGTGACTTGGTGTGGTATGGACCTGGCACCAGGTCAGGTTATTCTGATTTCAGGGCTGAATATTTTCTCGATGTAAATATTCCGTTCTGATTTTGGGATTTTCCTCACAATTCAGCAGGTTAAAACGGGATCGAGCCTGTTTGCCGAGCCTTATATGACCTTATCTGTTGATAGGCCGTTAAACACCAATAAGCAAATCATCAATTTGGCACAAAATGTTCTTCATTGGAATTAGATTTAATAAGTGTATAATTGTCTAACTATTCCTTCATTTAGTAACCTTTAATTTACTGATAGAGACGTGCGTTTGTATCAGGCTATTTTGATATGCAAGTGAGGCAGAACAATTGTTTGTCATGGTCGCTTGAGGACAGCGCGATATAGTCGGTACATCCGTACGTACAATGTACTTAAGTACGTGCGTCCGGGTTAAAGTTTTTAAATTTGGTTAAAGTTTTTCGGAATACTATCAACGCCTTGGCGGGCGTGACATGCAGGCCGCAGCCATCGAGTTCAATTTTTATGTCAATTAATTAAATGTGTCACCTGAATAAATATGTGTATTGGCATATTATAAAGTAACAATAGAGAGTAATACATAGAGGATATTCATATTTTTGCAACGAATATGACATATATGTTCATCGAGTGGTGTGGAATGTCCATATTTCAGCAGTTTTTTAGACTGTATATGGTAATGAATGTGTATTTACAGCCTATTTGCAGTCCGGCACTGCAGGTGCGCGTTATGAATATAGATAGCGGAAGTAGTCGTATTTTCACCGGAAGTTGTTTATTTCATCAATGAGAGAACGTATGACTTTTATTTACATCGTATAACTATGTATTTCTTGGGTAGGTATATAATAAATGGTTATTTCTGTTAACCTTTTAAGCAAACACGGTTATTCTGATATCAAAAGTGGAAATTCACGTTTGATATAAAATGTATAATAATGTCTGGTAATGGTAAATGAATGTTTATTTGCCCCAAAAATGTCATATAAAGAATGGACAAACATACCTACAGAGCTCCAGATAAGCTAATGAAATGCCAAGACATGTTTTCATTTCGAAGCATACTATTCAATAATTGCTGTCTGTTGATGTGTAAACTGTAGTGTGATTCTCTTTTACCCAATTAAAATTTTGAAATACCCTATTGCTTCAGAAATGATGGAGTGACAATACTCAATTACTAATTCCTTATCTGAAGCCCTGTGTATATTCACTTTATCTCCAAATATTTCACATTTTTGCTACAGAAAACAATAAACAGATCACACATATAGCATATTTTCTTATTTTCACATGAAAACACATCTTGGTATTTCATTAGAATTGTCTCCAAGGAGACAATTCTAATGAAATACCAAGATGTGTTTTCATTTAGAAGCAAACTATTCAATAAGTGCGGTCTGCTGAAGTGTAAACAGTAGTGTGATTCTATTTTACACAATTAAAATTTTGAAATACCCAATTGCTTCAGAAATGATGGAGTGACACTACTCAATTACTAATTCCTTATCTGGAGCTCTCACAAAATTTGTCGCCTTCTGTTGTTTTACTCATGTAGTTGTCTTCTTTCTCAATAAAAACATGGTCTGACAGCACTTTAGATTCATTTCCATTGGAAATGATTCTAAAGTTCTGTCAGAGCATGTTTTTGCTGAGAAAAGTGGAAAATACAACAAAAAAAAGCAGGCGACAAAAGTTAACCCTTAATGAATTAAATATTGCCGTCTGCCTGTTTATTATTTAATTTCCATTTATTCTAACAAAAACATAGTTTGGCAGCACTTTAGAATCATTTATAACAGAAATGATTCTGAAGTGTGGTCGAACCATATTTTTATTGAGAAATAAGAAAAGATTTAAAACATGTTTTTGATGATAAAAATGGAAAATAGAAAATAAACAGCAGACGACAAAAAAAAATAAGATAGCAGTCTAAGCGTTAAATGAAGCAGCACTCATTCCAATTGTTTGTTTACATGTCTAACCAGCATTTCTGTCAACAGGAAGTGTTAAAGTCTGTTCCTAAGTTTGCATTCCCATGCGACACAGAAAGGTATACGTAAGTTAACATTTATGCACCGAGGTGATTGTTTCAGTGGATGCTCAGAATTTTCAACATGCCGGGGTTGAGGCACGTAGTAGATATTTATATCACAGTTTGTCTAATAGTGTCTCATTTAGCCGTTTTCATGCTGAGGATACGCCATATTTGCGGAAATCCTAAATATTTACCTTCTATGTGATCATTAGCATATGTCGCGACCACCATTTGAACCGTCTCATCGAGACGGTTCAAATGAGTGGTCACAACATATACTTTCATTGAGAAATAACAAAATTAAACATAAAATATTTAATAAGTTTCATACCCATATTAAAAGGTGTATTCCGAAACAAATGGGTTGATAACTACAATGTACAACATAATCGGTCCCCCAGTAGAGAAAAATACCCGATATGTGATTAAATTGTTAGTATATATGTCATGTCATTGTATGAACACCCCTCTCATACATGTTGAATTTTCTGAACATGCCCTCATTCTCTCTCTCTCTCTCTCTCTCTCTCTCTCTCTCTCTCTCTCTCTAAAACTCTCTCATTGCTGCAAAACCATAATATATCAACACTAACCTGGATATTCAAACACCACATTATCTTGTACACGTGTACAAGTGTTGAAATGTTCTCAAACTTGTACTGCTTTCGTAGAACTTTGTGTTCACCACTAACCATATGCTAACTACCGGGGTGTTTTTGTGATAAACTTGGCATGGACATTATCTGAAACTGCACTATGGGAATAAATGCATGCATAGGTAGACAGATCTACAAATTCTCAACTTGCCCAGTGGGCATACAAATATATACAGCCGTAAACATCAGATATCACTTTAACTTTTTGCATGCTGGGAAATTTGTTGGCTATAAATAGTTCAAAAATAGCAGATGACAATTCATTATATTTTCTTGTATTTCTCCTTATACATAGAATTGTGTCCGGAGGACACAATTCTAATGAAATTTCAAGACATATTTACAGAGAAAACATATACTCCTAATTCGTTTGGCGGATATTTTCGCCGCTAGCATGCAAAGAGTTAAAAGCACCTTTTCTCAGACATTGCCTCGTGTCCGAGACCCAGGGCCTTTATAAAAACGGCTGTGATTGGAGAAATGAGGCTTATGTGTTTTGTGACCTGTGTAGATCCAGATCAGCCTGTGCATCCGCACAGTCTGATCAGGATCTGCACCGTTCATCCCGTCAATCCCGTCATGCTTCTAACAAGCAATGCAGATCGTTATCAGGCTACAGGAGTGTGTGATTTGATCAGGAACTACACTGGTCACAAATCCCATAAGCCCCATTTTCCCATCACGGCCACATATATCGCCAATTAGCATGTAATAGATAACCAATTAACATCACCATGTACACTCACAGGTTGAAGTAACGGACCGAGGTCTATAAATACATTAAATATGCATAAAAGCATTAATAAATGAAAAAAAAATAAGCTCAAAAATTATTTTTTACTCCCTCCATATACTTCATCTGGAATATGGAGGGAGTAAAAAAAAAATTTAGCTTATTTTTTTTCATTTTTTGATGCTTTTATGCATATTTAATGTATTTATAGACCTCGGTCCGTTACTTCAACCTCTGTGTGTACACTGTATATAACTAACATAGTGATATGAACAACTCTCATTATACCCCCCGCAACGAGTTGTGGGGGGGTATACTGGAGTCCGGTTGTCCGTCTGTCCGTCCGTCCGTCCCAAGGTCAAGGTCAAATACTTGGTCTCTTTACAAAACTTAACATCAGAGAAATATTGTTATAACTTCTATTTCCTTCATCTAAAATGCTTAATATTTCACACATGCATTCCTGTAAGGCTCTACTACCATGCTGTGCCAAATCCACGACCGTCCAACCCCCGCTGATCCCATGGTCAAGGTCAAATACTTAGTCTCTTTACAAAACTTAACATCAGAGAAATATTGTTATAACTTCTATTTCCTTCATCTAAAATGCTTAATATTTCACACATGTATTCCTGTAAGGCTCTACTACCATACTGTGCCAAATTCATGACCGTCCAACCCTCGCTGATCCCAAGGTCAAGGTCAAATACATGGTCTCTTTACAAAACTTAACATCAGAGAAATATGTTATAACTTCATCTAAGTTCTTAATATTTCATGCATGCATTCCTCTAAGGCTCTACTATCATTCTGTGACATATCCCCGCTGATCCCAAGGTCAAGATCACATACTTAGTCTCTTTACAAAACTTAACATCAGAGAAATCGGTTATAACTTCTATTTCCTTGCTCGGATCTGCTTCACATTCACGTTCGTGCCACCCCCGCTAAGCCCAGAGTCAATGTCACAAGCCCACACACTTGGACAATTTTACATATTTAGGGGTACCTGGGCCCACGCGGGGGGTATTCCGTAAGCCTCGCTTACTGACCAATCTAGTTTAGACAGGTTTGCACATGTTCCCTATTTATTTGTATTAAGTGTCATTCATTATATACCCTGAAAATGTTTTTTGAGTACATATAGTCACCATTCTGTCTGTCAATTTGTTTGTCCTGTGTCTGCCTGTCTATCTGAGAGTTGCGTTAATGTCATTGTGCACCTACTATCTCTGTGCGGTCGCTGTGCTCAATGTTAAGGTCAAATGACTTTGAGGGTTACATCCTCTAACAATGATTTCTTATTAAAATGGGTTGTCAGTGCTAGGTGGCGTTTGTGTGATTGACCCTTGCACTGTACCACAGGTTGAAGTAACGGACCGAGGTCTATAAATACATATTTTTTTTTTTTTTTACTCCCTCCATATAGACTCCATATATAGCTTTTTTCTTCTTCATTTATTGTTGATGCTTTTAGGCATATTTAATGTATTTATAGACCTCGGTCCGTTACTTCAACCTGTGCACTGTACTTGACATAAATGAATATATGCAATAAAACCACACTAGGAATTTATATTTTTCTTGTAGTCGTGTTCACCGATTATCATTATTCCCTCGCCGGAAGGCAAGAGGGGATATGGCGGTAGTCCATGTACGTACGTGCATGCATACATTTTTTTGTTTATTCAATAACTTATGAACCGCTTCACCGATTTTGATAATATTTGGCCACAATGTGTGTCTCGGGATGGTGCTTTGTTTTGCATACGACCCATGTCCGACCGCCACTGAGAACTTATGTTCACCTTGTTTGTCAGGCAAATGCGATAAAAAGAATTGTTTATTCAATAACTTATAAACCACTTCATCGATTTTTATAATATTTGGCCACAATATGTGTCTAGGGATGGTGCTTTGTTTTGCATATGACTCGAATCCGACCGCCCACGGTCAAGGTAACTGAGGACGTATGTTGTTTTTTTCTGTTATCAAGGCAGCCAGCGAGGGGATTAGCTTAGTGATAGCGATCCCCTTGTTGATCTTTTGACTTATCATCGTAATGTGCCATTACATGGTATATCCGGTATATGGAAAATACATACACGTGTCGAAATGAGATTTCCTTTCTTGAAATGGTTACATGTGGCTCTTGATAAACAGAGCTCCAGTTAAGGTGCGTAATTTGGAGGTAAATTTCTTATTTCTCCATCAGAAATGGCAAGTTGGGAGTGCTTTAGAATCGTCTCATCGAGGACTCCCAACTTGACATTTTTGATGAAGAAATAACAAAATTTCACCCCAAGTTGGTCAAATTATGCACCTTAGCTGGAGCTCTGTATAAATGATTGTAAAGTATTCTGAGCATATTATAGTTGAACGTTTCGCTTAACCCTTTGAACCCGAAAGGCCGCTATATCGGTTTATGCAAACAGTGCAGATCCAGATGAGCCGGCTCGTAACGAGCCGTCTCATCAGGATCTGCACTGTTTGAAAGTAATTTTCATATTTTTGAGAACAACAAATACCCCCTTTTCATAAATGGACGAATCTGAAAATCATTTTGTGACCATTGGATTGGTCGGAACATTAGCATATCACAGTTCATTCCAGTTCCTTAGGGTTGAAAGGGTTAACTGTGAATGTAAATATAAGTATGTGACTTCAGAAATGGAACTTATGGGATTTGCGACCAGTGTAGGTTCAGATTCTGAACAGGATCTGCACTGTTCGTCATTTCATCAATGAAACGCCCGTCATGCTTGTAACAAGCAATATAGATCGTAATCAGGCTACAGGAGTGTGCTAGTTACACTGGTCATAAATCACATGAACCCCCATTTCTCCAGTCACAGCCACATATCTAAGTAGTTTGACTCATTGTGCTGGTTGTGTTCAAATTCCAAGTATAATCTTAAAATTGATTGGTCACGGGTCATTGACTCAAATCTTGCGTTGAACAACTTAAGTGCACGTACATGTATATATACTTGTGTGAAATTGCAACCACTTAACATGTCAAGACGTAAAATAATCTGATAATCTGACAATCTCTCATTGTATAATAATATACGAAATGTACTGTCATGTGATTTTTTCCCCGTCACCTGTGCAAAATACTGATGAATATGTGTTTATAATTCCAGCACAAAAATATTTACACAATTCCCTAACATTTGATTGGTCCGTTGCAAGTCTCCGTCCAAAATTTATATCCCAGTAAACTCCATGCCGAACTACGAAAACGGAAAATAAGCACATTTTCTTGATTTTATTTATGTTAAATGCTGGAATTATAAGGAATGAATGGCCTTTTTGTGGAATTTATCGGGGATATAAACTTGGAAAAGTCGCGGGAATACTGGACGAGGCCTTCCGGCCTTCGTCCAATATTCCCGCGGCTTTTCCAAGTTTATACCCCGAAAAATTCCACAAAAAGGCCATTCATTCCTATAGTAAATTACATGTGTTGTACTAAGTGAACAAAAAACTCATTTGTATCTTTTGTACCATTTTGTTACCAGGACGACCGTGGACCATTTCACCTTCACCTTGACCGACCTTGAGAGTAAATATAAGTTTGGGTTTTGTCGACATGCGACTGGCGCCCAGACGTGTTTCTGTATAATCAGGTGGGTATTATTACTGTCGGCAACTTTAAACTTTAGAAAGTGGGAACCGAAAATTGTCGTCTGCTGTTGTTTCATATTTTGTCTTTTTCTCATACTCTATATAGCTGTGTTTGCAAGTAATTTTCATATTTTTGGGAACTAACACACACCCTTTTCACAAATGTGCTAGTCTGACATTTGGATTGGTCGAAAAATTAACATATGAAAACCACCCCAGTTATTTAGGGTTGAAAGGGTTAAAAAACACGTCAATAAGCTCCAGATAAGGTGTGTATTGGCGTATTTTACGCACTTATTTTAGCAAAATACGCATTGATTACCAAAAGTGGGAGTACAAAATACTCACAGCAATGCAAAAATATGCATTGATTTTTAAATTGAGTGGTGAAAATACTGTAATAAAGTTGAAAATGTACTTAGTTTGCTTTTTACAGCTTAAATAAGTGAATTTTTAAATTGGTTTTATTTTTTATCATTTGTTCCCTATTTAACCCTTACTACGCTGAATTAAATGTTGTCGTCTGCTGGAAATGTTTTACATGTATTTTCAATATTTCTCGACAAAAAAATGGTTTTGACAGCACATGAGAATCGTCTCCAGTGGAGACGATTCTCATGTGCTGTCAAAATCAGTTTTTTGTTAAGAATTAAAGCAAAAATGAAAAACAGCAGATGGCAATTTCCGTCAACAGCGTAGGAAGGGTTAATAAGGAAGAAAATCAATAACACATTTGTAAAAGTAAAATACATATTTCATTTGAAATATGGGGGTATAATACTCTTTAGATACAAAACTTATCTGGAGCGCTGCATGTAATTGGATACAACAATCAGGAAGTAGGTTTATCTTTTCTGATATTATTTCCTTGCCTGTTGTGTTTTATCTAGTTAGTTCATTTCATTGACATAATTATGCCCGTTGTGTTTTTTTACATGCGACCAATAGAGAATTTTCCCACACAATTTTAAGCTCCTGCATTGAACTAGCCTCATCTATGACTACATTGTTCACCATACCATTATTTTGTATCTGACAATGTGAAACTGGCATCAGATCAGGATTATTCTGATTTCAGGGCTGAATATATAGTGTTTTTTGGGATTTTACCCCCATTTGTACATGTACTTGAACATGTACTTGAACACTTGAACATGTACTTGAACATGTACTTGAACATGTAATATATGGGATTTAGTACTAAACCCATTGAACCGTCCTTAAATTACCATAGCTGTTGATAGGCCGTTAAACCCCAACAAACCAAAAAACAACAACTGACAATGTGAGCATTTATAGCTACCTGGGGCCCGTTTTACTAAACTTTGTACTACTAAAATGTTCCTAAGTGCAGATTTAGAAGTCTCTAAATTTCAATTGATGGATTTACATTTATTGAGCATATGCAGCCTAGGCTCAATAAATGTAAATCCAATAATTGTTTACAAGAACGCATTGTTAATGTGAAATTTACAATTGATGGATTTACATTTATTGAGCATATGCAGCCTAGGCTCAATAAATGTAAATCCAATAATTGTTTACAAGAACGCATTGTTAATGTGAAATTTACAATTGATGGATTTACATTTATTGAGCATATGTAGCCTAGGCTCAATAAATGTAAATCCAATAATTGTTTACAAGAACACATTGTTAATGTGAAATTTTGGATTTACATTTATTGAGCATATGCAGCCTATGCTCAATAAATGTAAATCCAATTATTGTTTACAAGAACACATTGTTATTGTGATAAGTTTGAACTTACGAACATTTTAGTCATACGAAGTTTAGTGAAACAGGCACCTGTTCTGTGTATTGTCAAATAACTACTGATGGCTGGATTTATAACTGGCTTTTATTTTTATGTATTCTTGAAAAAAAATTGGCGTACATATAGTCGTCACTATATCCATCTGTTCATCGGTCTGTCTCCGTGTTTGTCCGAGATTTGCCTAGCAGTTTTCGGATACATACTATCTCTGTTACCGTAAGTCTGATTCACTTAAAACTTAAATCATGTACTGATATGTCATCAGAGCTCCAGATGAGCTGCGTATTTGCTTAAATACCCAATTAAAATGGTAAAAAAACTCAATTGAAATCAGAAGTAGCGAGTATCAAAAAGCTATAACATTTTTGTTGTACCTTTATTATGCTGCAGAAAAGAATAAACATACCACAAATATAGCATATTTTTTCTTATTTTCTATGAAAACACATCTTGGTATATCATTAGAATTGTCTCCAAGGAGACAATTCTAATGAAATGCCAAGGCATGTTTTCATTTTGGATCAAACTATTCAATAATTGCTGTCTATTGATGTGCCATCTGGACATCTGCGTAATTTCATGAAATATGTTTACAAAATTTACAATGTTTTCCATAAATGGTTCAAAAAGTTGACACAATTTTGAGAGTAAATACGGAATTAGATTCCGCATGTACTCTGAAAGTTTTGTCACCTTTTGACTTTATTTATGAAAAATATTGTAAATTTTGTAAACATATTTAATGAAATTACGCAGATGTCACATGACGTGTCTCATATGACCTTTACTTGAACAAACATAAAACCACAATCAATTTCAATTTCTGCTTCCTGCCATGGTCCGTGATATTTTATAACTTCCTGTGTACAAATCTCACTGTATATGACCTTGCAGTTAAATGACGTTACTAGAACACGTTATTACGTCACCAGACCTGTAGCCTATTTCACCAACATTGCAAAGTATACTTTTCTAGCAAAGTATACTTTGAGGGAGTAATCATTTATTTTTACCGAATTGCATTATGCCATATATAACTAACAACTGCATATATTTGATGATTAAAAGTATGCTGAATTATTATACTGAATTTATTACATTATCACAGCCAAAATGGCTGTGATAATGTAATAAATTCAGTATAATAAAAATTAATAAATTTATCCTAAAATTCAAAATTTCTCCCTCAAAGTATACTTTGCTAGAAAAGTTTACTTTGCAATGTTGGTGAAAACGGTTTCATTGAACTTTTGAAATTGGCGCTGAAAAAGAAAATCAATTACAATTTCCAATTTCAGTTTGTTGCCGTGGTTTGAGATAGTTTACAACTTCCTGTGTACAAATCTCACAGTATATGACCTTGCAGTTGAACAAACATAAAACCCCAATCAATCAATTTTATTTCTCAATTCTGGAAAAATATAATTTCTCGACTACCCTTTCAGATTTCAGTTTCTTGCCGTAGTTTGAGATATTTTACAACTTTCTGAATGCAAATCTCGCTAAATGACCTTGCTGTTGAATGAACATAAAGCTCAATTAATCAATTTAAATTCTCAATTCTGGAAAGCAGTGTTCGCACAGATCTTGAAAACTCCTTGAATTTGGGTTTGGTCATTGAAAACTCCTGTAGCCTATTTCATCAACATTGCAAAGTATACTTTAGTAGCAAAGTATACTTTGAGGGAGAAATTTTCAATTTTTTTAAAAATTTATTAATTTTTATTATACTGAATTTATTACATTATCACAGCCATTTAATGGCTGTGATAATGTAATAAATTCAGTATAATAATTCTGCATACTTTTAATCATGAAATATATGCATTTGTTAGTTCTATGTGAAATAATGCATTTCTGGAAAAATAAATGATTACTCCCTCAAAGTATACTTTGCTAGTAAAGTATACTTTGCAATGTTGGTGAAATAGGCTACAGGTCTGGTGACGTAATAACGTGTTCTAGTAACGTCATTTAACTGCAAGGTCATATACTTTGCAATGTTGATGAAATGGGCTACAGTGGAATTTGGTCCTGGTGGTTTTTGTCGTTAAAAAGTCCTTAACCCTTTCAACACCAAGTAACTTAATGCCAATGGTTCACGCTATTTAATTAATTTTGTTCATTCAAATTATCCCATTCTTCTAAAAGGGTAATTTGTACGACGTTTAAAATTATTAACAAACAGTGGAGATCCTGATGAGACGGCTCGTTACGAGCCGGCTCATCTGGATCTGCACTGTTTGCAAACATTGTCTCTATAGAGGTCTGTGGTGTTGAAAGGGTTAAGTAAAAACATACCTGGTTAACCCTTTCAACACCAAGTAACTTAATGGGATGTTCCATGCCAATGTTTCACGCTATTTCATTAATTTTGTTCATTCAAATTATCCCATTCTTCTAAAAGGGTAATCTGTACGACGTTTAAAATTATTAACAAACAGTGGAGATCCTGATGAGACGGCTCGTTACGAGCCGGCTCATCTGGATCTGCACTGTTTGCAAACATTGTCTCTATAGAGGTCTGTGGTGTTGAAAGGGTTAAGTAAAAACATACCTGGTTAACCCTTTCAACACCAAGTAACTTAATAGGATGTTCCATGCCAATGTTTCACGCTATTTCATTAATTTTGTTCATTCAAATTATCCCATTCTTCTAAAAGGGTAATTTGTACGACGTTTAAAATTATTAACAAACAGTGGAGATCCTGATGAGACGGCTCGTTACGAGCCGGCTCATCTGGATCTGCACTGTTTGCAAACATTGTCTCTATAGAGGTCTGTGGTGTTGAAAGGGTTAAATCCTGAGAAAACCTTGCGTATGGTCTGCTTGAATCACATGCTTGTTTTGATTTGTCGCTAAAATATTTTATTATTCATAAAATTTACCAATTTTGACCGGGGTGATGCGAAAAAAATATGCGTCTGGAGATATTAGTAACAACAACAACGGTAAATTTGGAATTGTTTGAATTTCTACATTCTATTTGACAGTAGATACTTTTGTAAAAATATGATTTGTTTTATTCTGAAACACTCCTTGAAAAGGTTCTTGAAATGTTCTTGAATTTTGTTTTCATAAGTCTGTATGAACTATGGAAAAAATAAATCCTCAAATACATAGAGAATATTCATATTTTTGCAACGAATATGACATATATGTTCATCGAGTGGTGTGAATTTCACACCACTCGATGAACATACATGTCATATTCGTTGCAAAAATATGAATATTCTATTTATTATATACCGCTCCACTGGAAATTAGCAGTTTTTTATTAGGCTGTATACGGTAATGAATGTGTATTTGCAGCCTATTTGCGCTGTTTTCTTTCAGTTGCGTGTTATGAATATAGATAGCAGAAGTAGTAGTATTTTCATCGATGAGAACATATAACTTTTATTTACATCGTTTAACTATGTATTTCATGGGTAGGTATATAATAGAATTTCTGATTTAAGTTTCTTGCCTTTGATCGATATATTTTACAACTTCCTGAATGCAAATCTCACTGTATGACCTTGCTGTTGAATGGACATAAAACCCCAATCAATCAATTTAAATTCTCAATATAATTTCCTATTTCAGTTTCTTGCCGTGGTTCGAGATATTTTACAACTTCCTCAATATACTTGCCGAGATCACGAACCGGACGGACGACAATGACGTCACCGTTATGCTGCGAGAGGCGTACGTCACTCCGGTTCCCAGCTCCTGTGTCCCGGTCACCATTGTGGCCCAGCAAGAGGTGGGAACCAGTGTCTGATAACCCTGGACAAAAAATATTTACAAAATTTACGAATTCCGCATTTGCTATGGTCATCTTTTGACGTCATTTACAGAAAATATCACAGTTTTTGTAAATGCTGCAGGATATTTTGGCTGTTTGCGGGTTGCATATAAATAATTGGCTGACTATTTAGTATTGGTCTCCATATATATTTAAAAAAATCTCTTACTGTCCTAAAATAGCTAATCATTATGTATGCAAAAAGATCAAATCCTGTTGATGTCGATAAATGGGGTGTAATAGCATTTGTCACACTATTTTGGGACAACCCTCATATATGTAACCTGTTAACCCTTGCATTTAATAAGATGTACTTATAATCTGTTTTACAGATGTTCAGCTTCAAGGCACCGGAAGTGAGCAAACTACCCAGCATTCCTACCAGTGTAAGTGATTTATTTGGTGGCCATCTTGGTATTTTGGCAGCCATGTTGATTTTTAGCTCGACTATTCGAAGAATAAGTAGAGCTTATGTTGTCACCCCGGCGTCGGCGTCGGCGTCACCGTCACGCCTTGGTTAAGGTTTTTAGTCAAGCTTGTATATGGAATACTACTGGCCCTACACCCACCATACTTGGACAACTTCATCTCCTAGTGATGTACATCAATAACCCCTGATCTATATTTGACCTTGACCTACGTTTCCTCTTGAATTACTTGGTTAATTCCCCTTGGTTAAGGTTTTAGTCAACCTTGGTTAAGGTTTTTAGTCAAGCTTGTATATGCAATACTACTGGCCCTACACCCACCATACTTGGACAACTTCATCTCCTAGTGATGCACATCAATAACCCCTCATCTATATTTGACGTTGACCTACATTTCCTCTTCAATTACTTAGTTAATTCCCCTTGGTTAAGGTTTTTAGTCAAACTTGGTTAAGGTTTTTTTTCAAGCTTGTACATTGAATACTATTGTGCATCCAGACACCATACTTCGACAACCTTTTCTCATAGGTATGTACATCAATAACCCCTGATCTATAGTTGACCTTGACCTACATTTCCTCTTCAATTACTTACTTAATTCATTTTGGTTAAGGTTTTTAGTCAACCTTCTATATGGAATACTACTGGCCCTACACCCACCATACTTGGACAACTTCATCTCCTAGTGATGTACATCAACACCCCTGATCTATATTTGACCTTGACCTACATTTCCTCTTGAATTACTTACTTAATTCCCCTTGGTTAACGTTTTTAGTCAAGCTTGTAGATGGAATACTCCTGGCCCTACACCAACCATACTTGGACAACTTCATCTCCTAGTGATGTACATCAACAACCCCTGACCTATATTTTACCTTGACCTACATTTAACCTTGAATTACTTAATTAATTCCCCTTGGTTAAGGTTTTTACTCGACCTTGGTTAAGCTTTTTACTCAAGCTTGTACATTGAATACTATTGTGCATACAGACACCATACTTGGACAACCTTTTGTCATAGTGATGTACATCAATAACCCCTGATCTATATTTGACCTTGAACTACATTTCCTCTTGAATTAATCTTGAATTACTTACTTAATTCTCTTCGGTTAAGGTTTTTAGTCAAGCTTGTAGATGGAATACTCATGGCCCTACACCAACCATACTTGGACAACTTCATCTCCTAGTGATGTACATCAATAATCCCTGACCCATATTTGACCTTGACCTACTTTTAACCTTGAATTACTTAGTTATTTCCCCTTGGGTAAGGTTTTTAGTCGAGCTTGTATATGGAATACTCTTGGCCCTACACGAACCATACTTGGACAACTTCATCTCCTAGTGATGTACATCAACAACCCCTGACCTATATTTGACCTTGACCTACATTTAACCTTGACTTACTTAGTTAATTCCCCTTGGTTAACGTTTTTACTTGACCTTGGTTAAGCTTTTTACTCAAGCTTGTACATGGAATACTATTGTGCATACAGACACCATACTTGGACAACCTTTTGTCATAGTGATGTACATCAATAAAACCCATGATTCTATTTATTTGACCTTGACCTACATTTCCTCTTGAATTACTTACTTAATTCTCTTTGGTTAAGGTTTTTAGTCAAGCTTGTAGATGGAATACTCATGGCCCTACACCAACCATACTTGGACAACTTCATCTCCTACTGATGTACATCAACAACCCCTGACCTATATTTGACCTTGACCTACATTTAACCTGAAATTACTTACTTAATTCCCTTTGGTTAAGGTTTTTGTTGCTCCCGCTTGCTGAAAGCGCGATATAGTCGGCACTTTGGCGTACGTACGTGTGTCCGGTTAAAGTTTTTGGTTAAGTTGTTTGGTTAAGTTTTTTGGTTAAAGTTTTTGGTTAAGTTCTTTGGTTAAAGTTTTTGGTTAAGTTTTTTGGGTAAAGTTTTTGGTTAAAGTTTTTCGTTATACTATATCTCTGCAACTGCTTTGCCCATTACCTTGAAACTTCACATGGGTGTTTATCATCGTCTATATTTTCATTCTACCCCCCTCCCGTGTGGCCCCTGTGCCCAATGTCAAGGTCAAATTACTTTGAAGTTTTTGGTTAAGTTTTTTGGTTAAAGTTTTTTGTTAAGTTAAGTTTTTTGGTTAAAGTTTTTCGTTACACTATATCTCTGCAACTGCTTTGCCCATTACCTTGAAAACTTCACATGGGTGTTTTATCATCTCATATTTTCATTCTACCCCCCTCCCGTGCGGCCCCTGTGCCCAATGTCAAGGTCAAATTACTTTGAAGTTTTTGGTTAAGTTTCATCATCTATATTTTCATTCTACCCCCCTCCCGTGCGGCCCCTGTGCCCAATGTCAAGGTCAAATTACTTTGAAGTTTTTGGTTAAGTTTTTGGTTAAGTTTTTTGGTTAAAAGTTTTTGATTAAGTTTTTGGTTAAGTTTTTTGGTTAAAGTTTTTGGTTAAGTTTTTTGGTTAAAGTTTTTCGTTATACTATATCTCTGCAACTGCTTTGCCCATTACCTTGAAAACTTCACATGGGTGTCATCATCTATATTTTCATTCTACCCCCCTCCCGTGCGGCCCCTGTGCCCAATGTCAAGGTCAAATTACTTTGTAGTTTTTGGTTAAGTTTTTTGGTTAAAAGTTTTTGGTTAAGTTTTTTGGTTAAGTTTTTTGGTTAAAGTTTTTGGTTAAGTTTTTTGGTTAAATTTTTTCGTTATACTATATCTCTGCAACTGCTTTGCCCATTACCTTGAAACTTCACATGGGTGTTTATCATCAACTATATTTTCATTCTACCCCCCTCCCGTGCGGCCCCTGTGCCCAATGTCAAGGTCAAATTACTTTGAAGTTTTTGGTTAAAGTTTTTTTCGCGACCGCTTGCGGAAAGTGCGATATAGTCGGCACTTTGTCGTACGTACGTATGTACGTACGTACGTACGTACGTGTGTCCGGTTAAAGTTTTTGCTTAAGTTTTTTGGTTAAAGTTTTTCGTTATACTATATCTTTTTTTTTAGTGTCCATGCCTCGCCACAAGGCGCCACATGCAGGCCGCGGCCATCTAGTTACTCAACCTTGGTTAAGGTTTTTAGTCAAGCTTGTAGATGGAATACTATTGTGCATACAGACACCATACTTGGATAACTTTTTCTCATAGGGATGTACATCAATAACCTCTGACCTTTATTTTACCTTCACCTACATTTAACCTTCAATTACTTGGTTAATGTTTATAGTCAAGCTTGTATATGGAATACTTCTGGGCCTACATCAACCATACTTGGACAACTTCATCTCCTAATGATGTACATCAATAATCCCTGACCTGTATTTGACCTTGACCTACTTTTATCCTTGGATTACTTAGTTATCTCCCCTTGGTTACGGTTTTTAGTCAAGCTTGTATATGGAATACTCCTGGGCCTACAGCAACCATACTTGGAAAACTTTATCTCCTAGTGACGTACATCAATAATCCCTTGGTTAATGTTTTTAGTCAACCTTGGTTAAGGTTTTTATGCAGGCCGCAGCCACCTTCTTTGTCAAGCTATGTGTACATCGACAACCCTCATAGTCGAGCTATGCTGTTCTCCTACAGCTCTTGTTATTAGAGCGCTAGCAAATAATTATACAACCAACATCCAAATTTGAGGTCTTTATGCAAATGAGCATATGTCGTTCGCAGCACTTATTTTGCGGGTTGAACTTTTTAAAAACACTGTCTTCGAACAACTTAGCTTGATCACTTTTTCAGTGTAATAAATGTTTTTTTGTTGTTGTTTTTCTTGTGTTATTGCAAATGTATTCTAAGGGTGAGACTATTAACCACCATATGGTTTTACAAACAATTGTCTACTGCCTGTTCCACGTTTTGCTGCCGACGAACCTTTGGCTATTAAACACATTAAATCTAAAAAATATTTAAAAGTACTTTTTTATCAATAACAAAAAAGTCACCCTCCCCAAACAGAATATTTTGATGAAATTCCATCAAATATTGATTTTATTGCAAAAAAAGGGAATTTAACATGGGGCTAAAAATAGATTTTTTTTAAATATTTTTTTTATTTGTGGACCGATTTTTAAAATCTAACTCTTGTTTTCTTAGTTACATCATTTTCAAGCTATCTCGCCAGGTTTCGGAGTCCATTTCCAAATTTTTTAATTTTTTGATTCTTCAGGATCAAAAAAAGAAAATATTTGGAAATTGACTCCCCATGTTAAATTCCCATAGGAAAATCGTTTTTTCGCAATAAAATCAAAATTTGATGGAATTTCATCACATAATTTTTATTGGGGAGGGTGACTTTTTTGTTATTTATGAAAAAGTACCTACTTTTAAATATTTTTTAGATTTAATGCGTTTAATAGCCAAAAGTTTGTCGGCAACAAAACGTGGAACAGACAGTAGTATTCATAAATGCTCAACAGCGGTGGCATTTTGTTTTATTTTTAGTTAAATTATGCTCCACCCAGCCATAACATTGCAGGATAGCATATAGTGTTACCTTTGTCGGTCTGTCAGTCCGTGTGTGTCTGTCCATCCGAAATTTATTTTGAAATAACTTTGCACAAATGTTCACCTTGACGAAATGGCATGCAGTTTCACGACCCCTGTCCGTAGCTCAATGTTACACTTAGAGGTCGCTCTTTAGTGACCTGGGAGTTGAATTGCAGGGTTCGTACAGATTTGAAAAGTACTTGAATTCTCGAGTGATAAATGAAAAGTACTTATTTTCTGAAAATCAGCTTGAAAAGTGCTTGAATTGAATTTTAGTACTTGAAAAGTGCTTTAAAAAATGCCTTCGTGCTTAAAAAGTACTTGAATTTTAATAGAAAAAAAAAAAAGGTAATCGCTAAAATTCGATGTTCGATGGGTCGAGTGTAAATTGTGGAGCGCTGATCGGTATTGGAAACTGCATGTTAAACTATGCGTGGTATCGGCAAACCCGCTGCGTATCGGCAAAACAGTGCACGGTTCTGGTTTTAAACTGGTCCAATATGATCCTCGTTCTGAATGGTTAATGGCGACGTGCGTGAACGCTACACTGCGTTTTCACAACGGGGAAAAACGTATTCAACCGTATCTGGATAAGCCGCTTTAAGTGGGTTAAAGAAGCGCCCGATAGGCACAAAGCCTATTGTACTGTATGTCGGAAAGAATTGATATGTGCTTGAAAAAATGATAATTGTACTTGAAAAGTGCTTGAAAAGTGTCATGTCTGTACGAACCCTGAATTGGGTTATTGCCCATTATAAAAGTAGTAAGATTGTTATTGATCCTACTGCTTTTGGGAGGGGCCAAGTGATTCTGGTGTGGCGAGGACCTGGCATAAGATCAGGATTATTCTGATTTCAGGGCTGAATATATAGTTTTGTTATTGTAAATATTCAGTTCTGATTTTGGGAATTTTCCCACCATTTGTACATGTACTTGAACATGTACATGTAGTTGTACTTGTACAGGTAATATATCGGATTTAGTACTAAACCCATTGACCCGACCTTAAATGACCTTAGCTGTTGATAGGCCGTTAAATGCCAACAAACAAACACTTAGAGGTGAAAGGTAAAAAATGAGAACAATTGAGGTATTGCCTGTAATTTTGTCGTGCATTAATTTTAAAATTGCACGTACTTGCCGCAAATATTCATCATGATGAGATGGCATGTGGCACACTAGACTCAGGTCCATAGCAGAGGTCAAGGTCACAGTTAGAGGTTAAAGTTAAAAAAACCAGCTTTGTTATGAATGAAGAGATTTTGAAATAATTTAACACAAATGTTCCACACAATAACGTGTCGCACACCGAGGGAGAAATTTTCAATTTTAGGATAAATTTATCAATTTTTATTATACTGCATTTATTACATTATCACAGCCATTTGGCTGTGATAATGTAATAAATTCAGTATAATAATTCTGCATAGTTTTAATCATCAAATACACGCAGTTGTTAGTTCTATATGAAATAATGCATTTCGGGAAAAATAAATGATTACTCCCTCAAAGTATACTTTGCTAGAAAAGTATTCTTTGCAATGTTGGTGAAATCGGCTACTGGTTTGAAGTTCAAGATGGCAATGGGGGCATTTATGCGCCAACAGGCCACATTTCTAGTTTGTTTCCAACATAACTTTGTTTTTCTTTCACAGAGAAACCTGACCGAGTACTACAATGCCATTGACACAACGAACATGATGATCATCTTTGCCAGGTATGTTCGCTGTACATAGATGTGACCAGTAAAGGGAAAAGGGACTAGGGGGGTGGTATCCATTTAATGCTGACTTAGCGCCTCGAACAGGCATAATGTGACTTTGGCACTCCTGTTTTTTTCATGAAAATATTTTTTTTTGTATTACTCAATTGAAAGGTCACAACATATAGTTCTGTGAAAAAAAAAAAAAAATATTAAAATGTTCTCAGGGCTAATCGGTTAATCAGAGCCTGTGGTCATTTATTTCCAGCATGCTATACGACCAGAGGATTGTGGTCACGTCCATGGAGTTATCGCGAAACTGAAAAAAATAATAAACGGCACACGACAAAAATTAAATCCGCATTGTAAGGGTTAATCAGAGCCTGTGACCATTTATTTCCAGCATGCTACACGAGCGGAGGATTGTCGTCACGTCCAAGAAGTTATCGCGACTGACCGCGGTCGTCCACGCGGCCACTGGTCTTCTCTACCCCATGTACTGGTGAGTTTGGAGTAAAGATTTCCATCCCAAAATAAACCCATCGTCTGCTAACCATTTCACCATTAAGTAACTGGAATGGATTTTGATTTGTTAATTTTGCAACCAATCCAATCGTCACAAAATGGTATTCAGACTGGTCCATTTATGAAAAGGGGGTGTTTTTGTTCAATACAGGCCTGTGGTGTTGAAAGGGTTTAACAAGTTATTGGTTGCCGTAATTTCTTTTTTACCAATCACAGCACAGCATTTTGTCTCAATTAATTGCTTATTGCGACAGTAAAAAGTTATATTTAGAACCAAAGGTCACGCCTTGTTGACATGAGTTCACATGCCGCACACCATGTCACGGTATGCACACAATTGATTTGGTGTCAAAACGCCAACCACGTAATAGTATTGTTTAGCGGCTGTGCTACATTCAAGCAAATATTTGCATTCCACGGGGCCGGTCAAACAATAATAAGACATACTGATCTGGATCTACACTGGTCAATCTGGATCTACACTGGTCACAAAACCCATAAGCCCCATTTCTCCAGTCACAGCCACATATTTGTTTTGATCAGTTGTGTCACTACATATTCTCCTGTATTTTATGTTTCAGGCAACATCTCTTCATTCCAGTACTGCCGTCATTCCTCATAGACTATTTAAGGTAAATCAAACATTTTGTTTTAAAAATTTAAAGTTGAATTTAACCATGGTTACATTTACCTAACTTGTTTGATATTAACCTATTTCATGCTGAGGATATGCCATTTTGATTGGGGGAAATCATAAATATTTCCTTTATCTGTGCTTAAAAGAATATGTCGTGACCACCATTTGAACCGTCTCATCGAGACGGTTCAAATGAGTGGTCGCAACATATACTTTCATTTAGAAATAACGAAAATAAAAATATAATATTTAACAAAATTCATACCCGTAAATGTGTATTCCGCATGTAATGGGTTAATCAAACTTGGTTTTGGAATCCACACACCTAGTTATGCACAATCATAGATTTTGTTTGGAATGTCTGCAATAAGTATCCACAGGTTGAAGTAATTGACCGAGGTCTATAAATACATTAAATATGGCTAAAAGCATCAATAAATGAAGAAAATATTATTTTTGTTATTCCCTCCATATTGTGTATATGGAGGGAGTAAAAAAAAAAATATTAGCTTATTTTTTTTCTTTATTTATTGATGCTTTTAGGCATATTTAATGTACATGTATTTATATACCTACGTCCGTTACTTCAACCTGTGTAAGTATCGTGCCTGCTTGCAGTTCAACTGGCGAAATAAGTTGTATCAAAATTTCTCGACCGTAGGCAAAGGGGTTGTTGTGAAAATGACACAAATGTAAACGTTAACCAAGATTTAAGAGCATGATTTTTGTTTTTTGCTTAGTAATTTAACCCTTTCCCTGATAGAAACGACTTTTCACGCCTCTGCAGAAGATGTCTTTTGAAAACATTGTGGGAAAAGGAGAAATTGCTTGTAACAAGCAATTTCTCCTTTTCCCACAATGTTTTCTACTCTATCAGATAATTTAACCATCATTTGACCCAGCATTCTTTTATTCAGATGTTTTCGATTTGGAAGAGTCGAAATATCGCAAAACAGGGAAAGGGTTAAGTGGAAAAATTAGGTCAATGACCTGGATGGGTGGATGGTTTATATGTGGGTTGTAATGAGTGATGCAAGCAAGTAAGGAGAGGAATTAACATATTAAAGTGTAAAAGCTTGTTTTCTAATCCTGTTCTCAATTGTATGTATATATATATATACGCTATTGATTTCTCCATAGTTACAAATTGTAATTTGATAATGTATAATTGTAATTGTATTTAATGTTCTTCGTTGCAGTGCCCCAATGCCGTTTGTAATCGGAGTCCACGTGAATTTAATGGAGGTAATGTACATGTATCTATCTGTCAATTTACGAACCCATCATGCTGTTCTTTGTTTTTATGCCGTAAGATATAAACACAACCCTACTGTCTGTTCCACGTTTTTCTGCCGACAAACTTTTATAATATTTACATGTACCGGTAAGTACTTTTTCACCAATAACAAAAAAGTCGCCCTCCCCAAAAGATTTTGTTATAAAATTCTTTCAAATATTGATTTTATAGTGAAAAAAAGGATTTTCCTGGAAGCGCTGGGGTAAAAAAACTAAAAAAATATTGAAATTGACTCCGAAAAAACTATTTAAAAAAAAATCTATTTTTAGCCCCCATGTTTAAATTACTATAGGAATTTTTTTTTTTTTTCGCAACAAAATCAATATTTGACGGAATTTCATAAAATAATTTTTTTGGAAGAGGGTAACTTTTTTGTTATTGATGAAAAAGTACTTATATTTAAATATTTTTAAGATTTAATGTGTTTAATGGCCAACAGATTGTCGGCAGCAAAACGTGGAACAGCCAGTTGATCTAATCTACAATTAATGCACCTGTGGCTGTGACTGGAGAAATGGGGCTTATGGATTTTGCGACCAGTGTAGATCCAGATCGGCCTGTGCATCCGCACAGTCTGATCAGGATCTGCACTGTTCGCCATTCATCAACAAAACCCCATCGTGCTTCTGACAAGCAATATAGAACGTTATCATGCTACAGGAGTGTGTTATTTGATCAGGAGCTACACTGGTCACAAATGCCATAAGCCCCTTTTTCCCAGTCACAGTCACATTTGAGAATTATTTATGATCACATTTGAGACGAGCCATGTGATTTTGTACCGAAGAAGATGTGCAACTTTTCATGATAAATATTTACTGTAATTTTACGTAAATGACGTCTATAGAGTTCTATTCCGCATTTGGTCTGAATACTTTCAACATCATTTACCAAAATTATCTTACATTTTGTAATTATATTGTAGATATCACCCATCTTCTTAGGTACAAAATCACATAGCGTGTCTCAATTATGTCTACTGGTAAAATGCAAGTAATTCCCGAAAGCAAAACTTTATCTAGTTTGAAACCTGTTTTAAAATATACACAATTGTTCAAAATCATTTTTTACACTTTCACAATGAAAAATTGTCTACTTATATACACATATTTAACATTTGTGACTGGAGAAATGTGGCTTATGGCCTTTGCGGCCAGTGTAGATCTGGGTCTGTACTGTTTGCCATTAAGTCGAGCAAACTACTGTAGAAGATCGATCTCTCGAACAGGTCTCTGTCGAACACTCCGAAAAATTTGAACTCGTCCTGTGGTCTTTGATTTGTTTCGCTTGACAGGTGGTGACATTAAATCACGAATTTAAAAATTAAACGGCGTTAATTCCACGTCAAGATCACCACGATAATTAATTAATTTGAACAAAGTTCGCCTTTAAATATTTAATTGAATTTTAAGTGTCACATTTTCTTTCTTTCCGTCGAACTACGCATGACTCAAACTTTTATTCGAGCCCGTTGCCGGTTCGAGAGATCAATCTTCTCTATTTTGCCATTATTCTAACAAACTGGACTTAACATATAGGAGAAGAACCATGTGATTTTGTACCTCACAAGATGTGTGCAACTTTTCATTAACAATATTTACCAAAACTGTGATAGTTTCTACTTTACACATCTCTACCTAAATTAGTACAGGTATACCTGTTTAGCACAAAGAGAGGAAGAAATAATGCTATAGAGTTTCAAATTATCGTTAATGTTTATTGCCTTGGTGACAGCTTTACATTTCTGCATCTTCGCTGTCTGGCCCATCTTCGACGGGCGTATTTTGTGACTTACGGCACTCTTGTTATTATACTGAATTTACTACATTATCACAGCCATTTTGGCTGTGATAATGTAATAAATTCAGTATAATAATTCTGCAATCATCAAATTTATGCAGTCGTTAGTTCTATACATAATAATGCATTTCAGATAAAATAAACGATTACTCCCTCAAAGTCTTGTTCTGTCTTTGTATACAGAAAGTTCGTAACTCCGAGTTAGGCGACGCTGTTGTTGTTGATGCTGACAAGAACACGGTGACCACAGAATATGACGATGTCGAAGACCTCCCAGATGAAATTGTAAGCTTCTAATCGATACGAGTAGAATCTTGTTAGTTTCCTTCTACCATCTATAGGTGACATTCATGTAGTCTAATGTTTATCTAAAGATTGATGTCTGCTTAAGCCATACTCCCTCCGTGACCAAGGTCAAGGTCAAATGACTTTGAAATTTCCGGTTCAGTGGATACATGCCTGTTTCTCCATTCTCCTATAACTTCTTTACTGTATGACCGATTGGCTTCACACTTCATGTGGTGGGTGGCAGGTGGGAGCATGCGATGGGTAATTTAACGATCAGGGTTCATCCTGACTGGTGACCTGGTTTGGCCCTCACATACGTCTTTGGCATTTTGTATGTGACAGTTAAATCTGGTTATACCCCTTATGTGAGTATTACGATATTCGTAATCCTATTTTAGGGAAGGGGCCAAGTGACTTGGTGTGGTATGGACCTGGCACCAGGTCAGGTTATTCTAATTTCAGGGCTGAATATATTTGTTCTCGATGTAAATATTCCGTTCTGATTTTGGGATTTTCCCCCCAATGCAGCAGGTTAAAATGGGATCGAACCCGTTGGCCCGGCTTTACACGACCTTAGCTGTTGATAGGCCGTTAAACACTAATAAACAAAACAAACAAACACACTTCATGTGCATGCTTATTATCATCTAATCTTTCATTCCCCGTCCTACCCATGTTGCCCTCCGTGCCCAAGGTCAAGGTCAAATGACTGAAATTTCCGGTTCAGTAGATACATGCCCGTTTCTCCATTCTCCTATAACATCTTTACTGTATGACCGATTGGCTTCACACTTCATGTGCATGCTTATTATCATCTAATCTTTCATTCCCCGTCCTACCCATGCTGCCCTCCTTGCCCAAGGTCAAGGTCAAATGAATTTGACTTGTTTAACGTATCAATTATTGGCTTGAAACATGTTTATAATCCAGCCACGACAGTGATGAGATACATGTCGTTGGCGGCATTCTTCTTGTTTGTTAGTGCAGACGTTGTTATTGATTTCTTGTGTTGTTTATTCAAAGCAGCAAGAATGTTTGACTGTCCAAATAAGACATTGCATTTGAGGGCATTTAGTATAGGACCACTGGCGATACATCAATCTTAAAGTGTTTAACCCTTTCACCCCCAAGTAACAGGAATGAACTCTTCATTCTGTGTTCATCAGACTATTTCATCAGTTAAAAACTGGTAATTGTGTAGAAAATCGAGTAACTATACACAAACAGTGCAGATCCAGATGAGACAGTTCGCTACGAGCTGTCTCATCTGGATCTTCTCTGTTTGTAAACATTAGTTGGATTCATTAGTTGGATTAATTATCTGTATACATTATTTGCATTCATTATCTGGATTCATTATTTGGATTCATTATTTGGATTTATTATTCGGATTCATTATCTGGATTCATTATTTGGATTCATACACGGTTCCCGTTCCAGGCATCCCACCTGAAGCGCCATTTGAAGGGAGAGAAGGTGAAGACGTCGATGCAGGGAACCGGCGATGTCATCTCCAAGACCTTCATGATGTCGCTCGTTAAATTGATAGGTGGGTGACATATCATATTGGTTATCTGTCCTCAGCTGTCCAACATCAGCTGTCGGTGTGAATGCTATTTTAAAATTAAATTTTGTACTTATAAGCTTCTTAGTCTTACGAAGTTTAGTAAAATGGAGTTAATGTACTTACATTATCGCACGTTCATTATCCTATTATCATTTTTAATCTTATAATTCCAGCACAAAAATATTTACACAATTCCCTAACATTTGATTGGCCAGTAGCAAGTCTCTGTCCAAAATTTATATCCCAGTAAACTCCCATGCCAAACTACTTTCCGTAACCGTGAGGCGCAGTTAAAATAATTCTTAAGAAATGAAATTATTTCAAATGCTGGAATTATAAGGAATGAATGGCCTTTTTGTGGAATTTATCGGGGGATATAAACTTGGAAAAGTCGCGGGAATACTGGACGAGGCCTTAAAAAATTACAATTTTCGTAAAACAAAAGCAAAACCTTTATTATTTTTTTTATTTTCTTTTTTCGAAAATTGTAATTTTTTATCGCTTCGTCCAGTATTTCCACGACTTTTCCAAGTTTATACCCCGATAAATTCCACAAAAAGGCCATTCATTCCTATATTAATTTGGATAAAATACAATGTGTTGTGTAAGTTATTTTCCATCACATGGAATGTAATTGCCCCATGTATTGTGCATATCTATAGGAGGTTACCGGGACGCGTTGAAGTTTAACGAGGGGGATACCATCACGTTCAACCCCGACGCGTTTGTCCAGTCGCGCACCTTGTCCATGCAGCCATTCCTCGAGAATATGTTACAACTACAGATCTTTCAGCAGGTTGGAGTTTAATACTGATTTAATTTCTGACAACATATTTTGATCGCGAGGATGGAATAATCTTGTCCCGCTCCAGTACATACGGTGGATACTTTTTCTTGCCCCATATATACCTCCAGAATATGTTAAAACGACAAATTTTTCAGCAGGTTTGAGTTTGATACTTTGTCATGCCGTCAGCCCATATCAGACTAAGAATATCCTTCATATGCACTGGTGTGGGACAACGATAGTCCAGTTGAGTGTCAGAATATGTTGTCAGAAACGAGGCTTTGTCGTGTTTCTGACAACATGTTTTGATCACGAGGAGGGAATATCCTTGTCCCGCTCCAGTGCATATGGTGGATACTTTTTCTCGCCCCTATACAAAACATATTTGCGTTCCTCCAGAAATATGTTAAAACTACAGATCTTTCAGCAGGTTCGAATTGTGGCTGTGACTGGAGAAATGGGGTTTATGGGTTTTGTGACCAGTGTAGATCCAGATCAGCCTGTGCATCCGCACAGTCTGATCAAGATCTGCACTGTTCGCCTTTCCATCAATGAACACCAGTTATGCTTCTAACAAGGTGCTATTTGATCAAGAGCTACACTGGTCACAAACACCGTTTGCCAGTTAGCACATATGGCATTGGACTTTAATACCGGACGTTGTGAGTTTAATCCTCACCCTAGGCATGAAAAATTCATAGTATTTTCATCCCACTGGTCTGTCATACTCTTATGAGACTTTAACCCTTACAATGCTGAATAAAAAATTGACGTCTGCTGTTTATTTTTTATTTCCATTTTTTCTCATCAAAAACATGGTTTCACAGCACTTTAGAATCATTTCCAACTAAAATGCTGTCGAACCATGTTTTTACTGAGAAAAGAGATAAAATATGACACAGCAGCAGACGACTATTTTCGGTTCCCGCATTATAAGGGTTAAACTGTGGTCCCGTCTCATTTTGTCCTACATAGTATTTCCACCCCACTGGTCTGTTGGATGAGAATTTAAACTGTGGTCCCAGCTGCTTAGCTGTTGCTGGTAAGCTAAACCCATTCACTTCCACGTTTGCCTGTCAGCCCACTAGCAGGCAAAAGACATTTCCAATCTGTATAGATAATATCCATATCGAACACAACCACCAAAGTTAACTTTCTCAACCTTTGATGGTCATGATTTGCCCTGTATAGTGTATTTGCCAAGTTTGAAATGTAACCAACTTGATACATGTTTCATATGTAATCAGTTACTACTGTTGAGAGTTACTACACAAATACATTTGCACTACAACCTCTAATCAGGAGCACAAAAGCAAACATTATTTTGATGGTTTTTATACGCCCGTTTGAAAAAACGGGACGTATTATGTATTCATCTTGTACGGGCGGGCACAGCTTGTCCACACAATAACTAGAGGTCTACTTGACGGATTGTAACCAAATTTGGTATACATGTTTATCACGGCAAGCCGAAGAAGCCTATTGATTTTCGCACTCTGTATCCTTGTCCCCGCAATAACTCAAGTTCTACTTCCCCGCTCGTCACCAAATTTGGTATACATGTTTATTATGGCAAGGCGAAGAAGCCTATTGATTTTGAATAATTTTGAACTTGAGTTATGTGTGGACAAGGATACAGAGTGCGAAAATAAAAAATGGCTGCCAAGGGGAGATAAGTCATCGGAAAGCTTTCAAAATCAATAAGCTTCTTCATCTTGCCGTGATAAACATGTATACCAAATTTGGTTACAATCCGTCAAGTACAACTCTAGTTATTGCATGGACAAGCTGTGCCCGCCCGCCGCCCTCCAGCCAGTACAAGATGAATACATATTACGTCCCGTTTTTTCAAACGGGCGTATAAAACCATATTTCTTGCATTGCTCATGTACCTGGATTACAGTGGAACCTCGCTAAACTGGACACCCTGGGTCTTTATAAATTTATTCATGAATCATTCAATCTCATGTTTTCCTCATACACATCCACTAAGTCTGTCAGTCGGTCATTGATCAATAGACCAATAGATATATATGTATCCTCCAGTACAGGGGGCCGTTTCACTAAACTTCGTACGACTAAAATATTCGTAAGTGCAAAATTATGATAGTCTGTAAATTTCACATTAACATTGTTTTCTTGTAAATAATTATTGGATTTACATTTATTGAGCATAGGCAGACTATCTTAAATTTGCACTAACAAACATTTTAGTCGTAAGAAGTTTAATGAAACGGGCCCCAGTTTATCAATGCCAGGCTGATATAGATCTACAGCGAATTACTAATAAATCAATCAATCAATGTATATCTTCCGTTTCAGTTTATCAATGACCGATTGGACATGTTGAACCTTGGCCGGGGGTTTACGGACATGTTTGAGCAGGAATGTTTGCTACACGCAGATAAGCTGAACGCTCAGTCGCGGTACAAGGAGTGGAGTCATAACATGAAGGTAAGTGGGTGGCAGGTGGGTGCATGCGATGGGTAATTTAACGATCAGGGCCTGGTTGCTCAAAGCTTCTGTTAGCTTAACAGACTGTTAAATCCTTAGCAATGCTAAGGATTTAACGGTCTGTTAAGCTAACAGAAACTTTGAGCAACCGGGCCCAGGATTCATCCTTACCGGAATCTCGAACGGAGACCTGGTATGGCTTTGGCATTCTTGTATGTGAGGGTTAAATCTGGTTATACCCCTTGTATGAGTGATATGATTATTCTTAATTCCTATACTTTTAGGGGAAGGGGCCAATTGACTTTGGTGTGGTATGGACCTGGCATCAGGTCCAGTTATTCTAATTTCAGCGTTGAATATATTTGTTCTCGATGTAAATATTTTGTTCTGATTTTGGGATTTCCCTCACTCACCCCCACACCCCACTCCCCAGTCCCCCCCCACCCCCCCCCACCACCCCCCCCCCCCCCCCCCCCCCCAATGCAGAAACCTCCACGTCAGAGCAATTGTCATGGAGAAATAAAATTGTACCGTAAATTCGCCACATGATCAATAATAATATCATGCAAAAATATGGTAAATCCAATCATGTCTGACGAAAATCTAGTGATTTTCTCGTCTAAAGAGGTTATAGTAACTTTATAGAACATACGTGAATATGTGAACCATGTGTTAAGGTTCATGCCCACTCAGCAGGCACAAAATGTTCTTTATAGGAATTAAATAAGTGAATAATTGTGTCGTTATTCCACCAGTTCTAACATTTACGAGTGCCCGCTATACAGATATAATCATTTAGTAATATTTATTTTACTGATAGTGACTCGCGGTGGCATCGGGCTATTTTCATATGCAAATGAGGCATGACATTTTTGTCGCGCCTGCTTTAGCAGAGGCGCGACTATAGTCGGCGCTTTTTCCGTCGTCTGCGTCCTCGTCGTCCGCGTCGTTGTCGTCTGCGTTGTCCGTTTTTTTTGTAAGGCAAATACGTTAAAGTTATTGTTTAACCCCTTGCCAGACTTTGATAATATTTCACATCAATGTTTGTCTAGGGATGATGCTTCATTACACATGCCCCCACATCCAAATTCTCAAGGTCAAGGTCATTTATTTACTTGTAATGTTCACCGCTTTTGTAACAGAAATGCGTTAAAGTTATTGTTTTTTCACAATATCTCTTTAACCCCTTGCCAGACTTTGATAATATTTCACATCAATGTTTGTCTAGGGATGATGCTTCATTACGCACACCCCCACATCCAAATTCTCAAGGTCAAGGTCATTTATTTACTTGTAATGTTCAGCAGTTTTGTAACAGAAATGCGTTAAAGTTATTGTTTTTTCACAATATCTCTTGAACCCCTTCCCAGACTTTGATAATATTTCACATCAATGTTTGTCTAGGGATGATGCTTCATTACGCACACCCCCACATCCAAATTATCAAGGTCAATGTCATTTATTTACATGAAATAATGTTCACGGTTTTGTAACAGAAATGCGTTAAAGTTATTGTTTTTTCACAATATCTCATTTAAAACCCTTGCCAGACTTTGTATATTTCACATCAATGTTTGTCTAGGGATGATGCTTCATTACGCACACCCCCACATCCAAATTCTGAAGGTCAAGGTCATTTATTTACTTGTAATGTTCACCGGTTTTGTAACAGGAATGCGTTAAGTTATTGTTTTTTCACAATATCTCTTTAACCCCTTGCCAGACTTAGATAATATTTCACATCAATGTTCGTCTAGGGATGATGCTTCATTACGCACACCCCCACATCCAAATTTTCAAGGTCAAGGTAATTTATTTACTTGTAATTTTCACCGGTTTTGAAACAGAAATGCGTTAAAGTTATTGTTTTTTCACAATATCTCTTTAACCCCTTCCCAGACTTTGATAATATTTCACATCAATGTTTGTCTATGGATGATGCTTCATTACGCACACCCCCACATCCAAATTCTCAAGGTCAAGGTCATTTATTTACTTGTAATGTTCACAGTCAAATGCCTCGGCAGGCGCGACACCGCTTCCGTGGCGGAATTCTTGTTTAACTATTTATACTAATTAAATGTGTCACCTGAAAAAGAATGTTTTTGACATATTAAAAAGTATGATCATTGCACATCACAATACAGAGAATAAATAGTAATGTCCATTAATATTTTAAGGAAACACGATTATCGCCCCTGATATCAGTCTGGAAATTTACGTCTGATATAAAATGTATACTAATGCCAATCAATATGTGGGGTAATGCTGAATGAATGTATATTTTGCCAGAAAATGTCTCTGATGATGTCTCTGATATTAAGAACAGTTTGTGCCTACTGAGTGGGCATGTACCTTTAAATTGACAATCAAAATGTACCTGTCGACTTGACAAAAATCAGAGACGAACAACTTTTTTTACGGCCTAATGTAGGCTTCGATGGTGAGGTAGTTGATAGGTGCAGTTCACCGATTTACTATTGATTCCACACCATCACAACAGGTGAAATTTGGAATTCGACCCAACCTAAAATGACCTTAGATGTTAACACCATTAAAAAAATCTCATTATTTTGTTTACTTCTCCATATAGGTATATGTTGTTACCACTCATTTGAACCGTCTCATCGAGACGGTTCAAATGAGTGGTAACAACATATACTTTCGAGATGAAATAAAGAAAATAGGATTTTTTTCCCCTAAAAAGTTTCATACTACTATAATTGTATCCCGTCTTTAATGGGTTAAATGAATATAAAATAAATAAATATTGATCTCATTAGTTTGTTTATTTCTGCATAAAGGTATATGTTGTTACCACTCATTTGAACCGTCTCGTTGAGACGGTTCAAATGAGTGGTAACAACATATACTTTTGAGATGAATAGGATTTTTTTCCCCTAAATAAATAAATAAATATTGATCCCACTGAACAGATCAATCAATCTGTATCCTCCATTTCATGCATAACATGAAGACAATGTACGCCGGGACGTTGAGGCAGTGCTGCATGTATTCAAGATTGAGGCCCTCAAATTATGTAAAAATATATTGTGTACCTTTTCCACAAGTTTTTAACATCACAAATGTTCGTTTTTACACATTATTAACTAATATTGTAATACCGTGTTAGTAGTGGTGATCACCAGTTTATGTGCACGTGAAGACAGTGTGATTAGTTTTAATTATTTAAATCAAGTATGTGTATCAGTTTAAACATGATATCTGTCGATATCTTTTAAAGTATAGTTATTGTACAGCAGAAATTGCATTGGACAAATAAATAATGACTTCCTTTGAATAAATATCGAATTTTGTTAATATTTTGAGAAAACACAGTTATCTCCCTTGAGCGCAGGATTATTGATTTCCGTCATACAAATAATACAAAATACAAATGTAGTACATGTACCAATGCAGAACCCAAAAAATATAGCCCCTACAATACATCCTGATGTGCGGGACCCCATCTTTAATTCTATCAAATTTACCCCACTGAATAGGTGAGCAGCCTCTATTAAAACAACACATTGATGGATGGCGGCCATTTTGAAAAATGACTGCTGCTTGTTCATCGCACACAACAAGGTTTGATAGATATTGAAGAGGCTACTGAATCATAATTCCACCACAAAAATATTTACACAATTCCCTAACATTTGATTGGCCCGTAGCAAGTCTCTGTCCAAAATTTATATCCCAGTGAACTCCCACGCCAAACTACTTTCCGGAACCGTGAATTCTTAAGAAAACGGAAAATAAACACATTATTCCTGAATTTATTTCAAATGCTGGCATAAGGAATGAATGGCCTTTTTGTGGAATTTATCGGGGATATAAACTTGGAAAAGTCGCGGGAATACTGGACAAGGCCTTCCGGCATTCGTCCAGTATTCCCGCGACTTTTCCAAGTTTATACCCTGATAAATTCCACAAAAAGGCCATTCATTCCTATAATAAAATATTTGCCAAACAACGGTAACGTATGGGATTTGACCCCATTAACCCGGCCTAAAATGGCCTTAGCTGTTGACAGGCCATTAACTCTTTGCATGCTGGGAAATGTGTGGGTTATAAATAGTTTGAAAATAGCAGATGACAATTCACTATGTTCTTTTATTTGTTCCTGTAAAGATCATGAGTGTCTTGTAATTCATTACAATTGAGTACACTGGACTCAAATCTAATGAAATTGCAAGATATATTTACAGAGAGAAATAAGAAACATACTCATAACGCTGTTGGATGTTATTTTCACCACAAGCTAAAACGAGTTAAACACCATTAACCATTTCAACACCACAGGCCTGTATAGTGGTATTGGCAAACAGTGTAGATCCAGATGAGCCGGCTCGTGATGAGCCGTCTCATCAGGATCTGCACTTTTTGCAAGTAATTTTTTAAAACAAAAACACCCCCTTTTCATAAATGGACTAGTCTGAAAATCATTTTGTGACTGTTGGATTGGTTGCAAAATTTACATATCAAATTCCATTCCAGCTACTTAGGGGTGGAAGAGTTAAATTTAATAAATAATAAACGATTTCTGTGTGCCTGTGTTTCCAGAAGCAAGGCAAGAAGATGCAAAAGGGAGGTAAAGACGTCTGGTCAGATTTGAAAGACAAGGTAAGCTTCACAGAGAATACCACTCTAGTGTCTTTTGATATCAAGTTTATCAGGCAAGGCTAGGAAACGTGTAGGAATTCAGAGGCTTGCCGAGGAATTCCTACCGTTTCCGAGCCGAGCCTGATAAACTTGATATCAAAAGACGCTACCACAGTTTCCGCGCGGAGCCTGATAAACTTGACATCAAAAGACACTACCACCGTTTCCGAGCCGAGTCTGATAAACTTGATATCAAACGACATTACCACGGTATTCTATTTATCAGGTAATGTTTTAGGCTACAAAAGAACACAGACTTGCTTCTGTGACGTTATTCCACTGACGTTATACGGTAGCATCATGTGACATCGTTCGACCAATGACACATCAATGTTCAATTTGTTGTTACCTAGATATTCGTATCAGTCGGTACGTATTCGGCCAATACAAAGCTCGCTACCTGATAATATATATTCTTGGTTGCTTTTGTTTTTGCTCTCTGGCAATATTACAGCACAGTCTTATCTTGGAAAGTGATGGATTGTGGATTAGCAATTAGGACACTGGACCAGTAGCCTATTTCACCAACATTACAATGTATACTTATCTATCAAAGTGTACTTTGAGGGAGAAATGTTCAATTTTAGGATACATTTATTAATTGTTATCATACTGAATTTATTACATTATCACAGCCATTTTGGCTGTGATAATGTAATAAATTCAGTATAATAATTCTGCATACTTTTAATCATCAAATATATGCAGTCGTTCGTTCTATATGACATAATGCATATCGGGGGAAAAATAAATGATTACTCCCTCAAAGTAAACTTTGCAATGTTGGTGAAATAGGCTACAGAGGCTACAAGTTCATTGCACATCCTAGACATGAATGAGGCTTGAAACAACAGAGGACCCCGCCCTATATGACCTTAGCTGTTGCTGGGAGGTAAAACCCATTCACTTTTGCTTCCACTTATCTTGGAATAATAATGAAATTGCTATATCTCATTGGATTCATAAACTGATTGATTTGTTTTCTATACATTATCATGCACAAAGGTACGGAGCCCCGCAGGGGACGTAGACTTATTTTTTTAATAAATTTGTTCCCACGAAATAACAATTTGTTCCCACAAAATAACAATTTGTTCCCTCAATTTAACAATTCAATAATTTGTTCCCTCAATTTGTTCCCACGAAATAACAATTTGTTCCTACGGGAATTAATTGTTAATTTGTGGGAACAAATTGTTAATTCGAGGGAACAAGTTGTTAAATTGAGGGAACGAATTGTCATTTTGTGGGAACGAATTGTTAATTCGAGGGAATAAATTGTTATATCGTGGTAACTAATTGTTAATTCGGGGGGAACGAATTGTTAAATTGAGGGAACAGATTGTTATTTTGTGGGAACGAATGAATAAAAAAAATCCATGTCCCCTGCAGGCTCCGTAATAAGGCATATGTGTTTGAATGGCCCCCGTTCTGAGATTGACGTTACGTTTTCAGCCCCCGTTCTGGATTGGCACCCGTTCTGGGACCGACACCCGATCTGGGGCCCGTTTCACTAAACTTTGTATGACTAAAATGTTCGTAAGTGCAAATTTAGGATCGTCTGAAAATTTCAATTGATGGATTTACATTTATTGAGCAAGAAATGCTCAAAAAATGTAAATCCAATAATTGTTTACAAGAAAACATTGTTAGTGTGAAATTTACGGACTATAATAATTTTGCACTTACGAACATTTTAGTCTTACGAAGTTTAGTGAAAGGGCCCCCCTGGGGGCTGTTTCACTAAACTTCTTATGACTAAAATGTTCGTAAGCGCAAATTTAGAATCGTCTGCAAATTTGAATTGATGGATTTACATTTATTGAGCATAGGCTGCATATGCAGCCTATGCTCAATAAATGTAAATCCAACAATTATTTACAAGAAAACAGTGTTAATGTGAAATTTACAGACTATTATAATTTTGCACTTACGAAGATTTTAGTCGTAGGAAGTTTAGTGAAACGGGGCCCCTGGGTCTTGCATATATAACGTATATACGAACAATGTATTACTGGCTACGATGTTTTATCCAATAGGCCATACCGGTTGTTAAGGACGCGAAAGGAGTCGTGTCTTTGTTGAGCCATCGGGTATAGCACCTTTGTTCTTGAGCATGGGTTAATGTAACCATCAATCCTTTAACTCTTCCAACCCTACAGACCATAAAATTGCAAACACTGTAGATCCAGATGAGACATCTCTTTACAAGCATGCTTGCAATTCGTTGGGAGAAGCGATGCTTGTAAAGAGACGAGACGTCTCATCTGTAGACGATTTCATCAACATTGCAAAGTATACTTTACTAGCAAAGTATATTTTGAGGGAGTAATCATTTATTTTTCCTGAAATGCATTATTTCATATAGAACTAACAAATGCATATATTTCATGATTAAAAGTATGCAGAATTATTATACTGAATTTATTACATTATCACAGCCAAATTGGCTGTGATAATGTAATAAATTCAGTATAATAAAAATTAATAAATTTATCATAAAATTGAAAATTTCTCCCTCAAAGTATACTTTGCTACTAAAGTATACTTTGCAATGTTGATGAAATCGTCTACCGATGAGACGTCTCTTTACAAGCATGCTTGCAATTCGTTGGGAGAAGCGAAGGGTCATTTAATGATGTTGTTCATCCTTACCGGAATCCCAATGTCCCTGGTTTGGCCCTCGGGGTACATTTTTTGACTTCTTTGTTACTTGAGAGTCGATTCTGGTTATACCCATTATAAAAGTAATAAGATTAGTACGTTTTGGCTTTCTTATACGTGAGAATCCGGTTATACCCCAGGGCCGGATCCAGGATTTGAATAAAGGGGGGGGGGCAAAATTTAGAAAATTGAAGTGCCTCAGATGCATTTTCCTGGCATTTGAGAACAAAATGAGTAAAAAAATCATTGCTTCGTCAAAAATAGGGGGGGCGTACGCCCCCCACGTCCACCCTGGATCCGGCCCTGTACCCATTATAACAATAAGTAGTAGGATTAATACTATAGTCTGTTTCACGAAAGCTGCCCAAATTTTACGGCCCGCATATAAACAATTCAAAAACAATATTTTTTTTGATAATATTAAATTAAAGGAAAATTTAAGAATGTGCATTCTTTTTATTTCGTGAAATTTGGTCAAATATTGATTTTATTACGAAAAATTGATTTGTCTATGGGAATTTAACATGGGAGAAAAAGGTAGAGGAGTTGTGGGAGGAGTCAAAAAACAAAATAATTGGAAATTGACTCCGAAACCTAGCTAGATAGCTTGGAAATGATCTAACTAAGAAAACAAGTTAAATTTTAAATATCGGTCCAGTATTTCTGAAATTCTAAAAAAATTCCCCATGTTAAATCCCCATAGACATCTACCACTCCGTGAAGATGTCTATGGGGATTTAACATGGGGAAATTTTGTTTTCGCAATAAAATCAATATTTGACCAAATTTCACGAAATAAAAAGAAGGCTCATTCTTAAATTTTCCTTTAATTTAATATTATCAAAAAAAAATATGGTTCTTGAATTGTTTATATGGCCGTAAAATTTGGGCAGCTTTCGTGAAACAGACAGTAATCCTGTTACGTTTAGGGGCTCGGGCTAAGTGACTCCAGTGTGGTAGGAACGGTTGCCCGATCAGGATGTTCTTATTTCAGGCCTGAAATGAGTATATACTCTTTTTTGCAAATAGTCGGTTCTGATTTTCAGATTTTTCCCCTATCCGGCCTAAAATGACCTTGGCTCTTGATAGGCTGCTTAGCATGGTTACATTGAAATTGAAGTCTTATCAGGATTTGCAGTGTGTCTCAGTATTTTTAATTATCCCGTCAACACAGTGCGTATGTGCCGTGAAACACGGTGCCGTGAAACATTTTTGATATCCAGTCGATACTATTTTTGCATTTTCAGCCATTTGTAGGTGTTGACGGGATAAATAGAATAGTAGGTTAGTGCCGTGAATGGGAAAAAATATCTGGCGCGGCACGGAAACGGGATGTGCTCGGCAGAGCCTCGCCCATCCCGTTTCCTGAGCCTTGCCAGATATTTTTCCCCATTCACGGCACTAACCTATCTATTTTCCTTATTTCTGAACCAAAATATATATTGTGACCACTCATTTGAACCGTCTCAGCGAGACGGTTCAAATGAGTGGTCACAACATATACTTCTGATGAGAAATAAAGAAATTCTTCAGCCTTGCTGGATATTTTTTCCCATTCACGGCACTAACCTACTATCACTGAAACATTAACCGCATTTGTGATCAATCGAATAGTCCAAAATAACATGGAACAGACGCATATATTTGACTCTTTGCATGCTGGGAAATTTGTGGGCTATAAATAGTTTAAAAATAGCAGACGACAATTTATTATATTTTCCTTTATTTCTCCCTGTATACATCATGAAAACGTCTTGAATATTAGTCCAGAGGACTCAATTCTAATGATATTCAAAGACATATTTATAGAGAGAGATAAGAAGAATACTTCAAATTTGTTGGCTGTTATTTTCACCACTAGCATGCAGAGTTGAGGGTGAAATGGTTATTATAGGAATTAATGGCCTTTTTGTGGAATTTATCGGGGTATAAACTTGGAAAAGTCGCTGGAATACTGGACGAGGCCTTCAAAAATTACATTTTTTTTCTTTTTTTTCGAAAATTGTAATTTTTTTATCGCTTCGTCCAGTATTCCCGCGACTTTTCCAAGTTTATACCCCCGATAAATTCCACAAAAAGGCCATTCATTCCTATAATACGTGTGTTCATATTACTATCACATTGACAACAGGCCACAGGAATGTTTATTGGTCCACAGTAGAATTCCATTTTACATTTGTTTCTAGTAGTTTTCCATTGCATTATTTTCAGCATGCCTTGTTGCTTCATGTCATATGGGGCTTATGGATTATACGACCAGTGTAGATCCAGATCAGCCTTTGCATCCACACAGTCTGATTTTTCCCGAAATGCATTATGTCATATAGAACTAACGACTGCATATACAGTCGAACCTGCTCGGGCGGTCACCTTTAATCAGCGGTCACCGCCGTTAAGCGGCCACTTCAAATTCCTCCCGCGCATTTTTGCTATATAAAACGCTTTCATTCAACGGTCACTCGTCTAACGCGGCCAGCGGTCATTAATTATCGTCCCAAACTAGTGATCCAATTTCATTAAGCGGTCACCGCTAATCTCGATTTCAATGTACCCTGCGGCGGTCGTTACCGAAGCACGAATTAACAATGATGTCAGCAGTCAATGCGGGTAATTAAAACACCTAACACGTCGCCGCGTCGGCTATATTGAGAGGGTATGTTTCACAGGTGCAAATTGTGTTGCCCAAATTGTCGGCTCATTATTGAAAGAACAGCCTATCGCATCCGGGTTCTTGCACCCTTGTCCGTCGATTCGTAATTTCTATAGGTTACCGACACAAATGTTGTAAAAAGGAACAGCCCATTGCCAGTTACCAAATTGACAAAACACGAATAGCTGATATAATTGGTGTATATTGCACAGGACCGAGTGTAACCGGCTCAAATATAATTTAAGCAAATGGATATGTCGAATATGAGCCGAATGTCGCACTTATTGACTGCTTTTGCTGACATCGCCTATGCATTATTTACATACACAATTGGAAATGAATCCAAATTCGACTTGACCAATACCCGACAAAAAAAAAAAAAAATAAATAAAAAAATCGCACAACTTATCCCACACCATTTCCGATTATACCGCATTATGCCCTATTATCTAGTACAATAAGTTGTCTACAATATGAATCTTGCAGATTAGCAGTTGCAGCAGGCTGTAAAATAACAACACAAACGTGAACATTGGTGTTTTTATTTGTTGACAGATTTTTTATTTCATTAAATGATATAATCCACTCATTACATGTTCAGGTTCAATTTTGAAAATATTAAATAAATATAAAGATACACATTTATATTGCATTAAAACATACATATTTAATCAATATGGTACTCTAAATTAATCATTAATATTATTTATTACATTTGTATTATCAAGTCAACATACATGTCTATGTTATCTTTATCTTCATTTCAATTTTCAATATTTACCTGAAATGTACCTGAAAACACAACCCTTTATTAAGAGGTCACCTCTGTTAAGCAGCCAGTTTTGTCACTTCCATTGGGTGGCTGCTTAAGACAGGTTTGACTGTAGTTGATGATTAAAAGTAAGCAGAATTATTATACTGAATTTATTACATTATCACAGCCATTTGGCTGTGATAAATTCAGTATAATAAAAAATAATAAATGTATCCCTAAAATTGATGATTTCTCCCTCAAAGTATACTTTGCTAGATAAGTATACTTTGCAATGTTGGTGAAATAGGCTACAGGTGACAGGAGTGCGTTATTTGAACAGGAGCTACACTGGTCAGAAACCTGATAAGCCCCATTTCTCCGGTCACAGCCGCATGTATGCTGATTATGTCGCGCAGTCACAATCAGATTATTATCTTAACATTTTTCTCTGACCGCAGTAATACTAGTTTGGTGGTTCAGTAGAGAACAGCATAGCCCATGATCAGACTGATCAGGGGCTACACTGGTCACAAATGTTGTATGGTCAATTCACCCATTCTGTGACCAAACATGACCTGTGGTTTGCCTTACACCATGTTTTCCCCCATGATCAGTTGTTGATGTGGTTTGCCTACCGGTTGCTTCCTCATTTTGTTATAACTCAATCCTACTGGAGCTGGAATGCCTATTTCGAATGCCTATTGTTATACCCCCCTGCACTAATTGGAGGGGTGTTATGATAGGAATGAATGGCCTTTTTGTGGAATTTATCGGGGATATAAACTTGGAAAAGTCACGGGAATACTGGACGAGGCCTTCCGGCCTTCGTCCAGTATTCCCGCGACTTTTCCAAGTTTATACCCCGATAAATTCCACAAAAAGGCCATTCATTCCTTATAATGCCAGCATTTGAGATAAATTCATCAAGAAAATGTGTTTATTTTCCGTTTTATTAAGAATTATTTTAACTGCGCCTCACGGTTATGGAAAGTAGTTTGGTGTGGGAGTTTACTGGGATATAAATTTTGGACAGAGACTTGCTACGACCCAATCAAAAGTTAGGGAATTGTGTAAATATTTTTGTGCTGGAATTATGATATTTTGTTGTCATATTTTATCGGGTCACTCGCTATGCATTGACAGAATACACGCTGACCGGTAGCAACATGTCTCATCTGTATTGACTAGATACACATTTCCAGGTCAGAACAACTACAGGGAGAATACCAGGCTAGTGTCTGGATGTCAAGTTTATCAGGCAAGGCTAGGAAACGCGTAGGAATTCCTCGGCTTGCCGAGGAATTCCTACCGTTTCCGAGCCGAGCCTGATACTCTTGATATCAAAAGACACTATCACCGTTTCCGAGCTGAACCAGATAAACTTTATATCAAAAGACACTACCACCATTTCCGAGCCAAGCCTGATAAACTTGATATCAGGTACCACTGTTCTATTTATCAGGTAATGTTTTAGACTAGTAAATTAACTTTGAAAAGAACACCGGAACCCCCCTCCAGATCCGCCCCTGCTTAACATCGAGATAAATTTCTTACAATTTGGTTTCGCAGAACTCTTTGTTATTTACCAATTTGTATATGACTGTAGTGTTGAATGACGTAAAACTCCAATCGATCAATCAATATTCTTTTGACTCGTGACTATTTCTAAATTAAACATATTGTTTAAGGTAATTCTTTAGCAAACTTGAGTCAATAGCTTATGCCTATGGCAAGGACTTAGACAATTTTGTGTCACTCTGCACCAGATGTTTCACATCGAAATAGGTGCCGGTATCCTCACAAATTCCCATTCAGCTTTGTGCAAAAGACGCTGTGTAAACTCATTTTCATCTAGTTTCTGTATGAAAAATGGATTTATTTGATAGCTCCAAGTAGAGTGTCGTATCGTCATGGAACCGGTGCATGCACTCGTGGGTGTTAGGCAATACTATGGTTATTTATTCTGTATACATTTACTTACTGACAATTCTAATCTTGAATTCCATTTTACATTTGTTTCTAGTAGTTTTTCATTGCATTATTTTCAGCATGCCTCGATGCTTCATGTACTATGTGGCTATGACTTGAAAATGGGTGCTGTCGAGTCATGTTTTTGATGATAAAAATAGAAAATAAACAGCAGACGACAAAAAAAAAAAGATTGCGGTCTAAGGGTTAAACAAACAACGTGCTGTCAAACCGAAAAGCTCTGCATATATCAAGATGTTCTAGGGAATCAAGATATTCCAAGTTTGGTAATCTATTTATAGGACTGGTCTATACAGCAGTGAATCTAGAATAAACTTTCTAGCTCAGCTCAGGATCAGTCGAGTCAAATTCTTGATTTCAAGTTCAAAGATATACCAGGGTAACGTACGTTATGATCACATTCACTGGATAATAAGTGTATGCGGCTATAAATGTGGCTGTGACTGAAGAAAGGGGGCTCATGGGTTTTGTGACCAGTTAGATCCAGATCAGAATGTGCATTTGCAGTCTGATCAGGATCTGCACTGTTCGCCAGTCGATCAATGAAACACCTGTCGTACTTCTAACACACAGTATAAATCGATATCAGGCTACAAGAATGTGCTATTTGATCAGGAGCTACACACAGGTTGAAGTAACGGACCGAGGTCTATAAATACATTAAATATGCCTAAAAGCATAAATAAATGAAGAAAAAAAAAGCTAAATTTGTTTTAACCCCTCCATATGAAGTATATGGAGGGGGTAAACAAAAATTTAGCTTTTTTTTTCTTCATTTATTGATGCTTTTAGGCATATTTAATGTATTTATAGACCTCGGTCCGTTACTTCAACCTGTGGAGCTACACTGGTAACAAATCCCATAAGCCAGTCACTGCTACAAATGTTATAAGAGTCTGAGGCTAAAAATGCTGTGGGACAACAAAAATAACAAAGGTTTTCACTGGAACAGTGTTTTAGTATGCGGCTCTGAATATAAGAATAAGTTTTCTAGCTCAGCTCAGGATCAATCGAGTCAAATTCTTGATTTCAAGTTCAAAGATATACCAGGGTAACGTACGTTATGATCACATTCACTGGATAATAAGTGTATGCGGCTGTAAATGTGGCTGTGACTGAAGAAATGGGGCTTATGGGATTTGTGACCAGTGCAGCTCGTGATGAAATACCGGTAGCACACACCTTTAGCTTGATAGTGATCATTACTGCTTGTTAGAATCATGACAGTTCGATGGTCTAGTTACATAAGGTCGTAACTGCTATGCTAAAGCATAGCAGTTACGACCTTATGTTTCTAGACCATCGAGTTGTTTCATTGATGGAATGGCAGATGTAGTGCAGATCCTGACCAGACTGTGCGGATGCATAGGCTGGTCTGGATCTACACTGGTCGCATAACCCATACACCCCATTTCTCCAGTCACAGCCACGTTTATACAGTGACTATGCTCAGTTGTATATTCTTCCACAATATACTGCCTTTATGTTGTTTTCTGCCATTTATATGGCCTGTTTCTGCTACGCCATATTCTACGCTGGACCTGCCTTGTTGAAAACATACATGGGGTTGTTATCCTGTTACTTTCATCTGTTATTCTACCACCCACTCATTTTTTTCTGTGTATAGAATCATTTATCTGCGATGCTAATTATGTTATCCTCAGAGCTCGAGATAAGTTTTGGTATCTAAAGAGTATTATACCCCCATATTTCAAATTCAATGTGTAACTTTCAAATGTATTATTGATTTTATTCCTTATTAAATAGGGAACAAATGATAAAAAATGAAACAAAATTAAAAATTATTTTTACTTTTTGCAGCTCAACTAAGTCAATTTCAACTTTATTACAGTATTTGCACAGCTCGATTTAAAAATCAATGCATATTTTGACGTTGCTGTGAGTATTTTATACTCTCACTTTTTATTGCCAATGCGTATTCTGCTCAAATAAGTGTGTAAAATACGTCAATACGCACCTTATCTGGAGCTCTGTATCCTGTCACATTCCATCTGTGTTATTCTGCTGTGTATATATATATATTACGTTCTCTGCCATTGAATAATAATTATTTTGCTCCGCCATTATAGGCTGGCTCTGCAGTTGTTATTGTGTCACATTCCATCTGTGTTATTCTGCCACGCATACTATGTATTACGTTTTCTGCAGTCTATAAACTTGGAAAAGTCGCGGGAATACTGGACGAAGGCCGGAAGGCCTCGTCCAGTATTCCCGCGACTTTTCCAAGTTTATGGAATCATTTATCTGCTAAGGCCAAACAAATTTGTTTTTGTTTCCTATTAAAGGCTAAAAAAAATAGGTAGGGAAGTAGGAAAAAAAAATTATTTTGTAAAACTTTTTGTCTTCTATCAACATCAGATCACGCCAAATTTAGAGTAGTAATTGTCATGGCTAACTATTTAAGTTTATATACTATATAGTGTATGCTAAACAACTACATGTATGTTGACATGGAAACATATTTAAATCAACAAAACATGATTATGATTTATCTTTTTTTACTAAAAAGTTTAGGGTCAGCGGGAAAATCTAAGTGGGATCGGGTAACCGGAAACAAACATATTATTTTTAGGCCAAAGCCATTCTATGCTGGCACCATGATTGTTATCCTGTTACATTCCATCTGTGTTATTATACCGTGTATATGTGTTACATTTTCTGCCGTCCATGGAATCATTTATCTGCTAAGCAATTCTATGCTGGTACCACAGTTGTTATCCTGTTACATAATTATCTGTGTTATTATGCCGTGTATATGTATTACGTTTTCTCCCACTGAATGATATCATTGTTTCTACTACGCGTACGCCATTCTGGGCTGGCCCTGCCCTGAATGAGGAATTGTAGCTAGTTATCTCCCTTTGAATTTATTTATAGAAATATGGTGCCCGTTTCACTAAACTTCTTACGACTAAAATGTTCGTAAGTGCAAATTTAAGATTGTCTGTAATTTTCAATTTATGGATTTACATTTATTGAGCATAGGCTGCATATGCAGCCTATGCTCAATAAATGTAAATCCAATAAGTATTTACAAGAAAACAATGTTAATGTGAAATGTACAGACTATCATAATTTTGCACTTACAAACATTTTAGTCGTAAGAAGTTTAGTGAAACGGGCCCCTGGTCTGAATTGTATACTTTTATAGGGCCTTATTGTTCGTCAAAAGGGCAAATGTAGCTTGAATTGTGTAAAGGAATCATTACAGTGTTTTCAACTATAGTTGATCCAGGCCATCCTACTTATCTGTGCAATCTGATCAGGGACTGCATTAATTGCCAGATTCATATTTGCACTTACAAATGTTATTGCAATCAGTGTAGACTCAGATCAGACTGCACAGATGTGACAGATGTGCAGTCTGATCTGGGTCTACTCTGTTCACAAAACTAATTTTTTTGCGTTATTCGGTAAGAAATAAATGTTGAAATACAGCTAGGACCGGATATCTATAAATAGATTTGCAAAGGGAAACAATTAGCTACGATCCCTCATTGTTTCAGTTCATAGGCAATTATTATCCTGTAACATTCCATCCGTGTTTCTCTGTTGTGTATAATATATTTCCTGCAATTCATGTGATCATTTTTTCTGCTTCATGATTCTAAACTGCATGGCCCTGCAGTTGTTATCCTCTAATTACATATTGCATCTGTGTTATTCTGCCATGTACATGTATATTACGTTTCCTGCCATTGACTGACAATGTTTCTGCTATGCCATTCTAGACTGGGCCTGCAGTTATTATCTAATTATTTACATATTGCATCTGTGTTATTCCGCCGTGTATATTACGTTTCCTGCCATTGACTGACAATGTTTCTGCTACGCCATTCTAGACTGGGCCTGCAGTTATTATCTAATTACATATTCCATCTGTGTTATTCTGCCGTGTATATTACGTTTCCTGCCATTGACTGACAATGTTTCTGCTATGCCATTCTAGACTGGGCCTGCAGTTATTATCTAATTACATATTGCATCTAGTGTTATTCTGCCGTGTATATACGTTCCTGTCCATTGACTGACAATGTTTTCTGCTACGCCATTCTAGACTGGGTCCTGCAGTTAATTATCTAAATTACATATTGCATCTGTGTTATTCCGCCTGGTATTATTACGTTTCCTGCCATTGACTGACAATGTTTCTGCTACGTTCCTGCCATTGACTGACAATGTTTCTGCTACGCCATTCTAGACTGGGCCTGCAGTATATCTAATTACATATGCATCTGTGTTATTCCGCCGTGTATATTACGTTTCCTGCCATTGACTGACAATGTTTCTGCTACGCCATTCTAGACTGGGCCTGCAGATTATTATCTAATTACATATTGCATCTGTGTTATTCTGCCATGTTTATTATTACGTTTCCTGCCATTGACTGACAATGTTTCTGCTAACGCCATTCTAGACTGGCCTGCAGTTTATTATCTAATTACATATTAGCATCTGTGTTATTCCGCCGTGTATATTATCGTTTCCATGCCATTGACTGACCAATGTTTCTGCTACGCCATTCTAGACTGGGCCTGCAGTTATTATCAATAATTACATATTGCATCTGTGTTATTCCGCCGCTGTATATTACGTTTCCTGCCATTGACTGACAATGTTTCTGCTACGCCATTCTAGACTGGGCCTGCAGTTATTATCTAATTACATATTGCATCTGTGTTATTCTGCCATGTATATTACGTTTCCTGCCATTGAATGATATATGTTTCTGCTACGCCATTCTAGACTGGGCCTGCAGTTATTATCTAATTACATATTCCATCCGTGTTATTCCGCCATGTATATTACGTTTCCTGCCATTGAATGATATATGTTTCTGCTATGCCATTCTAGACTGGGCCTGCAGCAGTTATTATCTAATTACATATTCCATCCATGTTATTCCGCCGTGTATATTACGTTTCCTGCCATTGACTGACAATGTTTCTGCTACGCCATTCTAGACTGGGCCTGCAGTTATTATCTAATTACATATTGCATCTGTGTTATTCCGCCGTGTATATTACGTTTCCTGCCATTGACTGACAATGTTTCTGCTACGCCATTCTAGACTGGGCCTGCAGTTATTATCTAATTACATATTGCATCTGTGTTATTCTGCCATGTATATTACGTTTCCTGCCATTGAATGATATATGTTTCTGCTACGCCATTCTAGACTGGGCCTGCAGTTATTATCTAATTACATATTCCATCCGTGTTATTCCGCCGTGTATATTACGTTTCCTGCCATTGAATTATCTGTTTTTGCTATGCCATTCTAGGCTGGCCCAGCCATGACCAGTGCTGTCGAGTCAGTAAGTCGCCTGCCTGCCTCCAGCCTCTGCATGCTTAACGCATTGTCTTGTATCTGTATTGTCTATGTTTCCCGTGTAACCCATTCCAGTGGCCTATTTCACCAACATTGCAAAGTATACTTATCTAGCAAAGTATACTTTGAGGGAGAAATTTTCAGTTTTAGGATAAATTTATAAATTGTTATTATACTGAATTTATTACATTATCACAGCCATTTTGGCTGTGATAATGTAATAAATGCAGTATAATAATTCTGCATACTTTTAATCATCAAATATATGCAGTCATTAGTTCTATATTAAATAATGCATTTTGGGGAAAATGAATGATTACTCCCTCAAAGTATACTTTACTAGATAAGTATACTTTGCAATTTTGATGAAATCGGCTACAGGCACAGGGATTTTAGCCACAGGTGACAGACTCGCACATGTGACATAAAAAACACCCTTGGAAAAAATCCATTACCCCACCCACCTGTGGTTGTACTGTACGGTTGATTTTGGGATTTCCCCCCAATGCAGCAGGTTAAGTACGGGATCGAACCTGTTGGCCCGACCTTAAATGACCGTAGCTGTTGATAGGCTGTTAAACACCAATCAATCAATGTACTGTACGGTACAGTTCTATTATCCCATTACCCCACCCACCTGTTGTCGTACTGTATGTTACGAACCGTAATGTACTGGTAGACGACCCATTTCCGGCCAAAAATCACATTTTTTTCGCAATAATTTTAGACGTTTACATCTGACCGTGATTTTTCTCACATTAACAAATACGTCGGCTCGCCTTAAATAGAATAACATAAAATTCCTTAGTATAATGGGAGGTAACTGCTGACAATGGGGCCCGAAAAGGGGTAATTAAAAGGCCAATTAAAATACAGGAGACCCAGTTTTCCGGACACTAGGATTTTCCACGATATTTACTTTTTGTTAAACGGCAAAATTACAGTGAAAGTAATTAATACTGTATGGTATTGATCAAATGATAGCAATTATTGCATGTATTACTTCAAAGATACTGTTAATTACTTTATTCTGTACGCTTTGCCTCTTTTCAACACAAGCGCCCGGTCCCGATAATCAAGTTCCACGTCATACAGGTGTCAACAGAAGTTGGCAGGTATGAAAACAGTTAAATTTAATAGTTTTACTAATTTTTCTCGGAAATCTTCACACCTGACAACTGGAAATTACCACCTTAATGATCAGGAACAAAAATCTTGTATGAAAATGCAGAAATAAGCGTTTACGAGGGTGTCCGGGAAAATGGGTACGGACGAAAAATGGGTCGCCTACCAGTACAGTATCACAACAGGTCCGGGACTTCCATCCTACTTAACTTGCTTCGACTTTCTATTCTCAATTCTGTCATATCTTCCATATCCCTTGAAGGATTACTTTAATATTTCAATACATCATACTTGTGCTCAAATGTCACACAGTCATGCTGCCCTTACTATGACCTTCACCATTTGACCTCCTCCATTTGACCTCCACAACTGTGCTTATGAATACGTATGACTTTTGGTAATTAACTTTGCCACAGTTTCTCCAATTTGCCACCGGGGGCATTCGTGTGCCGACAGGCGACATTTTCTCATTTAATATTCTTTATGTATTTCGCCAAGATAATGATAATTATCGAAATTGGCTTTGAGAACTTTCCACCAAAATATTGATGCCAACATCAATACTTTGGTGGAAAGTTCTCATGCCAATTTCGAATTGCAGATTGCAGAATTTGTCATGATACTGGGTTGTGTCCGACCTGACCTGGAACATAGCCTATATAGTAATATCGAGAACAGCTGAAGCAAATTGAATCTTAGAAACAAAATTGCTACCCCGCTACGATATCTCCACGTGGGGGCCGTTTCACTAAACTTTGTACGCCTAAAATGGTTGTAAATGTAAAATTATGATAGTCTGTAAATTCCACATTAACAACGTTTTCTTGTAAACAATTATTGGATTTACATTTATTGAGCATAAATGTAAATCCATCAATTGAAATTTCCAGACGATCCTAAATTGGCGCTTACGAACATTTTAGTCATACAAAATTTAGTGAAACGCCCCCCAGGACCATATCGTAGTCAACTCCTGTTGTCTGCAATTTTAGCTCACCTGAGCCAGCACCGCCACAAGTGAGCTATTGTTACCTGTTTCGGTCATCTGTCAACAATTGAAACGTCTCCACATCCCCACCCTCCTCAGCAATCGCTTGTCCTATAACCCCAAAACATCATAATGTGGTCATTTGGTTTGGTCATTATGAAGTTGTTAAAATGTAATCATTATAATGGCCACCCTAGAAAAAAATTGTAAAAGAAACAACAACAAAAAAACATTTGGGGTACATAATTATGGTTGCCACCCTGTTTGTCCCATCAGTCTGTCTGTCCCAAATTTGTGTTAACCCATTGCAGTCTAAGGATACGATATTTTTTGTAAAATAAAATCTCATTATTTTGTTTATTTCTCCATGAAGGTATATGTTGTTACCACTCATTTGAACCGTCTCGTCGAGATGGTTCAAATGAGTGGTAACAACATATACTTTCGAGATGAAATAAAGAAAATAGGGATTTTTTTCTCATAAAACTTTCATACTACATGTACTATGACTGTATTCCGTCTTTAATGAGTAAAATTTTTGGGTGGTACATCCATTACTGTTACCGTTTTCTTTCTACTGAGCACCGACCTATCTGACTGAAATAAGGGACTTAACCCTTTAAACCCGAAAGCCCGCTATAGCGGTTTATGCAAACAGTGCAGATCCAGATGGGCCACTTTTGGTGGGGGGGGGGGGGAGGACTTCTAATTGAAATAGTTTACTATAATATGAAGCAGAGTTCTGGAGACTGCTAGGGGGGTCCGGTGGTGCATGGTGGAACATTTTTGATATCTGCATCCCATTTTCTGCGTTCTGGCGCATTTTAGAGCTGTGCCAAATCCACGACCGTCCAACCCCCGCTGATCCCAAGGTCAAGGTCAAATACTTTACAAAACTTAACATCAGAGAAATAAGTTATAACTTCTATTTCCTTCTTTGAAAATTCTTAATATTTCACTTGTGCATTCCTCTAAGGTTGTACTATCATGCTGTGACAAATCTACGACCATCCAACCCCCGCTGATCCCAAGGTCAAGGTCACATACTTAAGTCTCTTTACAAAACTTAACATCAGAGAAATATGTTATAACTTCTATTTCTTTCATCGAAAATTCTTAATATTTTACGCATGCATTCCTCTAAGTCTCTACTATCATGCTGTGACAAATTCCCGCTGATCTCGAGGTCAAGGTCACATACTTAGTCTCTACAAAACTTAACATCAGAGAAATCGGTTATAACTTCTATTTCCTTGCTCGGATCTGCTTCACATTTCACACACGCATTGCTCCAATGGACCTCTACCAGCCTGTGACAAATTCACGTTCATGCCGCTTCCGCTAAGCCCAGAGTCAAGGTCACAAGCCCACACACTTGGAAATTTTTACATATTTTAGGGGTATCTAGTTAATAATATTATTATATTGCATGTACAAATGTACACTTATATCTTTCTTAATTAATCGTTTTGTGAGAAATGTGGAAAAGATTTTGTCCAGTTATAATAAATTATCCACTAAAATTAGATCATCAAGCAGAGCTCCAGATAAGGTGCGTTATGGCGTATTTTACACACATATTTTAGCAGAATACACATTGATTATCCAAAAATGTGAGTACAATACTCGCAGCGATGTGAAAATACAAATTGAGTAGTGAAAATACGGTAATAAAGTAATAAAATTGTCGTCTGCTGTTTTTCATTTTTGCCTGAATTCTCAACAAAAAACCTGTTTTAACAGCACATGAGATTTACTGGAGACGATTCTCATGTGCTGCCAAAACAGGTTTTTATCGAGAAATATTGAAAATAAAACATTTCCAGCAGACGAAAAAATAATTTAATTCAGCGTAGTAAGGGTTAAAGTTTACTTTGTCGAGTTACTGAAAGGAAACGGTGTTTGCTTTTTACCAGCTCAAATAAGTGAATTTTTAAATTTGTTTTATTTTTTATCATTTGTTCCCTATTTAATACGGAAGAAAATCAATAATACATCTTGTAAATGTAAAATATGTATTGAATTTGAAATCTGGAGGAATACTACTCATTGGATACAAAACTTATTTGGAGCCCTGATCAAGTCCAGTCATTTGTGTAAGCTGGAAAATTCATTTGCTTGTTTATCGTCTATTTATCGTATATATCATCCCGATATCTCTGCAACCATGATTTCTTTTCTTCATCAGTAGCTGATTTTAGCATAAGGCCAATTGCCTTTGTTTTCCTCTGTTTAGCGTCCACCTGAATAGCCAGAACCTACTTACGTATCCGGTAAATTTGAACAAGGCTTTGAAAAAAACCGAATGTAAATTTATGTTAAAAACTTCCTCAACCCTTTGCACACTGCAAAGGGTTGATGAAGTTTTTAACATAAATTTATATTGCCGCTAAGTAATAAGAAAACACTCTTATTAAACTTATTAAGTGTAAATTCATGAACGAATTTAAATCCCAAATCAATTTTCATATTACTTCACCAGTAAATAGTGTAAAATAGCAAACACAGTTTGTTTGTTTTTTCATAGTTGGTGCTTATAGGTACCATGTCACTGGTGCTGCACTCCGCGCCGGCGTTAAATGTTTCACCTAAAAAATGCACCGGTTTTCTGACGAGATGCCACTCAGCTGTACTTAGAGCTATTGCATAAACACATTTTTGTCTCGCCCACATTAGTGGAAAAGGAGACATTGCGGTCACAATTCCAGCAGCGTTGTAGCCAAATTTCCCATATCTCTTGATCTTTACCAAACTTTATCAATGGCTTCCTGACATTGATGGCTATCCGTCCAGTGTCATTCTCGTGACCTTGACCTTCACCTTGGTGCAAAATGTTGAATACATCCTGATCCATTAGTCGGATCCTTTACCAGACTTCATCAATAGCTTCCTGACATTGATGGCTATCCACCCAGAGTCTCATTCGGTACCGGGGCGGGATCAACTGATCCTGAGAATAGTGCTGCAGTAGCCATTGCTTGTCGTAAAAGGCGACTAAACTGGCTTAACGATTGGGTTCATACTTTCCGGAACCCACTATACCGGATTTGGCCCTCATGTACATTTTTGGCTTTCTTGTATGTGAGAGTTGAGTCGGGCTATGCCCCATATATAAAAGTAAGATTAGCGCTAATCCTATTACTTTTAGGGGATGGGATAAATGATGCTGGTGTGGCGAGGGCCTGGCACCAGATCAGGTTGTTCTAATTTCAGGACTGAATATATATTTTGATTGTAAATATTGAGTTCTGAAGTTGGGATTTACCCCCCTTGGACAGGTGGATACGGGACTCGACCCCGTTGACCCGTCTGCGTGTAGACTCCCTGAGGCTTGTACCTCTATGTCAGAAAAGCGGACGTTAAACCCTATTCACTCACTCACTCACTCATTCGGGTGACCGTGACCATTGTGACCTTAACATTCATGTCATTAATTTTGGACGTACATCCAAATGTTGAATATCTCTTGAATCATTAGCCGGATCATCTCCAAACTACATCAATAGCTTCTTCACATTGATGGATATCTACCAGGGCCCGGTTGCTCAAAACATCCGTTAACTGAACGGACTGTTAAATCCTTAACTGAATGGTTAAAATCTCTGTTTTAACAGAGATTTTAACCATTCAGTTAAGGATTTAACTTAACGGACTGTTAAATCCTTAACTGAATGGTTAAAATCTCTGTTAAAACAGAGATTTTAACCATTCAGTTAAGGATTTAACAGTCCGTTAAGCTAACAGATGTTTTGAACAACCGGGTCCAGGGTAATTCGGCTGACCTTACTGTTGGTGACCTTCACCTTGGTGTCAACAATTTTGGACCTACAAATGTTGAAAATCTCCTGATCCATTAGTCATATCATTACCAAATTTCATAAATAGCTTCCTCATATTGATAGCTATCCATTAACAATTTTGGACATTCGTCCAAATGTTGAATATCTCCTGATCCATTAGTCATATCATTACCAAATTTCATAAATAGCTTCCTCATATTGATAGCTATTCATCCAGAGTCATTCCGGTGTCCTTGACCATCACCTTGGTGACCTTTTGAGTCAATAACTTTTGATGTACGTCCAAATGTTAAATATCTCTTGATCCGTTAGTCGGATCATTCCCAAACTTCACCAAAAGCTTCCTTCATCAATTTGATGGCTATCCATCCAGTGTCATCTGTGTGACCTTGACCGTGGTGACCTTGACCTTGTAGGGCTAGTAACCGGCACAAATTTCTTGAGCTCGTTACTAGACAAATGAGACACGCCATGTGACTTTGTAACTTCGGACATCAGCGTAATTTCATGAAATATGTTTACAAAATTAACAATATTTTCTGTAAATGGCGTCAAAAGTTGACAAAATTTTCAGAGTACATGCGGAATTATATTTATAAATATAAATATATAAATAAAGTCAAAAGTTGACAAAATTTTCAGAGTACATTCCGCATGTACTCTGAAAATTTTGTCAACTTTTGACTTTTATTTATGAAAAATACTGTAAAGTTTGTAAACATATTTCATGTAATTACGCTGACGTCTGATGGTAGAAAATAACATTGTGTTTCTCAAATATGTGTTTTTTGCATGTAGAAATCTGGCGTCTATTTCGACGTGAAACATTTTATGCCGGCCCGGAGTGTGACACCAGTGTATATGAATACAAGTTTACTTACTCCCGTTTACTTGCTTTTGTTTATCAATTGTGGTATATGTTATTGGGCATTATAAAATAAATGCTAGATTCTCATCCATTTTTTTTTCAAAATGGGGGCGGGGGTGAAATTTTTATTTTTTTTATATTTTCAGGATATCGGAAATACCAACCATCGACTATCATTTGTGTTAACTCTTTGCATGCTGGGAATGAAAACAATGGCTATACTCTCTAACTTAATAGTTAATGGCAATTCATCAATGTCTCTCTGATAATATGTCTTCGACTTTCACTAGTACAATCCCGATCGTTAAAATTACCCATCGCACAACCACCACAATGTATTGAAAATAAATATTTTTATTTTCTTTGCCAATAAAAAAGTATTTTTGTTTGGGGGGGGGGGGGTGGGGGTTGGGATGAGAATCTAGCATTTATTTTATAATGGCCTTATTGGCATGCTAAGAAATTATGTTTGTTCTAACAGTGGTACTCCATTTTGTTTATTTCTAGGTAGAGAGTTTCATTTTGTTGTTATTTGGAACTTGCTATTAATAGCATGCATATTGCTATGCCTGGTTTTATTATAGGGACTTGTTATTACATTTTTATATCTCACTGTAACAGATATTGCTTGCCATATTATGGTCATGCCTTTCAGATATTTGTGGCCGTGACTGGACAAATGGGGCTTATGGCTTTTGCGACCAGTGTAGACCCAGACCAGCCCGTGCATCCGCACAGTCTGGTCAGGGTCTGCACTCTGCACTGTTCGGTCTCCTGTCAATGAACACTTAGCGTGTTCCTAAATAATGGTAGACCGTGTAATATTGTAGACCCTGACAAGGTTGCCGACACCAGTAGCCTATTTCACCAACATTGCAAAGTATACTTATCTAGCAAAGTATACTTTGAGGGAGAAATTTTCAATTTTAGGATAAATTTATTAATTTTTATTATACTGAATTTATTACATTATCACAGCCATTTTGGCTGTGATAATGTAATAAATTCAGTATAATAATTATGCATACTTTTAATCATCAAATATACGTAGTCGTTAGTTCTATACGAAATAATGCATTTCAGGAAAAATAAATGATTACTCCCTCAAAGTATACTTTGCTAGAAAAGTATACTTTGCAATGTCGGTGAAATAGGCTACAGACATGCCAGAAATACCACATGTCCTATTTCTCCAATTACAGCCATAAGCAGCAGTCATAATTTAGAATATTTGCTTTGCATATACAGTCGAGCACCAGTATCTCGAAGTCGAAAGGGAGATCGTCCATATAGTCGAGATAGAACTAGGTTCAAGATAGCTCTGAAACATGGTCGAATATTTTCGCGAAAAATATGAAATTATTTTACCAATTACACCACGAGTAAACAATCACCATTTAACTAATGACCAAAGGTAGTAAGCTAATCAACATTACAAGGTAACGACTCTCAGTGACTTGCGTAAATGACCAGCGTGATATGCTTAATGAATCGTGGCAAACACACAAATATATCCAGGTAGACTAATTAAGCAAACAACCTGAGGTAGGTGTGAATTTATTTTGCTTTGTTTGATAATATGTTTGTAAAATTAGTGTCAACCAAATCGATCTTGGCAGCACTTAGGCGATTTATCCAAGCGTTTATGTGATCGAGATAGTTAAGAGATTTGTAAGGTATTTTTATACAGAGGGGACAGAATGAACAGTCCAGATATACGAGATAGGGCATGGTCGAGATATCCGAGGACATTTATATTAAACAAATAATGATATAATTCGGGACTTTAGTGAATCATCGAGATAGGAGATATCATCGACATACTGGTGCTCGACTGTAAGTTATTGTTCACATAATGGATGTTTAAGGAATTAAATGAAAGGGAGCACTAGAGCTAGCAGGAAATTGCAGTCGGAAGGCCTCGTCTAGTATTCCCGCGACTTTTCCAAGTTTATATCCCCGATGAATTCCACAAAAAGGCCATTCATTCCTTATAATTCCAGCATTTGAAATAAATTCATCAAGAAAATGTGTTTATTTTCCGTTTTCTTAAGAATTATTTCAACTGCGCCTCACGGTTACGGAAAGTAGTTCGGCAGTGGGAGTTTACTGGGATATAAATTTTGGACAGAGTCTTGCTACGGACCAATCAAATGTTAGGGAATTGTGTAAATATTTTTGTGCTGAAATTATATAGGTTTAGCCGTTTCAGAGTTATTTTGAGATAACTTATCTAAGTTTTCTTGAAATAACTCGTAAACAGCTACAGATATAACGATGGCATCGTCAGCAGACAATCTTATATCTGTGCTTTATTGGATCCAGTAGTTTCTGAGGTATTTAGTTTAGGAAACTTATCTCGAAGTGGGCCTAAACCGCAGATGCACATGACATACTGTACTCACCATGTATAGGTCAATCTGTAATACGTATTACATGTCAGAGCTCCAGATAAGTTTTGTATCTAAAGGGTATTATACCCCATATTTCAAATTCAATGCGTATTTTACTTCTATAAATGAATTATTGATTTTATTCCTTTTTAAATAGGGAATAAATGATAAAAAAATAAAACAAATTTAAAAATTCACTTATTTGAGCTGCAAAAAGCAAACAATGTTTGCAGCTCAACTAAGTAAATTTTAAACTTTAATACAGTTTTTCACTACTCATTTTGAAAATCAATGCGTATTTTCACATTGCTGTGAGTATTCTGTACTCCCACTGATAATCAATGCGTATTCTGCTATAATAAGTGCGCAAAATATGTCAATACGCACCTTATCTGGAGCTCTGACATGTATCTATAATAGTATAGATCATTTTCCCGTATAAAACACAGCTTTATGTTCTGCACGTGCTACTGTATGCATTTACCTTGCCTTCCAACCAAGCACACGACTATGTCAAATTTGATCAAATTTAATATTATCAAAAAAAAAACTGTTGTTTTTGCATTGTTTATATAGCCGTAAAAAAATGAGCAGGTTTCGTGAAACAGACAGTAGTTGTGGTGAGAGAAATGTCACTTCATCTCATGTTCATGTAGTTCATTATAGGAATGAATGGCCTTTTTGTGGAATTTATCGGGGTATAAACTTGGAAAAGTCGCGGGAATACTGGACGAATATGTACTCCCACTGATAATCAATGCGTATTCTGCTATAATAAGTGCGCAAAATATGTCAATACGCACCTTATCTGGAGCTCTGACATGTATCTATAATAGTATAGATCATTTTCCCGTATAAAACACAGCTTTATGTTCTGCACGTGCTACTGTATGCATTTACCTTGCCTTCCAGCCAAGCACACGACTATGTCAAATTTGATCAAATTTAATATTATCCAAAAAAAAACTGTTGTTTTTGCATTGTTTATATAGCCGTAAAAAAATGAGCAGGTTTCGTGAAACAGACAGTAGTTGTGGTGAGAGAAATGTCACTTCATCTCATGTTCATGTAGTTCATTATAGGAATGAATGGCCTTTTTGTGGAATTTATCGGGGTATAAACTTGGAAAAGTCGCGGGAATACTGGACGAAGGCCTGAAGGCCTCGTCCAGTATTCCCGCGACTTTTCCAAGTTTATATCCCCGATAAATTCCACAAAAAGGCCATTCATCAGGGTATAAACTTGGAAAAGTCGCGGGAATACTGGATGAAGGCCTTGTCCAGTATTCCCGCGACTTTTCCAAGTTTATATCCCGATAAATTCCACAAAAAGGCCATTCATTCCTTATAATTCCAGCATTTGAAATAAATTCATCAAGAAAATGTGTTTATTTTGACAGACGGCAGCCATTTGTTTACATTGACAGCACTGACAGCGCACCTGTAGAAAGTAGTTGTAGTTTACTGGGATATTGCGTGGTAGTTTACTGAGATATAAATTTTGGACAGAGACTTGCTACGGGCCAATCAAATGTTAGGGAATTGTGTAAATATTTATGTGCTGGAATTATATAGTGTTAGAGACCGGATATAAGCATTTGCTTATATAAACTGTTTCTTAGGTCCTTTTCGTAGTGTTTTTCCTTAATTGATATGATCATATTTTTATTCATATTAAGTACATGTACATACAATCAAATACAATCGATGTTCCCGGTATTTAGCCGGTACCCATTTACAGCTGGGTGGACTGAAGCAGTGTGGATAAAGTGTCTTGCTCAAGGACACAACACACGCCTCCGGTGAGGCTCGAACCAACGACCGTAAGATCAGCAGTCCGACGCCTCAGACCGCTCGACCACACGCTTACAGAATGTGTGGCCAGTCTAGCATCTGTGTGGATGCACACTGCTTCTATTTAACCCATTTCATGCTGAGGATACTCCAATTTTTGTTGAAAAAATCTCATTATTTTGTTCATTCATCGATAAAGGTATATGTTGTTACCACTCATTTGAACCGTCTCGTTGAGACGGTTCAAATGAGTGGTAACAACATATACTTTTGAAAGGATATAAAGAAAATAGGGATATTTTTCTCTCAAAAGGTTCATACTACTAAAAGTGTATCCCGTCTGTAATGGGTTAAGGAATAAAACCATGGGCTGTGGCGCTTACTATCGAATGAAAAACGTTTGATCCGATGAACTCCTCGCAAACTTTAAACATACCACATGTTTTCATACTAGTACTAATACTACAGTAATGGCCACTGCCCCAGGTTTTATTACTTATATTTACATTGCAATTTTTGATAGTTTCAAAAATGTAAATAACTAAATATGGAGCTAAAATCTTATTGTTTTACATCATTTTGTGCGATTCATAGAACAGCGACGTTGCCAGTTAATAGCGTGCCGTTTTTAACAACGACGATGAACATCATGTATTTTAATGATGTCAAACAAACTTTAACAAATCAACGTCACTCGACACATGGGGCTAATGTAATGTACTAGGATATAAACGCAATACGTTGAATGGGCGTTTCCATTATGAATTTAAGGATTGTGTAAATATTTGCAGGTGAAGCACCAGAGTAAGAAGGCGTTCTCGGGTTTCCGACACAAGATGGGTGAGATGAACAAGGTAATGAACTTCGCACATATTCATGATCTGAATACTCACGCATATTCATGATCTGATTACTTGTGCATATTCATGAGCTAAATATTTGTGTATATTCATGATTTGATTGCTCATGCGATTATTCATGCATATTTATGATCTGATTGCTCATACAATTATTCATGCATATTCATGATCTGATTGCTCATGCGATTATTCATGCATATTCATGATCTGAATACTCATGCATATTCATGATCTAAATAATCAACACATTTTTCTAGTAACCGGTGCAAATTTCTTGTGGCGGTTATTAGACAAAATGGGTTATGCAGTATCTTCTACATGTCGCTGTATGGGAATTCGTCGGGAAATGGGTTCCTATTTTGGCACGAACATTTTACGATGACACAGTTGCATGTAATATTGTTGAATCAAGGTTTATCATATGTGACTGGAGAAATGGGGCTTATGGCATTTGTGATTAGTGTAGCTCCTGATCAAATAGCACACTCTTGTAGCATGATAGCGATTTATATTGCTTGTTAGAAGCATGAAAGGTGTTTCATTGATGGAATGGCGACCAGTGCAGATCCTGATCAGACTGTGCGAATGCACAGGCTGATCAGGATCTACACTAGTCGCAATTTTTCCAGTCATTGTTGCATATTATTAGAGTAGCTACATGCTGTTATTATTGACCTTGTGATCAGTAGACCCTGATCACAGGTTGAAGTAACGGACCGAGGTCTATAAATACATTAAATATGACTAAAAGCATCCATAAATGAAAAAGAAATAAACTAAAAAAGATTTGTTTACTCCCTCCATATACACATCTATAGGGAGTAAAAACAATTTGTTTATCTTTTTCTGTTTTCATTTATGGATGCTTTTAGGCATATTTAATGTATTTATAGACCATGGTCCGTTACTTCCACCTGTGGCCCTGATCAGGACATTTGAGACGTGCCTAATGATCGAGTTAGAAACATGGGTGACAGAAAAAAACAAGATCTAATATAATATTTGTACAACAGACTTTTTTTCCGCCACCTGTAGGTTAGAAACAGTGTAGAACTTGATCAAACTTGGATGCTGTTCACAAAGCCAATAAGACGAGGTTTATTGTGGCATGGTGTATATTTGTTTGTCATGCCATGGGCAACAAGGGTCGAATGATTATGCAGCCAAACTAGCACCAGATAAGTTTATTTGGTCTACGCTGGCTGGCAGTTAGTCCATGAAACAGTCCTACTGGTATTTAACCATTTCAACACCACAGGCCTGTATTATAGTGGTATTGGCAAACAGTGTAGATTTAGATGAGCCAGCTCGTGACGAGCCGTCTGATCAGGATTTGCACTTTTTGCAAGTAATTTTCATAGTAACACACCCTTTTCATACATGGACTAGTCTGAAAATCATATTGTGTCCATTGGATTGGTTGCAAAATTAACATATCAAAATCTATTCCAGTTCCTTAGGGGTGAAAGGATTAAAGCCAGTTCGTATCTTCAATTCTATTAGGCCTACAGCCCCCATTCTTGCATATAATTATGACCCCGTGGTATGTACCACAACCCACTGCCAAACTCATGACCTTGAAAGTGACCTTAACCTACTTTTGCTTGTTTACTTAGACATTTTTCTTGGTTACATTTTTTGGTCAAGCTTGTATCTCAATGCTATTAGGCGTACAGCCACCATACTTGCATATAATCATGACCCAGTGGTATATACCACAACCCACTGCCAAACTCATGACCTTGAAAGCGACCTTAACCTACTTTTGCTTGTTTACTTAGACATTTTTCTTGGTTACATTTTTTGGTCAAGCTTGTATCTCAATGCTATTAGGCGTACAGCCACCATACTTGCATATAATCATGACCCAGTGGTATGTACCACAACCCACTGCCAAACTCATGACCTTGAAAGCGACCTTAACCTACTTTTGCTTGTTTACTTAGAAAAAGGTTTTGGTTACATTTTTTGGTCACGCTTGTATCTCAATGCTATTAGGCATACAGCCACCATACTTGCATATAATCATGACCCAGTGGTATATACCACAATGCACTGCCAACTCGTGACTGTGAACTACTTTTGCCCATTTAGTTAACCCTTAGACCGCTACTCACAACAATTTCTCGTCTGCTGTTGCTTTTATATCTTGCCTTATTTCTCAACAAAAACATGGTTTGACAGCACTTCAGAATCATTTCCAATGGAAATGATTCTGAAGTGCTGTCAAAGCAAGTTGTAAATTATTCTAAAGTGCTGTCAAAGCATGTTTTTGATGATAAAGATGGAAAATAGAAAATAAACAGCAGACGACAGAAAAATTAAGATAGCGGTCTAAGGGTTAACAATTGTCCCTGAAAAATGCTGTTCATATTGCTAATAGGCGGCTTCCAATAGTCATGCTAGGCTATAGCGGCTCTTGTTATCATCACATGGCACATGTTTGTGTTACATGTATTGTGCATGGTGTTATGTTATATGGGTTGTTGGCTAAGACCAGGGGACCGTTTCATTAAGCTTCGTATGACTAAAATGTTTGTGAGTGCAAAATTATGATAGTCTGTAAATTTCACATTAACAATGTTTTCTTGTAAACAATTATTGGATTTACATTTATTGAGCATTGGCTGCATATGCAGCCTATGCTCAATAAATGTAAATCCATCAATTTAAATTTCCAGACGGTCCTAAATGTGCACTTACGAACATTTTAGTTGTACGATGTTTAGTGAAATGGGGCCCAGTAGCCTATTTCATCAACATTGCAAAATATACTTATCTAGCAAAGTATACTTTGAGGGAGAAATTTTCAATTTTAGCATAAATTTATTAATTTTTATTATACTGAATTTATTACATTATCACAGCCATTTTGGCTGTGATAATGTAATAAATTCAGTATAATAATTCTGCATACTTTTAATCATCACATATATGCAGTCGTTAGTTCTATATGAAATAATGCATTTCGGGAAAAATAAATGATTACTCCCTCAAAGTATACTTTGCTAGATAAGTATACTTTGCAATGTTGGTGAAATAGGCTACAGGGACGTTACGGTATTTACTAAAATTGTACATCCTGATCGTGGTGCATAGTTTTATTATTGAATATGGTCAAATAATTTTGTTAACAACAGTATGGCTGCTTCATTGACTGAATGGCAAAATGCTGCCATGTTTTTTAAGAGAAAAATTCAAAAATAAAAGATTTAACCAGACAAACAAAATTTAATTCTGCGTTGTAAGAGTTAAGGACAGTCGCACTAACAATGTACATATACACACAAGGTGAAAATGTATCATCAGTGTCGTATTGGGGATGGGCCATGGCCAGGGGATATGACATTGGACTTCAATACCGGAGGTTGTGAGTTCAATTCTCACCCTCGGCGTGAAAAATACTTGCATAGTATTTCCATCCCACTGGTCTGTCGGATGCGACTTTAAACTGTGGTCCCTTCACTATAAAAGAGATGTTAAACCCATTCACTTTCGCTCTTCAATCCTCACCCTAGGTTGTGAAAAGTACTTACCAGGTAAAATGTATTTCCATCCCACTGATCTGTCGGATGAGATTTTAAACAGTGGTCCCGTCTCTGTATGGGCTTAGCTGTTGCTAGGATGCTAAACACTTTCTGTAATTCACTCTCAATGTCACACTAATGAGACTAATTTTAACTCACTTACACAATTCTACCACTGTGCTTGTTTTCTACAAGCATACATAAATGATAACAGTCAATACTTTTAACTCACTTACACAATTCTACTACTGTGCTTGTTTTCTACAAGCATACATAAATGATAACAATCAATAATTTTAACTCACTTACACAATTCTACCACTGTGCTTGTTTTCTACAAGCATACATGTACACAAATGATAACAGTCAACAAATTACGAGTATTTTTCTTATTTCACTCTGTAAGAACATGTATATCTTGGAATTTCATTAGAATTGCGTCCTCCGGACTCAATTCTAATGAAATTCCAAGATTTTCATGTTACTTATAGAGACAAATGAAAGAAAATATAATGAATTGTCGTATTCTATTTTTGAACTATTTATAGCCTACATATTTCCCAGCATGCAAGAGTTAATTTGACTGTACTATTACTTAAACTGTATCTATGGCAGCTAGTGGTTTCCTAGATACACACAACTGAGGAATTAACCCTTAAAATGCAGGAAACGTAAATTGTCGTCTTATGTCGATTTATGTTTCGTCTTCTTTCTCAATAAAAACAAGCTTTGGCAACACTTCAGAATCATTTCCAGTGGAAATGACTCTAAAAGTGTTGTAAAAAGATGGTTTTGATGAGAAAAAATGGAAAATTAAAAATAAACAGCAGACGGCACATTTTAATTTCGCACTGTAAGGGTTAAGGGGGTTGTTTTCTCTATGTATTATTTGTAAAAAGTTGGTTACGGGTTTTCTTCAGGTGCAAATAACTGCAAGGAGTGCATGTATTAAGCTCACATTTCTCCTTAAAGAAACACAAACTGTACAATTATTTTTATACTAGCCTTCATCCAACCCATACCCTCACTACTGCTTGATAGGGGGTTTCCCAGAACAAATTGTATCTGAATATTTAGGGTTTTTATGGTACAATGTACATTTATTTTTTTGGTTAGATTTTTCTCCTATCCCTTCATCCAACCCACGCCCTGACTCCTGCATGGTTTCAGCCTCCATCTAATAATTCCAGCACAAAAATATTTACACAATTCCCTAACATTTGATTGGCCCGTAGCAAATCTCTGTCCAAAATTTATATCCCAGTAAACTACCACTCCGAACTACTTTCTGTAAATAATGTATCCACTATCAGTTAGCCATGATCCCATTTTGCCTAATTTGCCTATTGTTGCAGGACGATTCTAGTAGCGTTTCAGCCAAGCCCCATAAGAATGCCCGCTATGCCGTTTCATCTACCGGTAAGCCCTTTCCGAAGGAGAAAGCGGCGGGACTATCAAAAATACGGCCATCAACAATTGTCGGCCCCGCATTAACCACATATCGAGTAAGTTACACGGCATAGACATGTGGTTGGTCCATAGCAGACGTGGAGCTTATATAATATTGGAGGGTTTACACAGAACGTATGATGGCATATACGGTACATTTGTATAGCTAAGCATGTTGCCGGCCCATAACAGTCCATAGTTACGTGGCGTCTGTATAGTGTTGGACACAGAAATTAAGCTGGCATATACATACACCATGTACTGGTTACATGCGCGTACTGGCACCTGAATTAATGCCTTATATGACCTTGGCTTTTGCTTGGACATTAAACGCTTTCTTTTTATGCCCCACCACGATAATGGCTGGGGCATATAGTGTTACCCTTGTCCGTCCCGTCCATCATGCACAAACAAAAACCATAACCTTGGGAATGGAATGGAATGGAATGGTGCCGTTAAGCCCCATTCCATTCCATGGAATGGAATGGGGCTTAACGGCACCATTCCATTCCATTCCCGTCCATCACAAGGTTAATGTTTTTGTTTGCGCTTATCTTAATATAATCAATAGTGTTAGGTCTACAGCCTCCATACTATCGTGCTCCAGTGATGTGCATCGTTCCCCAGCGGAATCCCTGCTACCCATTTGAATCCAGATTGACAGTATAATAAAAATTGATGTGTTTAGGCTGTGGCCTAATGGATATGGCAATGGACTTCAATACCGGAGGTTCTGAGTTCAATCCTCACCCTAGGCGTGAAAAATACATACATGGTATTCCCACAACACTGGTCTTTCGGATGAGTCTTTACTTTGTTGTCCCGTCTCTAAATGACCTCAGCTGTTGCTGGGTCGTTAAACCCATTCACTTTCACTTTAATCTGCACCTAGTAGCGTGAAAAACGATTACAGTTGTCCCTGCATTTCATATTCTGTTTTCCTAGTCTTGGAACATATGCTTATAAATTATACTTTCTGAACATGCTCTCCAAATTCATACTAGAAATAAGGAAGCTTGATTGGTTGAGTCTTAGCTGAGCTTTATTGGTGGAGGCTGAGCTGTGTTCAGTCTCGGCCAATAAAATTGGGAAACCAAATTGGGCCTCAACCAATCAAGCTTCCTGATTTTGATGGTGAAAACCAGGTATACGCCCAGATTGTTTTATAGAATTTTTTTACTATAAATCAGGCAATTTGATTGGCTGAAACTCGGCCTCAACCAATCAATATTCCAGATTTCAAACATGAACACCAGAAAGTTTTACAAGTTCTCCAAAGTCTTACTAAAATCAGTAAATTTGATTGATCGAGACTCAGCACAGCTCAGTCTCGACCAATCAATTTCCTGATTTTGAGCATGAAAACCAAGTTATATGCTCAGACAGAGTTGTAAGCACATTCCCTATGAAGCTGTGGTCACTTCTCTCTCTTCAACTACCACCACACAATCCTGCCACCACTTATTACGCCCCCCCTCCCCCTCCTCCCACCACACCCACAATATACAACCCCATGGCCACATGCAAGCCCCCGCCCCCAATGCATTTCACAATGTAGTCAACTACTATCATTGTCTGTGTTGAATAATACCGTATAAATCTCTATTATTCTCTGGTGACTGGTATTATAATATACATGTTGTTAATATAATAATAATTACACATTTCTTAACATAAATAATAGTATGTGGTATATGTTATAATATAACCATGTTGTTTTTGCCCCCACTGTTGTTTTATACCGAATGTGCGTTTTATCCTCAATGTATGTATATGTATTTGTGTTGCACCATGTAGTGGTTTTGTGCACGAACTAACGTATATTAGTAGATTATTAGTAATAATTCCAGCACAAAAATATTTACACAATTCCCTAATCGTAGCAAGGCTCTGTCCAAAATTTATATCCCAGTAAACTCCCACGCCGAACTACTTTCCGTAACCGTGAGGCGCAGTTAAAATAATTCTTAAGAAAAAGGAAAATAAACAGTTTCTTGATGAATTTATTTCAAATGCTGGAATTATAAGGAATGAATGGCCTTTTTGTGGAATTTATCGGGGATATAAACTTGGAAAAGTCGCGGGAATACTGGACGAGGCCTTAAAAAATTACAAAAAAAAAAAAAAAAAAAAAAAAATTGTAATTTTGTATCGCTTCGTCCAGTATTCCCGCGACTTTTCCAAGTTTATACCCCGATAAATTCCACAAAAAGGCCATTCATTCCTATAATGAAGAGTAATAATTATTTATTCTCCAACATTTTTCACATTCATGTGACAATTTTACGAGGTGCAGTCATAAAGTTCCTTAGATACAGTCGACGCTCGTTTACTCGAAGTCTGTCGGACTGTGATAAATATTTTGAGTAAACCGAAGTTCGACGTAACAAAATCTGAACAGAACCTCGAAATATTGGCATACGACCTGTGACACACGGAGTTACACTAATGTAATGCAACTCTAATGTATTTACTTGCGTTTGCCTATACACACATGTGTGTAGTCGTACTAAGTATACACATCTGTATTATCAGGGTGGAACAAGAAAAGACAATTAAAAGCAGTAAAGTAACATTTTATTATGTTTAATAAATAAAGCATATACACCGGAAATTAACAAGTTGTTGTGCATACCGGTCTTGATTAGATATACACACAGCATTTATCAATCGGAGGGTGAATGTGAGTCTATATACTCAGTATGACACATGCAAACGAGTCTGGACAAGTTGGATTTGAGAAAACCGTCTTTATTGTATCTTCGATTTTTGATTGAAACGAGATTCGGAAAAAAATTCCGTAAATTGTTTCGAAAGTTGACATGGTGTGACAACTTTTGAAGTGATTTATTTATTTATAAACTATTTCAGCAAATAAAATAACTTAACGTTTTTGGCTGTGTATTTAAGTCCATGCGAATAACGAGTCAAAACGGCCCTAGTCCAGAACGGCCCCAGTTCGAAACGGCCCATGTTGGTCACAGTTTACACTCTGTCCGACTTGGTAATATCTGCCTTCCGTAAACGTAAACGAAGCCAGTTACATTGCAATTAATAGGATCTGAAACGGGACTTGGACACGAATTTGACATAACGAGGGAATTCGACTTAATGGACTTTGAGTAAACGAATGTAGACTGTATAAACACTTTATGACTGCACCTACTGTCTGCTTCACGAAAGCTGACTACATAAACAATGCAAAAACAATTTTCTTTTTCGATAATATTAAATTAAAGCAAAATTTAAGAATGAGCCTTTTTTTTATTTCGTGAAATTTCGTCAAAAAACAATTTCCCCATGGTAAATCCCCATAGACATCTTCACAGAGTGATATTAAACATTTTATCAATAAAGTCCAAGAACACCTCATATACATGTACGCCCATATAATTCCAGCACAAAAATATTTGCACAATTCCCTAACATTTGATTGGTCCGTTGCAAGTCTCCGTCCAAAATTTATATCCCAGTAAACTCCATGCCGAACTACTTTCCGTAACCGTGAGGCGCAGTTAAAATAATTCTTAAGAAAACACATTTTCTTGATGAATTTATTTCAAATGCTGGAATTATAAGGAATGAATGGCCTTTTGTGGAATTTATCGGGGATATAAACTTGGAATAGTCGCAGGAATACTGGACGAGGCCTTCCGGCCTTCGTCCAGTATTCCCGCGACTTTTCCAAGTTTATACCCCGATAAATTCCACAAAAAGGCCATTCATTCCTATAATGTCGTCCCTTTTCTATGTCTATCTGTCTGTCTGCCTGTCTGACAGGCATATAGTGTGACCACAGGTTGAAGTAATGGACCAAGGTCTACCAATACATTAAATATACCTAAAAGTATCAATAAGTGAACAAAAATAAGTGTAAACAATTATTGTTTTGCTCCTTGTTATAATGTATTACATTTACAGGGAGTAAAACAATTTGTTATGCCACCGGGTTTCAAAGAAACGGGTGGCATATAGTGTTTGGACCGTCCGTCCGTCCGTCCGTCCATCCGTCCGTCACACTTTTCGGTTAACCACTTTGTCACAGTTTCTCAAATATGCTGCAGGTGACATCCGCGTTCGACAGACGCATTTCTTGTTTAACTTATTTTTGTTCACTTATTGATACTTTTAGGTATGAGTGTGACCTGGAGCTTTTGTTGCAATGGTCCCATGTTATAAAAGTCGTCCAAGTTCAGTTGAAGTCTGTTGTATCAGGGGGCTCGAACTGCTGAAGTATGCATAATCGTCACAGCACTGTACAAGTTGTGTTAACAATGGTGTTGTGTTTGTGTCATTGATATGGACAACTTGCACTCCAGATAAGTTTTGTATCAAAAGAGTATTATAGCCCCATATTTCAAATTCAATGCGTATTTTACTTTTACAAATGTATTATTGATTTTCAATTAAATAAGGAACAAATGATAAAAAATGAAACAAATGAAAAAAATTCAATTATTTGGACTGCAAAAAGCAAACATAGTATATACAAGCAAACTTTATACTTTGTTCTACATTCTAAGCCAATCATTTGCCAGTGTTGCACTCCACTTATTTCACATATTGCAATATATAACCCCAATAAGTTACATATTACATGATTTAACTCTTTGCATGCTGGGAAACTTGTGGGCTATAAATAGTTCAAAACTAGCGGACAAAAATCCATCATATTTTCTTTTATTCCTCCTTGTAAATATCATGAATATGTCTTGGAATTTCATTAGAATTGAGTCCTGAGGACTCGATTCTAATGAAATTCCAAGACATATTTACAGAGAGAAATAAAACATGTAGTCCTAATTTGTTTGGCGGATATTTTCGCCGCTAGCATGCAAAGAGTTAATGACTGACTACCTGTTCGACAGAAAATGGAAAATCAATACTCGAATGGAAGACTGCATTATAAACCTGGCTGTATGTTCACATATTGGCTTTTTAAGGAACTGAATGTGAACATTCGACCCTGTTAACCAAGCCTAAAATTACCTTAGCTGTTGACAGGATGTTAAACACCATTAACCCTTTCAACACCACAGACCTCTATAGAGACAATGTTTGCAAACAGTGCAGATCCAGATGAGCCGGCTCGTAACGAGCCGTCTCATCAGGATCTCCACTGTTTGTTAATAATTTTAAACGTCGTACAGATTACCCTTTTAGAAGAATGGGATAATTTGAATGAACAAAATTAATGAAATAGCGTGAAACATTGGCATGGAACATCCCATTAAGTTACTTGGTGTTGAAAGGGTTAAATGAATAAATCAAATGATCCCTGTGTTATCCCTGTAGCCACCCCGACCACCCACGAGCCCGGGGGCTGAGACCAACACACCAATGCGACCACGGGTCGCCCACGTGCGGCCATCTACTGACAGGTGAGTGCAGCTGCACCGAGATATGGACCACAATCAGACAGGATTGTCAATTTGCAGAAGGGGGGATATAGTGATAGTGTATTTACATGTGTGCATGCATGCGTGCAGTAGTAACGTGTTTCATTTCTTAATAACTTTGGTCACATCACCAATTTATTAATATTTTTAGCCAGGTTTTTTAAAAAAAAATCCAGGCTATTGGATTGGCGAAAGCCGGGCAGGCGGGCGGGCGGTTGGCGGGCGGCGTCCACAATCAATGTTAAGTTTTCGTGTTTGAGTCCATTTCTTTGTTACTGTACCACCTAGGACCACCAAACTTTCACAGCTTCATAATCAAGGGGTGCCCACCACATATCACTATCCAACATGTTACTTTTTTTGTAACTTCACCCATTTTTTCCGCGCAGTCGACTTAGCCATTTTCAATGTTAAGTTTTCGTGTTTAAGTCCATTTCTTTGGTACTGTACCACCTAGGACCACCAAACTTATCACAGCTTCATAATCAAGGGGTGCCCACCACATATCACTAACTTAGCCATTTCTAAATTTTTGTATACACTTCTATATAGGGTACACAGACTGTGTACACAACTCCTCTGAAATCATTCTGTCATTCGATCTGAAACTACACATGTCTTCAAATATTTTAACTTAGCCATTTTTTATACATTTTTGTATACAATTCTATGTAGGGTACAGAGTGTGTGTACTTGTGTACACAACTCCTCGGAAACCGTTCCGTCATTCGATATGAAACTATACACACGTCTTATACACATATTGAAGATGTGCACCTTGGTGTTTTTATGCCGAAAAAATATTTTTTAACAAAAATATCACGTTTTTAACTTAACCATTTTTTCTACATTTTTGTATCCAATTCTATATAATTTCTACTTCACACATCTCTACCTAAATTAGTATACCTGTGGGTGGTTGGTCGGGCGAATGTGACAGCGTAAATTAACAGTAGGGGCTCCTCCTTATAGGAATCACTATTTGCCTGGTTTGGCCCTCAGGTACGTTTTTATCTTTGGCTCTTTAGTTACCTGGGAGTTGAATTGGGTTATTGCCCATTATAAAAGTAGTAAGATTATTACTGATCCTACTGCTTTTGGGAGGGGCCAATTGATTCTGGTGTGGCGAGGACCTGGCATCAGATCAGGATTATTCTGATTTCAGGGCTGAATATATAGTTTTGTTATTGTAAATATTCAGTTCTGATTTTGGGATTTTCCCCCCATTTGTACATGTACTTGAACATGTACATGTACTTGTACAGGTAATATATGGGATTTAGTACTAAACCCATTGACCCGGCCTTAAATGACCTTGGCCGTTAAACCCCAACAAACAAACAAAAACAACATGAAGAGGAAGAAATAATGCTATGGATTTTCAAATTCTCATTGATGTTTCTTGCCTCGGTGACAGCTTCACATTTCTGCATCTTCGACGGGCGTATTTTGTGACTTACGACACTCTTGTTTACAAATAGCTTCAATCTTATTAGAAGTTTTTCAGAAGATACATGTTTTAATTAGGAACAAAATTTGCATAAATTATACAATTATTTAAACCTGTATTACTTTTGACTAACATGGAATATGTGGATAGGACTTCCGTCATTTTATTTTAAGTACCATTATCTGTCAGTTTCTGTAATAATACTTTAACCCTTACAATGCTGGGAACGAAAAGTGTCGTCTGCTGTTGCTTAATACAATGTAGTTTGCCCTTTGTCTCAATAAAAACATGGTTTAACAGCCCTTTAGAATCATTTCCATTGGAAATGATTCTAAAGTACTGTCAAACCATGTTTTTCATGAGTAAAAGGGTAAATAAAACAAACAGCAGACGACAAAATTTAATGCAGCATTGTAAGGGTTAAATGTTAGTACGGTTGGACTGGTTTATTCCAATGCCAATATATTTGAATATAATTTGTTTTGGGAAACCCTATCTTATAGGGGTTTCCCAAAACAAATTGTGTCCAAATATTGACGGTTGTTACGGTACTTTAATCCAGGAGTGCCCGCCACATCCATCTGACCGACACGGAGACACCTCGGAAGAGTTCCGACGACAGCGAAATCCTGCGATACAGTCGTGTCAGCTGTAACCTCATGTCGGACCCCGATATACAACACGCCATGTTTAAATCTGTCAGCGCGGAAAACCTGCCCAAGAGACAGCAGCCTCTACAGGTATGCTGTTGTGTTTATCTTTTTCCTTAACCCTTAGACCACTATCTTATTTATTTTTATACCCCCGCCACCGAATGGTGAGGGGGGCATATAGTATTACCGGCATCCGTACGTACGTACGTCCCGAAACCTTAACGCTCGGGTAAATGGCTTATAGTTTCTGTTTCTTTGCTCGGATCTGCTTCACATTTCACACACACATTGCTCAAATGCTCCTCTGCCACCCTGTGACAAATCCACATTAGTTCCGCCCCCGCTAAGCCCAGGGTCAAGGTCACAGACTTGGTGCATTTCAAACATAAACGCTCAGTTAAATGACTTATAATTTCTGTTTCCTTTCTCGGATCTGCTTCACATTTCACACACGCATTGTTCCAATGATCCTCTGCCATCCTGTGACAAATCCAAATTCATTCCGCCCCCGCTAAGCCCAGGGTCAGGGTCACAGACTTGGTGCATTTCAATCCTTAACGCTCGGGTAAATGACTTATAATTTCTGTTTCCTTGCTCGGATCTGCTTCATATTTCACAAACGCATTGCTCGAATGGTCCGCTACCTCCCTGTGACAAATCCACATTTGTCCCGCCCCCGCTGAGCCCAGGGTCAAGCTCACAGACTTGGTGCGTTCGAAACCTTAACGCTCGGGTAAATGGCTTATCATTTCTGTTTCCTTGCTCGGATCTGCTTGACATTTCAAACACGCATTGCTCCAATGGTCCTCTACCGCCCTGTGACAAATCCACATTCGTCCCGCCCCCGCTAACCCCAGGGTCAAGGTCACAGACTTGGTGCATTTCAAACCTTAACGCTCAGGGTAAATGACTTACAATTTCTGTTTCCTTTCTCGGAACTGCTTCACATTTCACACACGCATTGCTCCAATGGGCCGCTACCTCCCTGTGACAAATCCACATTTGTCCCGCCCCCGCTAAGCCCAGGGTCAAGTTCACAGACTTGGTGCATTTCAAACCTTAACGCTCGGGGTAAATTACTTCTTATGCCCCCACCACCAAATGGTGAGGGGGGCATATACTGTTACTGGCGTCCGTACGTACGTACGTACGTTCGTACGTCCCGAAACCTTAATGCTCATGTAAATGGCTTATAATTTCTGTTTCCTTTCTCAGATCTGCTTCACATTTCACACACGCATTGCTCCAATGGTCCTCTACCGCCCTGTGACAAATCCACATTCATCCCGCTAAGCCCAGGGTCAAGGTCACAGACTTGGTGCCTTCGAAACCTTAACGCTCGGGTAAATGGCTTATAAATTCTGTTTCCTTGCTCCGATCTGCTTCACATTTCACACACGCATTGCTCCAATGCTCCTCTACCGCCCTGTAACAAATCCACATTCATCCCGCCCCCGCTAAGCTCAGAGTCAAGGTCACAGACTTGGTTCCTTCGAAACCTTAATGCTCGGGTAAATGGCTTTTAATTTCTGTTTCCTTGCTTGGATCTGCTTCACATTTCACACACGCATTGCTCCAATGCTCCTCTACCGCCCTGCGAAAAATCCACATTCGTCCCGCCCCCGCTAAGCCCAGGGTCAAGCTCACAGACTTGGTGCGTTCCAAACCTTAACGCTCGCGTAAATGGCTTATAATCAAATATGCCTCGTTTTCTTTGGTTGCCAGCGGGGGCATTTGTGTGCCGACAGGCCACATTTCTAGTTTTTGTCTGCTATTTATTTTCTATTTTCCATTTTTATCATCAAAAACAAGGCTTTGACAGCATTTTAGAATAATTTACAACATGCTTTGACAGCACTTCAGAATCATTTCCAATGATTCTGAAGTGCTGTCAAACCATGTTTTTATTGAGAAATAAGGCAAGATATAAAAGCAACAGCAGACTGCAAACGAAGTGACCATTCTTTAAAGGAGATATAACCAGGTTATCATCATTTATATATCAAATAAAACAAATTTCACAGTAATCCGACCAGTATGTGCCGTTCTTTTACGGATTTCAAATTCCAGAGAGCCAGTTTTTCCAGCAATCATTGCATGACTAACTTCCCCTTATTTTGCTTACCACTGTTATTTCCCTTTACGGTCATGTGGGTCATATGACGTATCGGTAGTACTTCTGAAATGTATGCATAATACAATTATTACACTTAATAGTTCACTTAAGTGACTACTTAGAACTCCAGTTAATTAGATCGCTGATATAAATATATGGGACCCGAGCTGTATAAATATAAGAATGACCTAGTTACAAACTACATACTGAAATGCGACAGTGGGTGACAAAATGAACATACTGTGCAATTTCCAACAGCTGTAGGATACCAGTCTGTATATACCGTATATACCCGGGCGTCTATTAGAATCACCATTGGCTCCGAAGTCCAGGGTGGGCGTTTAATAGAGGCAAGTATTATTCAGCGAAGGGAAAATAATAAAAATATACGATTTTCTACTATCTGCATATTCTCAAACGTCTGACCCGACTTGATTGTAGTGAATGTCAGTCAGTTTATGGACATTTTGGACCAAGATGTTTCGGCCCACTTTCGTAATTATGGTACACTCGGTAAAAGTGTTTAAATACTTGTAATGTATATACAATGTATCAGATATATCAATACAACGTCAATCATTAATGCTGATCAGATTTACGCATATGGATGTTTCGGACTGTCACGGTTTCGGACCATGCCATGGACGTTTCGGCCCATGTACGTTTCGGTCCGTATCGATGTGATTAATTTCGGCCGATGGCCACGTCCAGAACAAGTCATATTTATTTTTCCTCATCTCCTAGGAAATATCGGCCAACAATCCAACATGATGTCAATTTCACCCATATTATATGAGATGGGTTTGAGATGCGTTGAAAATGGCGTCTCCGTAACTGTAAATTCTGATCACCCCGTATCCGTGCAAATAGCTACTGCCAATGAGGAATTTACTGTGACACCGGAAAAAGTTGAATTTCACTTCCGCTTTTGAAAGTGAAAGTAGCAATTATGTTGTTTTTTTTCCCGATTTTCAAGGAAATACTGGAAAGAAAAAGAAATCTAGTTGGACAATTGGCTCCGATTTTGTTTCAACTTAGTACTGGGCGTTTATTAGAGGTACAAATTTCGTGAAAATCAGCGAAAAAATAGGTCATTTTCAACGTAAAATGGGGGGATGGGCGTCTATTAGAGCATGGGCGTCTATTAGAATCTTTACTGTACATGTATTGATATTTACATCGTCCGGTTACAATCAATGTTTTCCCCGATAGTACTTACATATAATGCTAAAATCAGTCGTGCAACAGAGTAGACACTTATCAGAGCTGTTGGGTGCATATATGGATCTGGTTCTATGCTGGTCCAACTGTCATAACATCATTCTTGTAGGCCATTGTCCATTTTATTGTGTCAACATCCGCTGTACTTATCAGAGCGATTAATTGACCCGCCAATGGTCCTTGCCACAGGGCACTGCAACTGAGAAGGTGCAATAAGCCAAACACAACACAGGGCTTATAGGGCGTTTGCAACCAGTGTAGATCCAGTTCAACCTGTGCATCTGCAGTCTGAACAGGATTTGCACTTTTCTGCATTCCTTCAATGACACACTAACTAGATGGTATTTAGACTACAGGAGTGTTATATTTGATTAGGACCTACGGTACACGGGCCACAAATCACACAAACCCCATTTCTCCAGTCACAGTCTAAGGTATGTTTAATCAACGTAACCCCAATTTGGCAAAACAACGATTTTCTTCTGGAAAACATCTTTAGTTTTTAACATCAAGTCCAAACATTTTCTATTTATTTGAAACAAGTCAGTAGGCAAATAGATTAGAAATAGTAAAGAACTTTGCTGTCCATATGAAAATTGAATATGTAATTCTTTTTATCTGTCAAAGAACAAATTGTGATTTAGTTATATTTTAGTATTCGAAAACAGTATTTACTGAAAAATAATGGAGCGGACATTCAAGTTACGCAATTTTAGTCGTACAATATAACAATCATCCATGTGTAAAAACAAACACATCAAGAACTGTAGAAAACATCCTGATGTACACAGTTTATCTATTATTCCATGTTTGTCAAACTGGACTCAACCAATCAGCTTGGCATAGATGTAGCCTCGCGGATTCAATAGACACCTTCCGTATTATTGTTGACATCCGGCGGGCAACTGTTTGAACGTAGCTTCACACGCCTGTCACTGACTAGGACAGATAAACAAAATGGATTCAACCAATCAGCATATAATAGGTGTGGCTTCTTTGAATTCAGAATACACCTGTCCCAAAATACACTTCCCTATTTGCCTGCGTCAAATCATCGGATAAGTTGTTTGCTATGCCGAACTATCAAGGACCAGGGCGGCATCCATTGAACGTAGCTACACACGCGTGTCACTGATTATTTCAGCTCAAAATAAAGAATTACTTTCAACTCGAAATTGTCAAAACACAAGTATGCTGAAGTGACTATCTGCAAAGCATTGCAGAATCAATTTACGAAATGTCGGAGATTATGTCGGCATTTTGTAAAAATCTTTTTAGAAATTTAACATTTAATTCCACATTTTTTTCTGATTCTGGCTCTGCTGTCTTTCTGACCGTGAAGTATAACTAGGCAAAGGAAAAAATAATGATTAACGTATATATTAAACGACAAAAGCAAAGAACTTATGCAACAAATAAACGATGTCCGTAAATCCAAATGGTATTACAGTGGAACTTCGATAGGTCGAACACTGTGCGGGATTAATTATTAGTTTGAGCCATTCCGTGACAGTTTCAGATCTAGGTTCGCAATTGAGGCGGTCAATGCACTAAGTGAAAAAAGTCACCATTACGGTACCTTGTTTCCTTTATGCACTTACCTTTCAGTTATGGTTGATCGTCATTGACAATTGCCAATCTTCACTGTATATTCTATACATTTACACTGTTGGTCGTTTATTAACAGACACAGACATTAATAAAATAAAGAAAGCGGTAACTCCATCGTTGTTTTTATTATTTACATACCCATTACACATCAACAGAACACAAGCTATTTATAAATGGCCTACGTGGCGTAACGCATGTATCGGCGGACTTGATTGTTCCATCCGATTGGGATTCTAATCTGCGGATCATATGAGATGCATTACTTGATTTTGTATCTAAGACATGTGCGTAATTTCAAGAAAAATATTTGATACAAAAGTTACGATATTTTCCTTGAATGACATCGAAAGTTGACAAAATTTACAGAGCAAATGCGGCTCTTGAGAATTTCAACAACTTTCAACATTATTCCGGAAAATATAATAGATTTTGTAAATATTTTTCATGAAGTTACGCGCATGTTTGTAGGTACAAAATCACATGGCTCGTGTTATACTGTAACATCAATAGAGGCTTGCACGCGATTTAAATTTTCTGTTCTACTGTACCGAAAATGTAAATCACGTGCAACCCAGTCGTGATTATCATTAGACTAACCGCTGTCGCTGGCCAAATGATTCGCCCCAGCACGACTTTGGACCTTGAAAGTTTAGTTTTTGACACCTGTAAGTCCATGTCATTACACGAAACACTGTACAAGTTATTCACAAGAATTACCCCTTTAATTAACAACTTCGTCAACGTTGGTTAATGCTTAATTGTTACATATTCTGGTCACTTTTCGCCATTTTCTACGCTCAAATGACCACTTGAAATTTGTTTGGTCAAATGGTCAACAATAGGTGTGAAGTTCAATCAACTGACCTGGCGACAGTAATATGACATGTTCGAGTATTGATGTTGTTTATAGTGCAATTTTACGCTACGGGGCATGATAGTGGTTCGAGGCAATGGGGGTTGTTTGACTTTTGCAAGTTCGACTTTTCCCGGGTAGTTTTAATGTAATTACATGTATATAGGAATTTTGCCGGGACCGCGAGGCTAGTTCGAGGTAAGCAAGGGTGACGCGTTTTCCCGGGTTCGAGTTATCGAAGCTCAACTGTATATAAAATAGGGTTTCCCAAAACAAATTATATTCAAATATATTGACATTGGAATAAACCAGTCCAACCGTACTAACCTTTAACCCTTACAATGCTGCATTAAATTTTGTCATCTGCTGTTTGTTTTATTTGCCATTTTACTCATGAAAAACATGGTTTGACAGTACTTTAGAATCATTTCCAATGGAAATGATTCTAAAGTGCTGTTAAACCATGTTTTTATTGAGAAAAAGGGCAAAATATTAAGCAACAGCAGACGGCACCTCGGAAGAGTTCCGACGACAGCAACATCCTGCTATACAATCGTGTCAGCTGTAACCTCATGTCGGACCCCGATATACAACACGCCATGTTTAAATCTGTCAGCGCGGAAAACCTACCCACGAGATAGCAGCCTCTACAGGTATGATGTTGTGTTTATCTTTTTCCTTAACCCACAGACCGCTATCTTATATAATTTTTTTTGTCTGCTCTTTATTTTCTATTTTCCATTTTTATCATCAAAAACATGCTTTGACAGCACTTTAGAATAATTTACAACATGCTTTGACAGCATTTCAGAATCATTTCCATTGGAAATGATTCTGAAGTGATGTCAAACCATGTTTTTATTGAGAAATAAGGCAAGATATAAAAGCAACAGCAGACTGCAAACGAATTGACCATTAATTCTTTAAAGGAGATATAACCAGGTTATCATCATTTATATATCAAATAAAACAAATTTCACCGTAATCCGACCAGTATGTGCCGTTCTTTTACGGATTTTATATTCCGGAGAGCCAGTTTTTCCAGCAGTCACTGCATGACTAACTTCCCCTTATTTTGCTTAACACAGTTATTTCCCTTTACGGTCATGTGGGTATATGACGTATCAGTAGTACTTCTGAAATGTATGCATAATACAATTATTACTCTTAATAGTTCACTTAAGTGACTACTTAGAACTCCAGTTAATTAGAGTGCTGATATAAATATATGGGACCCGGGCTGTATAAATATAAGAATGACCTAGTTACAAACTACATACTGAAATGCGACAGTGGGTGACAAAATGAACATACTGTGCAATTGCCAACAGCTGTAGGATACCAGTCTGTATATACATGTATTTATATTTACATCGTCCGGTTACAATCTATGTTTTCCCCGATAGTACTTATATATAATGCTAAAATCAGTCGTGCAACAGAGTAGACACTTATCAGAGCTGTCAGGTGCATATATGGACCTGGTGCTATGCTGGTCCAACTGTCATAATGCCATTCTTGTAGGCCATTGTCCATTGTATTGTGTCAACATCCGCTGTACTTATCAGAGCGATTAATTGCCCCGCCAATGGTCCTTGCCACAGGGCACTGCGACTGAGAATGTGCAATAAGCCAAACACAACACAGGGCTTATAGGGCGTTTGCGACCAGTGAAGATTCAGTTCAACCTGTGCATCCACACAGTCTGAACAGGATTTGCACTTTTCAGCATTCCTTCAATGACACACTAACTAGATGGTATTTAGACTACAGGAGTGTTATATTTGATTAGGACCTACGGTATATGGGCCACAAATCACATAAACCCCATTTCTCCAGTCACAGTCACATATAGGTCCAAGGTATGTTTAATCAACGTAACCCCAATTTGGCAAAACAACGATTTTCTTCTGGAAAACATCTTTAGTTTTTAACATCAAGTCCAAACATTTTGTATTTATTGGAAACAAGTCAGTAGGCAAATAGATTAGAAATAGTAAAGAATTGTACTGTCCATATGAAAATTGAATATATAATTGTATCCCCCGGACTCCGTCGGGGGATACTATGGATTTGACAGCGGGCCACGTCCGCGTCCGCCGCAGACACTTCTTGTCCGGAGCATAACTCGAACACCCTTTGGAATATTTTCATGAAACTTCACACATGCATAGACCACGACCCGAATGTGTGTCGCGCACAAGAATGACAACTCTTGCATAGCTAATTTTTTAGTTATCTCCCTTTTTGTTTCTCACACTGATTTCGTGTCCGGAGCATAACTCCACCACCCTATGGAATATTTTCATGAAACTTCACACATGCATAGACCACGACCCGAAGGTGTGTCGCGCACAAGAATGACAACTTTTGCATAGCTAATTTTTGAGTTATCTCCCTTTTCAGCTCGACTATTCGAAGAATAAGTAGAGCTTATGTTGTCACCCCGGCGTCGGCGTCGGCATCACCGTCACGCCTTGGTTAAGGTTTTTAGTCAAGCTTGTATATGGAATACTACTGGCCCTACACCCACCATACTTGTACAACTTCATCTCCTAGTGATGCACATCAATAACCCCTGATCTATATTTCATTTTGACCTACATTTCCTCTTGAATTACTTGGTTAATTCCCCTTGGTTAAGGTTTTTAGTCAAACTTGGTTAAGGTTTTTAGTCAAGTTTGTATATGCAATACTACTGGCCCTACACCCACCATACTTGGACAACTTCATCTCCTAGTGATGCATATCAATAACCCCTGATCTATATTTGACCTTGACCTATATTTCCTCTTGAATTACTTACTTAATTCCCCTTGGTTAAGGTTTTTAGTCAACCTTGGTTAAGGTTTTTTTTCAAGCTTGTACATTGAATACTATTGTGCATCCAGACACCATACTTCGACAACCTTCTAACACTTGGGTAAATATCTTATACTTCCTGTTTTCTTTCATGGATCATGGATCATCTTCATATTTCATATACGCATTGCTCTAATGGTCCTCTACCGCCCTGTGCCAAATCCACGTTCGTCCTGCCCCACCAATCCCAGGGTCAAGGTCACATACTTGGTGCTTCAAAAACTTTAACGCTCAGGTAAATATCTTATAATTTTTATTTCCATTCACGGATCAACTTCATATTTCATATACGCGTTGCTCTAATGGTCGTCTACCGCCCTGTGCCAAATCCACGTTCGTCCTGCCCCCGCCAAGCCCAGGGTCAAGGTCACATACTTAGTTGCTTCAAAAAACTTTAATGCTCGGGTAAATATCTTATAATTTCTGTTTTCTTTCATGGATCATCTTCATATTTCATATACGCATTGCTCTAATGGTCCTCTACCGCCCTGTGCCAAATCCACGTTCGTCCTGCCCCCGCCAATCCCAGGGTCAGGTCACATACTTGGTGCTTCAAAAACTTTAATGCTCAGGTAAATATCTTATAATTTTTCTTTCCATTCACGGATCAACTTCATATTTCATATATGCGTTGCTCTAATGGTCCTCTACCGCCCTGTGCCAAATCCATGTTCGCCCCGACCCCGCCAAGCCCAGGGTTAACATCATATACTTAGTGCTTCAAAAACTTTAACGCTCAGGTAAATATCTTATAATTTCTGTTTTCTTTCACGGATCAGCTTCATATTTCATATATGCATTGCTCTAATGGTCCTCTACCGCCCTGTGCCAAATCCACGTTTGTCCTGCCCGCCAAGCCCAGGGTCAAGGTCACATACTTGGTGCTTCAAAAACTTTAACGCTCAGGTAAAAGAAAATTTTGACTTGCAATTTGGCCTCATTTATTATCAAAGCGATATGTGGGACATCCGTGTTCTATGAACACATTTTCTAGTTTATTAAACTTCACACATGCATAGAAGACGACCCAAAGGTGTGTCGCACGTAAGAATGACAACTCTTGCGTCGTTAATTTCTTAGTTATCTCCCTTTGTTGTTTCGTGCACTGATTTCGTGTCTGGAGCATAACTCGAACACCCTTTGGAATATTTTCATGAAACTTCACACATGCATAGACCACGACCCTAAAGGTGTGTCCTGCAAGAATGACAACTCTTGCATCACTAATTCTTTAGTTATCTCCCTTTGTTTTTCCGTCACTGATTTTGTCTCCGGAGCATAACTCGAACACCCTTTTTTCAAACTACTTGTGTATCTGGGGAGGGGGATACACATGTGCTTGTCGACAAGCGTCCATTTCTAGTTATTTTTAATTTTTAAACTTTTTTTTTCCATTTTTTTTTTTCATTTTTTTTTTCAAATTCTTTTTCAATTTTTGTCTAGTAGCATAAGGTTGTAAGTGCTATATACAGACTATTCACCTGTGCATGTGCTAGCATGTGCAACTGACCACTGACCACTTACAGGTAATTTGTACAGGTAAATGATTATATTACATTTCCTTAAACTGTGTTGAAAATATTTTGGCAATATGTGGACCTGTGCATATATGATATGTAGATAAATATAGGACTATTAAAAAACATTCTGGGCTCCAGTAGGGAGCATTATTTTTTTATTTTTTTTTAAATTTAATTTTTTTTTTTCCATTTTTTTTTTACATTTTTTTTAATTTTTTAACTGACCACTAACTTATTACAGGTAATTTATACAGGTACATTATTGCATTTCCGTAAACTGTGTTGACAATATTGTGGCAGTATGTGGACCTGTGCAGATATATGTAGATAAATATAGGACTATTAACAAAAATTCTGGGCTCCAGTAGCGAGCATTATTTTTTTTTGTATATTACATTTCCGTAAACTGTGTTGAAAATATTGTGGCATTATGTGGACCTGTGCAGATATATGTAGATAAATATAGGATTATTCAAAAAAAATTCTGGGCTCCAGTAGCAAGCATTATTATTTTTGATTTTTAAACTTTTTTTTTCCATTTCTTTTTTTCATTTTTTTTTTTCAAATTCTTTTTCAATTTTTGTCTAGTAGCATAAGGTCGTAAGTGCTATATACAGACTATTATCATATAATAAAACAATTATTGACTAGTGAGCCATAGAATATAATGTGATATTCTATGGCTCACTAGTCAATAATTATATAATATGTTCGGGCCAGTGAAAAGTGCTTTCGGGCCCAGGCGGCGAGGCATTTGATTCCGCGGAATTCTTGTTTACTTATCTCCCTTTGTTGTTTCGTGCTCTGATTTTGTATCCAGAGCATAACTCGAACACCCTTTGGAATATTTGTATGCCCCACCACGATAGTGGAGGGGGCATTTAGTGTTACCCTTGTCCGTCCGTCCGTCCGTCCGTCCGTCCGTCCGCACACACGAATGGGTACTTGTTGTAAGCGTACGGGGATCTTATTGGGTAGGGTTAGGATAGTGTTGGGTACTCTTGTTGGGTATTTTTATACCCACTTTTTTTGTAAAAAAAAAACCGGGTATATTGTTTTCGTCACGGGTGTCCGTCCGTCCGTACGTCCGTACGTCCGTCCGTACGTCCGTCACGTTTCTTGTAACTCGAAAAACTTTTTCACCTTCATACCTACGCGCCTGATATTTGGTATGTAGCTTCGTTATCATGTGCAGATGCGCAAAGTGAATTTGGATTTTTGATCCGACCCTCCATCATGGATTATTCTCCCCCTTTCGGACTCAGAATTTCCCATTTTTTCCTCGTAACTCGAAAAACTTTTCACCTTCATACCTAGCGCCTGATATTTGGTATGTACCTTCGTTATCATGTGCAGATGCGCAAAGTGAATTTAGATTTTTGATCCGACCCTCCATCATGGATTATCTCCCCCTTTCGGACTCAGAATTTCCCATTTCTCCTCGTAACTCGAAAAACTTTTTCACCTTCATACCTATCGCGCCTGATATTTGGTATGTAGCTTCGTTATCATGTGCAGATGCGCAAAGTGAATTTGGATTTTTCATCCGACCCTCCATCATGGATTATCTCCCCCTTTCGGACTCAGAATTTCCCATTTTTTTATTTTTCCCTCGTAACTCGAAAAACTTTTTCACCTTCATACCTACGCGCCTGATATTTAGTATGTACCTTCGTTATGTGCAGATGCGCAAAGTGAATTCCCATTTTTGATCCGACCCTCCATCATCGATTACCTCCCCCTTTCCGACTGAGAATTTCCCATTTTTTCCTTTTTCCTTGTAACTCGAAAAACTTTTTCACCTTCATACCTACGCGCCTCATATTTGCTATGTAGCTTCGTTATCATGTGCACATGCGCAAAGTGAATTCGGATTTTTTATCCGACCCTCCATCATGGATTACTTCCCCCTTTCGGACTTACCATTTGGGGAAAGTGGGTATATTGCGATGGCGCGCCATCGACTTTTTCTAGTTATAGAGTAAAAACCCAACAAGTATTCATTCGTAGGAACGTGCGTCCCGTCCTCCCGTCGTCCCGTCCGTCCATCCGTCCGTCCGTCCGTCACAAAACTTTAACACTCGGGTAAATGTCTCATAATTTCTTCATCCTTCGACCGATCTCCTTCATATTTCATATACACATTGCTCTAATGGTCCTCTACCGCCCTGTGTCAAATCCACGTTCGTCCTGCCCCCGCCAAGCCCAGGGTTGAGATCACATACTTAGTGCTTCAAAAACATTAACGCTCAGGTAAATCTCTTATAATTTCTGTTTTCTTTCACGGATCAGCTTCATATTTCACATATGGATTGCTCTAATGGTCCTCTACCGCCCTGTGCCAAATCCACATTCGTCCTGCCCCCGCCAAGCCCAGGGTCAAGGTCACATACTTGGTGCTTCAAAAACTTTAACGCTCAGGTAAAAGAAAATTTTGACTTGTAATTTGGCCTCATTTATTATCAAAGCGATATGTGGGACATGAACACATTTTCTAGTTTATTAAACTTCACACATGCATAGAAGACGACCCAAAGATGTGTCGCACGTAAGAATGACAACTCTTGCGTCGTTAATTTCTTAGTTATCTCCCTTTGTTGTTTCGTGCACTGATTTCGTGTCCGGAGCATAACTCGAACACCCTTTGGAATATTTTCTTGAAACTTCACACATGCATAGACCATGACCCTAAAGGTGTGTCACTCAAGAATGACAACTCTTGCATCACTAATTTTTTAGGTATCTCCCTTTGTTTTTCCGTCACTGATTTTGTCTCCGGAGCATAACTCGAACACCCTTTTTTCAAACTACTTGTGTATCTGGGGAGGGGGATACACATGCACTTGTCGACAAGCATCCATTTCTAGTTTTAATTATTTTTATCTGTCAAAGAACAAATTGTGATTTAGTTATATTTTAGTATTCGAAAACAGTATTTACTGAAAAATAAGGGAGCGGACATTCAAGTTATCAATTTTAGTCCTGCAATATAACAATCATCCATGTGTAAAAACAAACACATCAAGAACTGTAGAAAACATCCTGATGTGCACAGTTTATCTATTCTTCCATGTTTGTCAAACTGCCATGGACTCAACCAATTAGCTTAGCATAGGTGTGGCCTCGCGGATTCAATAGACACCTGCCGTATTATTGTTGACATCCGGCGGGCAACTGTTTGAACGTAGCTTCACACGCCTGTCACTGACTAGGACAGATAAACAAAATGGATTCAACCAATCAGCATATAATAGGTGTGGCTTCGTTGAATTCAGAATACACCTGTCCCAAAATACACTTCCCTATTTGTCTGCGTCAAATTATCGGATAAGTTGTTTGCTATGCCGAACTATAAAGGACCAGGGCGGCATCCAGTGAACGTAGCTACACACGTGTCACTGATTATTTTAGCTCAAAATAAAGAATTAATATGTCAGCATTTTGTAAAAAAAAAATTAGAAATTTAACATTTAACGGCTGTCTTTCTGACCGTGAAGTATAACTAGGCGAAGGAAAAAATAACGATTAACGTATATATTAAACGACAAAAACAAAGAACTTATGCAACAAATAAACGATGTCCGTAAATCCAAATGACATTACAGTGGAACTTCGATAGGTCGAACACTATGCGGGATTAATTATTAGTTCGAGCCATCCCGTGACAGTTTCAGATCTAGGTTCGCAATTGAGGCGGTCAGTGTACTAAGTGAAAAGTCACCATTACGGTACCTTGCTTCCTTTTGTGCACTTACCTTTCAGTTATGGTTGATCGTCATTGACAATTGCCAATCGTCACTGTATATTCTATACATTTACACTGTTGGTCGTTTATTAACAGACACAGACATTAATAAAATAAAGAAAGCGGTAACTCCATCTTTGTTTTTATTATTTACACACCCATTACACATCAACAGAACACAAGCTATTTATAAATGGCCTACGTGGCATAACGCATGTATCGGCGGACTTGATTGCTCCGTACGATTGGGACTCTAATCTGCCGATCATATGAGATGCGCTACTTGATTTTGTATCTAAAGACATGTGCATAATTTCAAGAAAAATATTTAATACAAAAGTTACGATATTTTCCTTGAATGACATCGAAAGTTGACAAAATTTACAGAGCAAATGCGGCTCTTGAGAATTTCAGCATCTTTCAACATTATTTCCGGAAAATATCATAGATTTTGTAAATATTTTTCATGAAATTATGCGCATGTTTGTAGGTACAAAATCACATGGCTCGTGTTATACTGTAACATCAATAGAGGCCTGCACGCGATTTAAATGTTCTGTTCTTCTGTACCGAAAATGTAAATCACATGAAACCCAGTCGTGATAATCATTTGATTAACCGCTGTCGCTGGCCAAATGATTTGCCCCAGCACGACTTTGGACCTTGAAAGTTAAGTTTTTTACACCTGTAAGTCCATGTCATTACACGAAACACTGTACAAGTTATTCACAAGAATTACCCCTTTAATTAACAACTTTGTCAACGTTGGTTAATGCTTAATTGTTACATATTCTGGTCACTTGTCGCCATTGTCTACGCTCAAATGACCACTTGAAATTTGTTTGGTCAACTGGTCAACAATAGGTTTGAAGTTCAATCAACTGACCTGGCGACAGTAATATGACATGTTCGAGTATTGATGGTGTTTATAGTGCAATTTTACGCTACGGGGCATGATAGTGGTTCGAGGCAATGGGGGTTGTTCGACTTTTGCAAGTTCGACTTTTCCCGGGTAGTTTTAATGTAATTATATAGGAATTCTGCCGGGACCGCGAGGCTAGTTCGAGGTAAGCATGGGTGACGCGTTTTCCCGGGTTCGAGTTATCGAAGTTCAACTGTATATAAGAAACCTATATCCACCAATCAGGTAAGCTGTACTACTGCTACGTCATAGCGGTTATTTTACAGCGCCACCTCGCACCAGTAGGTCACAGTAACAGGAGAGATAAGCGATGACCAATTCATTGCCTGGCTCTGTATAGGTGTCAGATACGGTGCGATAGGAGAAATCTCAATATCACGAAAAATACAAACGAACCGGAAATCAGTTATTATGGTCGCCTTTTTAGAGCATTTAGAAGAAAAATAAATAGTCTGTAATGTGACCTTTAATGAATAAAACTATGGGCTGTTGCGTTTACTGGGTTGTACAATACATTTGGTCTGTTTAAAGTGCGTGGAGTCCGAAGGACTACTCACAAACTTTCCTGTTACTCTCTGTTATCTCTCCCGTTACTGGTACACCCAAGTAAACGCTGCAGCCCATGGTTATCTCTCCCGTTACTGGTACACCCAAGTAAACGCTGCAGCCCATGGTTTTATTACATATATTTACACTGAATTTTTTGATAGTTTCATAAATGTAAATAACCAAATATTAACCTTAAAAGGCGGGAACCGAAAAGTGTCGTCTGCTGTTGTTTCACATTTTGTATTCTTTCTCAATAAAAACATGGTTTGATAGCACTTTAGAATCATTTCCATTGGAAATGATTCTAAAGTGCTGTCAAATCATGTTTTTCATGAGACAAATGGAAAATAAAACCTGATCAGCAGACGATAAATTCTAATTCAGCACTGTAAGGGTTAAGATTAATCTTGTTTTACGTCATTTTGTCGCAATTCCTGGAACAGCGACGTTGCCGGTCACTAGCGTGCAGTTATTGACAACCTCGTGGAAATTAATGACGTCAAACGAAATTTAACCAATCGACGACATCGCGCGACGTCACGTGGATCTAATGTATTGTAGTGTATTGGGATGTAAACACAATACGTCAAATGGGCGTTTGCATTATGAATTTCTAATAGGTGTGACAGTGACAGCGAGATGTTTGATGTGGACATTGACTGTGAAAAGTGATCTTATAACGTATGCGACCAACATAGCCCCATATCAGACTGCTCAGTCGCGCAGTCTGATCTGAAGCGGATTTCATCAAAATTGCAAAGTATACTTATCTAGCAAAGTATACTTTGAGGGAGTAACCATTGTTTTCCCAAAATGCATTATTTCATAGATAACTAACCACTGCATATATTTGATGATTAAAAGTATGCAGAATTATTATACTGAATTTATTACATTATCACAGCCAAAATGGCAGAGCCTCGCCCATCCCGTTTCCTGAGCCTTGCCAGATATTTTTCCCCATTCACGGCACTAACCTACTATTCTCTATTTCTCCACATTTCAGAACTCGGATAGCAGTGGGACTATCACCAGCAACTCTGACTCCGACATCGACACCGATGACGTCCCGTATATAGACGAGCATTGTTACATAACGAAGCCGACTGATTCCTCGTTTATATCCTACACTAGTCTGCTGGAAGGAGACGATAATGACAGCGGAATTGTTGTAAAAGCGTCGTCACAATCCTCATTAAAGTCATCGTCTCAGTCGTCGTTGGATAAAAATATCTCGCATTCCGATTTGGATGTAAGTTCGGAAAGGGTGACGACTTCATTTGCAGCGAATTCTAATCTGGAGACAAATGTATCGCGACCGCGGCCTGCACCGCGGAAAAGTATCGGCACAAATGATCAGTTGATCCGACCTCAGAATCTTGATGCCAATTCGATAGGTTTAGGAAAGCCTCCGATTGTTTCCAGGAGAAAATCACTAGAGAAGTCAGCGGACGAATTATTGATAAATTTAGTGTCGCCCACGGATCCTGATAAGACGCCAGTACAGGATCCAAGTACCGAGATTGAGTTCTCCAGTCACGTGCAATATCACAACTCTCCCAATACTCCCAACAGTTACAATCGCAGAAGTATTTCGCGGACTAATGCTATGAAAATGCCAGCGGATGTGACACCAAGGCGGCCCAGTATACGACGAGAGCAGTCGCCAATGTCGGCTGACGAGCAGACACCGACTGGTACCATGTCGTCATTTGATCCATTGTTTGGCGAGCAGTCTGATATCCCACCACTTCCACCGCGAGGTGTGAAAAAGTCCAGTGAAAGTCCACAGTCATCGACATCCCAAACTAACTTAAACAATAACGCCGATTCCGATCTGTTACTAAAATCTTGGAATCTAGGTCAGATAGCATCTGTAGCCAATACTCCAAATTATAACTACAATCAGCCAGCCTCTAGTCCCAGTGTGGCCCCGCGACACGGTTTTCAGACAATGACCAGTTCTCCTTATTATTCTCAGTCACCGCAAATACAAAGTCCATACCCTAGTAGACCACCTCCTGCCACTTGTAGACCACCTCCTGCTGTAGCACAGGGAATTCTGGGAACTCCAATGTCAATGTCACCTCCAGAACTTCCTCCCAAGCCAAGGACACTCGAGACTGCTTCAGTGTTTTCCTCCCCTAAATCAGCGGCTTCTTCTGGACTATTCCAGCCACAGTCTGGATCAAAACTGGAAGTGAAGGAACCTGCCTCGGATCCGTTTGCAGATTTGATCAACCTGAAGCCTTCGAAACCTTCAACCTCACCACAGCCAGCGAAAAAAAAATGGGAAACATTTGAATAATTGCGGCTATGACTGGAGAAATGGGGATTATAGAATGTGTGTCTTGTGTGGCTCCTGTAGCCTATTTCACCAACATTGCAAAGTATACTTATCTAGCAAAGTATACTTTGAGGGAGAAATTTTCAATTTTAGGATAAATTTATAAATTGTTATTATACTGAATTTATTACATTATCACAGCCATTTTGGCTGTGATAATGTAATACATTCAGTATAATAATTCTGCATACTTTTAATCATCAAATATATGCAGTCGTTAGTTCTATATGAAATAATGCATTTCTGTAGCCTGATCACGATCTACATTGCTTGTTATAGAGGTGTTTCATTGATGGAATGGCGAACAGTGCAGATCCTGATCAGACTGTGGATGCACAGGCTGATCTGGATCTACACTGGTCACAAAACTCATAAGCCCTATTTCTCCAGTTACAGCCACAAGTCGATGTTGGAACAAAGGCCTGCTCTGGAGACACAATGAATTATGAATTGCCCAAACCGATTTGGAAATAAGAGCTAAGTGAATCTGGTTGGGTGATGACCTGGCACGTGATCAGGTTATTATAATTTCAAGGTTGAATATCTAAAAAAATTAAAGAATTGGTATTCTACCAAAGCCTCGGCTGGCGCGACATGCGGGCCGCAGCCATCTAGTTCTGTAAATATTCAGTTCTGATTTTGGTATCCCCCCCCCCCAGGCTGTGAAACACCATTAAATAATAAATAATAAAATAACAATCAATAAAATCAATAGTTACAAAACCCATAAGCCTAGTTTCTTGAGTCACAGGGACTGTGTATGACGAGATACGTCGCTCCCATGGCAGGTCTTCATTAGTCAATTACCAATGCATTTTTGAGAAGTATCGAAACAAATTCCATGTTGGTCTTGTGCTGATCTGAATGAGTTGATGCATCTGTTTGTCTTATTCGTTCGAATCATGTATGTCATAGATGAACGCCGTGTGAACGCGAGATGAGATGTGAAACGGCGGTACATTTGTTTCCATGTACGAGTTGAAACTACTGTCTGTTTCACGAAACCTTCCCAAATTTTACGGCCATATAAACAATGGAAAAACATTTTTTTTTTTTTTGGATAATATTAAATTTTAGCAAAATTTAAGAAAGAGCCTTCTTTTTATTTCATTAAATTTGGTCGAATATTGATTTTATTGTTTGATCATTTCCAAGATATCTAGCTAGGTTTCAGCATCAATTTTCATAATCTTTCGTTTTTCGACACCTCCAGGTTCTCCGCCTCTTTTTTTTCCCCCATGTTAAATTCTCATAGAAAATTCATTTTTCGTAATAAAATCATTATTTTACCAAATTTCACGAAATAAAAACACTCGTTCTTAAATTTTATTAAAATTTAATATTATTGAAAAACAAATATTGTTTTTGCATTGTTTATATGGCCATACAATTTGGGCAGGTTTTGTGAAACAGACAGTAGATATGTGTGTGTGCTATTTGCTCAAGTTGTCTTGCCATGTTGATAATTTATCACTCAGAGAACTGGGGGCTGTTTCACTAAACTTTGTAAGACTAAAATGTTTGTAAGCGCAAAATTGTGATAGTCTGTAAATATCACATTAACAATGTTTTCTTGTAAACAATTATTGGATTTACATTTATTGAGCATAGGCTGCATATGCAGCCTATGCTCAATAAATGTAAATCCATCAATTAAAATTTACAGACGATCCTAAATTTGCGCTTACGAACATTTTAGTCGTACGAAGTTTAGTGAAATGGGCCCCAGATGGCTAACGTTTGACGCATGCTTTGAAGTGTTTGTCAACATTAAATATATGTCCTGCCATAAATAAACATATGCTTCTGACTATGCTTCTGGCCATTGGAAATTAATTAGTAGTAGACTTCGTCCAAAATTGGGATAAGGGTCGGTTTTAATTTTTTTTAACATAATTGGTTTAAATTAATGTGAAAACCAATAATTTGTAAACAACAAAAAACAGCATGACAATACATATTGGAAAATAAAAATAAAATAGTCTGGGCCTGATTGCTAGAAAAACCTCTGTTTCCAGACTCTGGCAATTTATTTTAAAGAGGGTGGAGTGGGGATGAGACTTGTAAATTCATTTTCTCCGGCCAATTTGCTACAGTCAATGTATAAACCCAAGCTCGTGATGTTTTCTGTTTATTCAAATTATTGTTGCATTGTAAAACGCTCGCACTGTCAAACTTTTTGATAAATTTAACTTCAGCTCAGTAGCTTCCCTAACGATCAGGGGCTACTCTTATTGTGCTGGTTGCATTTTATTACGCTGAATATTTCCTTTCCGTGTGATTGTTCACATATTTATTTTTTTATGTTTTTGTACACATTTGCAGGGTAAACCGTATATTAATGGAATATGCTGTGTACCATGGTTACCTATTTTTTACATTTGGCTCTCGGAATAGATTTTATTCACTCATAAGAAGAGAAATCTCAGATACGGTGTGTAGTTTGCGACGTGAAAACCACATGGTTATATGAAGTCTGTTCATTAGCGATACACATATAAATGTGTCTGTGACTGGAGAAATGAGGCTTATGGGTTTTGCGACCAGTGTAGATCCAAATCAGACTGTGCTTCCGCACAGTCTGATCAGGATCTGTACTGTTCGCTAGTCCATCAATAAAACATCCGTCGTGCTATGAACAAGCCATAATGAATGGCTATTGGAATGTCGTATTTGATCAGGAGCTGGTCACAAATCCCATAAGCCCCATTTCTCCAGACACAGTCACAAATGATGGAAAGCATTGCACATCATAGCCATTGTGATCCGTGTAGACCAACTTCAGATCATTGGGGCCGTTTCACTGAACTTTGTACGACTAAAATGTTTGTAAGTTCAAAATTATGATAGTACATGTATGTAACTTTCACATTAACAATGTTTTCTTGTAAACAATTATTGGATTTACATATATCGAGCATAGACTGCATATACAGCCTATGCTCAATAAATGTAAATCCATCAATAGAAATTTCCAGACAATCCTAAATGTGTACTTACGAACATTTTAGTCGTGCGAAGTTTAGTGAAACAGACCCCTGCTCTGCGCGTGTTTGCCATGTAATCATTAAGACTGTGATAACATTACATTTGTATATATCAGTGCGTTTGTAAAATCAACAACAAAACATTGAAAGTTGACACAAAATTTAGAACCCATGCGGAATTAAATTCCACACGGGCTCTGTGTGGTGGTTGGTCGCGGGCATGCGAAGCGTAATTTTAACGACCAGAGACCTTGTTTGGCCCTCGCATACGTTTTTGGTAATCTCATATGTGAGAGTTGAATTTTGTGAAACCCCTTTATATGAGTAAGGCGTAAAAAAAAAAAAAAATTGTTTCCACTAACCCGACCGACCCCATTTTTTTCCGCCCACCCAACATTTTTTTTGTCATATCGGTAATCTTTTTGATAAAAACAGTATATTTTCACTAACCCATAGTGGGTTAACATATCCAGTACAAAAAGTGTGTCGTGAATGGGGAAAAAAAATCGAGAAAAAAAAAAAGTTTTGCCTACCTACCTACCCTATTTTTTTCCATGTGTTTTTTTTGGCCTAATACGATTATTCGTAATCGTCACGAGCCGACTCATGTGGATCTACATTTTTTGCCAATACCACCATGCAGGTCTGTAGTGTTGAAAGTGTTAAAGGCTTTAACATCTATTTCTGAGCAAATTACTATTGGTTTTTTACACATTGTTTTAAAGTCACTTTTTTTATTAAATTTTCGACCACCTGGTCGAAAATTTAATAAAAAGAGCGACTTTAAAACAATGTGTATTAAATGTGCTTCCCTTCGGAGGTTATTGGAAATTATATTTGTTTTTTGTTTTTATAGTTCAGTTTAGAAGCATGTGCAATATATCTGTGCTTACATATTTATCAATTGTAAATAGCCATTATGTAAATATCTAGCTGTAAATGATACATACACAGGTTTAACCTATTCCATTAGATAGATGGTTTTGACTGAATGCTTTTTATCGAGTGTGTTTGTGGACTGATCACAGTTATCGTAATAACCCTAAGTATTCGGACATGGGTGGCAGGTGGGAGCATGCAATGGGTAATTTAACGATCGGGATTCATCCTTACCGGAATCCCGACCAGGAGACCTGATTTGGCTCTCAGATACGTCTTTGGCATTCGTGTATGTGAGAGTTGAAATTGGTTATACCGCTTATATGCGTAATACAATTATTCGTAATCCTATTACTTTTAGGGGAAGGTGTCAAATGGCTTTGGTGTCGTATGGACCTGTCACCAGGTCGGGTTATTGAGCTTGTGGACTGATCACAGGTATCGTAATAGCCCTAAATATTCGGACACCATAGGGATTTCCCAAAACAATACATTGTTATGGGGATAAACATGTACAACCATACTACTGTCTGTTTCACGAAACCTGCCCAAATTTTACGGCCATATAAACAATGCAAAAGCACTATTTTTTTTTGATTTATCAAAATTTAAGAATGAGCCTTCTTTTTATTTCGTGAAATTTGGTCAAATATTGATTTTATTATGAAAAATTTATATATCTATGGGAATTTAACATTGTGGAAAAGGAGATGGAGGAGCCTGTGGGTGGGGTCAGAAAACAATTTGTTTTGGAAATTGACTCCGAAACATGGCTAGACAGCTTGGAAGTGATCTAACTAAGAAAATAAAAGTTTATTTTTGAAAATCGGTCCAGTATTTCTGAACTTCAAAAACATTTCCCCATGTTAAATCCCCATAGACATCTTCACTCTGTGAAGATGTCTATAGGTATTTAACATGGGTAAATTGGTTTTTCGCAATAAAATCAATATTTGGCCAAATTTAACGAAATAAAAAGAAGGCTCATTCTTAAATTTTCCTTTAATTTAATTTTATCAAAAACAAAATTGTTTTTGAATTGTTTATATAGCCGTAAAATTTGGGCAGATTTCGGTGAAACTGATAGTAACTGTAAATATGTGGACATTAGCGGCGTGAAACCATATATTAACGTGTGTTTCCCAGAATAAATTGTGTCCGAATACTTTGAGTTATCACGGTATGTCTGTCTGAATTATTTTTTGCTAGTCTCGCAATGTGGGGCTTATCTTGTTCTCTGTGGATTATTGGCTACACAGTTTTATGTCCGGTCGTCTCAGTAATGTACAGGGCATTATTTTGTGTTGCAATTGTCTACCTATATGTGTGTTTATAAATTGGAAATGATGGGGAAAAACAAATCTACTGTCTGTTTCACAAGAAACCTACCCACATTTTACTAGTGACGGCATTAATTAACGGTAGGGATTCCTCCATATAGGAGTATATGGAGTTGAATTTGGGTTATTACCCATTATAAAAGTAGTAAGATTATTACTGTTTAAGATTATTACAAGTGATTCTGGTGTGGCGAGGACCTGAATTTCAGGGCTGAATATAGTTTTTTTATTGTAAATATTCAGTTCTGAGTTTCCCCCCATTTCTAAATGTACTTGAAAATGTACATGTACATGTACAGGTAATATATGGGATTTCGTACTAAACCCATTGACCCGGCCTTAAATGACCTTAGCTGTTGATAGGCCGTTAAACCCCAACAAACAAACAAACAATCTTATCATTTTACTGATGGCAGTCTCACTGTCTTGATTATGAACAGCATAGACCCTGATCAAACTGCGCAGATATATTTGGCGATAAAAAATTACAATTTTCGAGAAAAAAAAAGTTTTTTTTTTTTTCGAAAATTGTAATTTTTTATCGCCAATATCTTGGGCTATGCTGGTCGTAAATGTCATAAGGTGTATTTTCTCAGTTATTGGCCCATGTATCTTTGTGCTGTACGTTATAGGGTCTATGATAATTTATTTGCCTTCCCTTTCAGTAACCGATTTCATCAAAATTGCAAAGTATACTTGTCTAGCAAAGTATACTTTGAGGGAGAAATCATTTGTTTTTCCCAAAATGCATTATTTCATATAGAACTAACCACTGCATATATTTGATGATTAAAAGTATGCAGAATTATTATACAGCAATGTAATAATAATGTAATAAATTCAGTACATGTATAATAAATATTATAAATTTATCCTTAAATTGAAAATTTCTCCTTCAAAGTATACTTCGCTAAATAAGTATACTTTGCAATGTTGGTGAAATAGGCTACAGGATATTTTGTTAGTAGTTTCGCAATTTGTTGGGATATGACCATTTCCTACGCTACTGTGTACATGTAGTACAGCACAGACTGTCGGCTTGGCGATAAGATGGTTTTAGATATGTAGAAAACAAAAACATATGCACTGTCTGTTCCACGTTTTGCTGCCAACAAACTTTTGGCCATTAAACACATTAACCCTTACTACGCTGAATTAAATGTTGTCGTCTGCTGCAAATGTTTTATTTTCAATATTTCTCTACAAAAACCTGGTTTTGACAGCACATGAGAATCGTCTCCAGTGGAGACGATTCTCATGTGCTGTCAAAACCAGTTTTTTGTTAAGAATTAAAGCAAAAATGAAAAACAGCAGACGGCAATTTCCGTTAAATCCGAAAAATAGTTAAATGTATGTAATTTTCCATCAATAATAAAAAATTCACCCTCCCGCAAAAAAAAATTCCGTCAAATTATTGATTTTATTGGGAAAAAATTAGGAAAATCGTGTTTTCGCTATTTAATCAATATTTTATGGAATTTCATCAAACAAAAAAAATTGGGGAGGGTGACTTTTTTTTGTTATGGTGAAGACGTACTTACATTTAAATATTTTTTGCATATATTGTGTTTAATGGCCAAAAGATCGTCGGCAGGAATACGTGGAACAGACAGTAGTCATATTTTAGCCCTAATTGTTATGTAAACCATTAACCCAACCTAAAATGACTGTAGCTGTTAGCAGACCGTTAGAAAGCTTTAAATAATATATATTAACAAAAATATGACGTGCCTCGGTATGATGTTGTTTTCTACGTGTCTAAAATAAAATATTATATCATCTAATCGAGCAAGTCAATTGCCTGTCATTCATAGCGTATATTTTGCATAATTGAGATGAGTATTGTTTTATTTCTCTTTGAAAACATGGATTTTGCCATCATATTCAGACACAAATTTTACCAGATGATGAAGCAGGTAGTTGTCAGAACACATTTGGCTGTTAACCCTTTCCCTGATAGAGACGACTTTTCACGCCTCTGCAGAAGATGTCTTTTGAAAACATTGTGGGAAAAGGAGAAATTGCTTGTAACAAGCAATTTCTCCTTTTCCCACAATGTTTTCTACTCTATCAGATAATTTAACCATCATTTGACCCAGCATTTCATTCTTTTATTCAGATGTTTTCGATTTGGAAGAGTCGAAATATCGCAAAACAGGGAAAGGGTTAAACACCAATAAATCAAATTTAAGCCAATCAAGAACCACAGGTTGAAGTAACGGACCGAGGTCTATAAATACATTAAATATACCTAAAAGCATTAATAAGTGAGAGAAAAAAAGAAGGTAAAAAATAATTATTTACTCCCTCCTTTACTATAAGAAGAAGTAAAGAATTATTTTGTTTACCTACTTTTTTTTTCACTTATTAATGCTTTTAGGTATATTTAACCCTTACACCGCTATCTTAATTGTTTTGTCGTCTGCTGTTTATTTTCCATTTTTATCATCAAAAACATGCTTTGACAGCACTTTATAATAATTTACAACATGCTTTGACAGCACTTCAGAATCATTTCCGATGGAAATGATTCTGAAGTGCTGTCAAAGCATGTTTTTTATTGAGAAATAAGGCAATATATAAAAGCAACAGCAGACGACAATTGTTGTGTGTAGCGGTCTAAGGGTTAATGTATTGATAGACCTCGGTCCGTTACTTCAACCTATGTCAAGAACCAGAGTTGAGTATTCCTTTCATATATTGTATTCCCTTTAGAAACTGATTGTATTGTTAAATGGACATAAATTATCATTCATTCAGTCAATCTTTAGAGAGACATTTTTTTATTATGCCCCCACCAAGTTATTGGGTGAGGGGGGGGGAGGAGGCGAGGTTGGTATTATGTTTAACCCCTGTCTGTTCATCCGTCCGTGCATCTGAACATGTTCTTTTCAATAACTCCTTAACTCCGTCACCAATTTCAATCATATTTGCCCACAATGTCTGTCTAGGGATGGTGATTTGTTTCGTATACGACCCACACCCGAACACCCAAGGTCAAGGTTCGCCCATGCTTGAACACCCAAGGTCAAGGTCTGCCCACGCCCGAACACCCAAGGTCAAGGTCACTGGGGACTTATGTTCACCTTGTTTGTAAGGCAAATGCGTTTACGTTGTTAATGTTTTCTCAATAATTCATTAGCTCCTTCACCAATGTCAATCATATTTGCCCACAATGTCTGTAGTGATGGTGCTTTGTTTCTCATACGTCCCACACCTGTAGCCGATTTCATCAAAATTGCAAAGTATACTTACATGTATCTAGCAAAGTATACTTTGAGGGAGTAATCATTTATTTTTCCTGAAATGCATTATTTCATATAAAACTAACAACTGCATATATTTGATGATTAAAAGTATGCAGAATTATTATACCGAATTTATTACATTATCACAGCCAAAATGGCTGTGATAATGTAATAAATTCAGTATAATAAAAATTAATAAATTTATCATAAAATTTAAAATTTCTCCCTCAAAGTATACTTTGCTAGAAAAGTATACTTTGCAATTTTGATGAAATCGGCTACAGAACACCCAATGTCAAGGTCACTGGGGGCTTATGTTCACCTTGTTGGTATGGCAAATGTGTTTAAGTGTTTAATGTTTTCTCAATAACTCCTTAACTCCTTCAACAATTTCAATAATATTTGCCCACAATGTCTGTTTAGGTCTTCATAATAACGATGCAGTCAAGACTGCAGGTGGGTTCATCCATGTTCTATGAACACATTGTCTAGTTTTAAAAGTGAGTAAAATTTAAAAAAAATGATTTCTTTCTAGAGACATCATTTATAGAACATTTTGCCAATTAACCCTCTCACCCCAAACTCTAGTGACAAGCTGGCTCATCTACAGTGTTTGTAAATGTTGGCTATTGGTATGTAGGGTTGTCTGCAGATGTAATTTGTTGCATGTGTTTTATCCTTAAAAAGGCGGGTTTCCAATATTGTCGTCTGCTGTTTATTTTTCATGAAAATTGTTTTTGACAACGCATGAGAATTGTCTTGTGCATAGTCACGTAACTATTTCCTAACATTGGAATAATGGGTTCTTGGTCCTGAAGTATGTTCAACGTATTGTATTAACCCTTGCACCGCTACTCACAACAATTGTCGTCTGCTGTTGCTTTCATATCTTGCCTTATTTCTCATTAAAAACATGGTTTGACAGGACTTCAGAATCATTTCCAATGGAAATGATTCTGAAGTGCTTTCAAAGCATGTTGTAAATTATTCTAAAGTACTGTCAAAGCATGGTTTTAATGATAAAAATGGAAAATAGAAAATAAACAGCCGACGACAAAAAATTTAATATAGTGGTCTAAGCGTTAATGCGGAAAATGTTTGCTAAAAAATAAAGAGCAGGCGACAAAATTTAATTCAACATTGTAAGGATTCAGATTTCTTACTGTTTGCATTAATGTAGCTGGCATATTAAAGATCCATTAAAATGAAACTAATAATGACTTAAGTAATTGTATTTTTTTATTCCACTCCTGATTATACCCCTGATTATACCTGAAGTTACAACATTAACCCTTCCTATGTTGTTGACGGAATTTGCCGTCTGCTGTTTTTCATTTTTGCTTTATTTCTTAACAAAAACCTGGTTTTGACAGCACATGAGAATCGTCTCCAGTATACCCCTGGCATACGAAGTTACAACATTAACCCTTCCTATGTTGTTGACGGAAATTGCCGTCTGCTGTTTTTCATTTTTGCTTTAATTCTTAACAAAAACCTGGTTTTGACAGCACATGAGAATCGTCTCCAGTATACCCCTGGCATACGAAGTTACAACATTAACCCTTCCTACGTTGTTGACGGAAATTGCCATCTGCTGTTTTTCATTTTTGCTTTAATTCTTAACAAAAACCTGGTTTTGACAGCACATGAGAATCGTCTCCACTGGAGACGATTCTCATGTGCTGTCAAAACCAGGTTTTTGTCGAGAAATATTGAAAATAAAACATTTCCAGCAGACGACATTTAATTCAGCGTAGTAAGGGTTAAAATACTCCGTTTTTTCTGCGACTTGCTTCTTCTGAGGAACCATCTGAGACAGTCACTTTAACCCATTCCTTTAGAAATACACCTTTACAGGTATGACATTTATTAAAAAAATATATTATTATGCTCCCCGAAAAATATATTTCGGGGGGAGCACATAGTTACCGCTTTGACCGGCGTTCGAGTTTTTCAAATTGCTATATCTCTGTGACTGCTTGGGATATCAACTTGAAACTTCATATTCACATTGATCATCATCCATATTTTCATTGTATACTCTACCCATGCTGCCCATGAGCCCAAGGTCAAGGTCAAATGACTTTAAACTTTTTGTTAAAGTTTTACGTTAAAGTTTTTCTAATTCAATTCAATTCAAATATGTATTGTCATTAATAGACAAAACATTGTGTTAAACCTTTCTAGAATTTATCTCCATTACCAATTGAGATTATGATGTGAAACTTCATATACACATGTATCACCATTTATTGTGATTAATAAGCATACTACACCAATACACAGGGTCAAGGACTTTCAATTTCAATCCAGGCGTCATTGGGGAGCATTTGTCGGATTTACTGACCATCTAGTTAATTTTATTATTTCTCGGTGAAGGTATACGTTGTGACCATTCATTTGAACCGTCTCGATGAGACGGTTCAAATGGTGGTCATGACATATACTTCTGAGCACATAGAAGGAAACTTTTAGGATTTTGCATGGCATAATGGCATATCCTCAGCATGAAAAGGGTTAATATGCAGATTTCTCTTTGATAGTGACTGGAAAATTGGGGTTTATGACATTTGTTGCCGGTCTAATTCCTGGTCTGTGGCTGTGACTGGAGAAATTGGGCTCTTGTCATTTGTGGTTAGTTCAGGTCCTTGTCTGTGACTGCTGAAATGGGGCTTATGTCATTTGTGGCTAGTCTAGGTCCCGGCCTGTGACTGGAGATATGGGTCTTATGTCATGTGTGGCTAGTGTAGTTCCTGGCCTGTGACTGGAGATATGGGGCTTATATCATGTGTGGCTAGTGTAGTTTCTTGCCTGTGACTGGAGATATGGGGCTTATGTCATGTGTGGCTAGTGTAGTTCCTGGCATGTGACTGGAGATATGGGGCTTATATCATGTGTGGCTAGTGTAGTTTCTTGCCTGTGACTGGAGATATGGGGCTTATATCATGTGTGGCTAGTGTAGTTCCTTGTCTGTGACTGGAGAAATGGGGCTTATGTCATGTGTGGCTAGTGTAGGTCATGTTCTGTTACTGGATATATGGGGCTTATGTCATGTGTGGCTAGTTCAGGTCATGTTCTGTTACTGGAGATATGGGGCTTATATCATGTGTGGCGCGTGTAGTTCCTTGTCTGTGACTGGAGAAATGGGGCTTATGTCATGTGTGGCTAGTGTAGGTCATGTTCTGTTACTGGATATATGGGGCTTATAGCATGTGTGGCTAGTGTAGTTTCTTGTCTGTGACTGGAGATATGGGGCTTATGTCATGTGTGGCTAGTGTAGGTCATGTTCTGTGACTGGAGATATGGGGCTTATGTCATGTGTGGCTAGTGTAGGTCATGTTCTGTTACTGGAGATATGGGGCTTATGTCATGTGTGGCTACTGTAGTTCCTTTTCTGTGACTGGATAAATGGGGCCTATGTCATGTGTTGCTAGTGTAGTTTCTGGTCTGTGACTGGAGATATGGGGCTTATGTCGTGTGTGGCTAGTGTAGGTCATGTTCTGTTACTGGAGATATGGGGCTTATGTCATGTGTTGCTAGTGTAGTTCCTTATCTGTGACTGGAGATATGGGGCTTATGTCATGTGTGGCTAGTGTAGTTCCTTGTCTGTGACTGGAGAATATGGGGCTTATTCATGTGTGGCTAGTGTAGTCATGTTCTGTACTGAGGATATGGGCTTATGTCAGTGTGCTATGTAGTAGACCATGTTCTGTTACTGGAGATATGCTTATGTCTCATGTGTTGCGTACTGGTAGTTAATTGACTGTGTTGGATAGTGCCTTTATGTCACCCCCGTGATGGGCTAGTGTAGTTTCCTTGTCCTGTGACTGGAGATATGGGGCTTATGTCGTGTGTGGCTAGTGTAGGTCATGTTTCTTACTGGATGGGGCTTATGTCATGTGTTGCTATGTATTCCTATGACGAGATATGGGGCTTATGTCATGTGTGCTAGTGTATTCCTTGTCTGTGACTGGAGATATGGGGCTTTATTCATGTGGCAGTGTATTCCTTGCGTGACTGGATATGGGGGCTTAGTCAATGTGGGGCTATGTAGGTCATTCTGTTACTGGAGATATGGGCTTATGTCCTGTGCTATGTAGTTCCCTGTCTGTGACATGGGGAGATAGGGGCTTAGACATGTGGCTAGTTAGTTCCTTGCTGTGACTGATATGGGGCTTATGTCATGTGTGGCTAGTGTAGGTCATGTTCTTGTTACTGTAGATATGGGCTTATGTCCTGTTGTCTATGTAGTTCCATCGTGACTGATATGGGGCTTCTGTCATGTGTGGGCTAGTGAAGGTCATGTTCTGTTACTGAATATGGGGCTTATTATGTCATGTGGCTAAGTGTAAGATTCATTGTCTGTGACTGGAGATATGGGTCTTATGTCAATGTGTGCTAATGTAGGTCATGTTTCTGTTACTGGAGATATGGGGCTTATGTCATGTGTGGCTAGTGTAGTTCCTTGATGTGACTGGAGATATGGGGCTTATGTCATGTGTGGCTAGTGTAGGTCATGTTCTGTTACTGGAGATATGGGGCTTATGTCATGTGTGGCTAGTGTAGTTCCTTGTCTGTGACTGGAGAAATGGGGCTTATGTCATGTGTTGCTAGTGTAGTTTCTGGTCTGTGACTGGAGATATGGAGCTTATGTCATGTGTGGCTAGTGTATGTCATGTTCTGTACTGAGATAAATGGCTATGTCAATGTGTTGCAGTGTAGTTCCTTGTCTGTGACTGGAGATATGGGGCTTATGTCATGTTTGGGCTAGTGCAGTTCCTGTCTGTGACTGGAGATATGGGGCTTATGACATGTTGTGGCTAGTGTAGTTACCTTGTCTGTGACTGAGATATGGGCTTAGGGTCAAGTGTTGGCTAGTGTAGGTCATGTTTCTGTTTACTGGAGATAGGGTCTTATGTCATGTGCTAGTGTAGTTCCTTGTCTGTGACTGGAGATATGGGGCTTATGTCATGTGTGGCTAGTGTAGGTCATGTTCTGTTACTGGAGATATGGGGCTTATGTCATGTGTGGCTAGTAGTCATTTGTCTGTGACTGGAAATAATGGGGGCTTATGTCATGTGTTGGCTAGTGTAGTTCCTTGTCTGTGACCTGGAGAAATTTGTCTTATGTCATGTGTGGCTAGTGTAGTTCATTGTCCGTGACTTGATATATGGGGCTTATGTCATGTGTGGCTAGTGTAGTTCATTGTCTGTGACTTGAGATATGGGGCTTATATCATGTGTGGCTAGTGTAGGTCATGTTCTGTTACTGGAGATATGGGGCTTATGTCATGCGTGGCTAGTGTAGTTCCTTGTCTGTGATTGGAGAATGGGGCTTATGTCATGTGTGGCTAGTGTATTTCCTTGCCTGTGACTGAAGAAATGGTGCTTATGTCATGTGTGGCTAATGTAGTTCCTTGCCTGTGACTGGAGAAATGAGGCTTATGACATGTGTGGCTAGTGTAGTTCCTTGCCTGTAACTGGAGAAATGGGGCTTATGTCATGTGTGGCTAATGTAGTTCCTTAGCTGTGACTGGAGAAATGGGGCTTATGTCATGTGTGGCTAGTCTAGTTCCCGGTCTGTGAGTGGAGACATTGGGCTTATGTCATTTGTGGCTTGTCTAGTTCTTGGTCTGTGAGTGGATAAATTGGGTCTTATGTCATGTGTGGCTAGTGTAGTTCCTTGCCTGTGACTGGAGAAATGGGGCTTATGTCATTTGTGGCTAGTCTAGTTCTTGGTCTGTGAATGGAGAAATTGGGCTTATGCCATGTGTGGCTAGTCTAGTTTCTGGTCTGTGAGTGGAGAAATTGGGCCTATGTCATGTGTGGCTAGTCTAGTTCCTGGTCTGTGACTGGATAAATTGGTATTATGTCATTCGTGGCTTGTCTAGTTCCTGGTCTGTGACTGGAGAAATTGGCATTATGTCATTTGTGGCTAGTCTAGTTCCTGATCTGTGACTGGAGAAATTGGGCTTATGTCATTTGTGGCTAGTCTAGTTCCCGGTCTGTGAGTGGAGAAATTGGGCTTATGTCATGTGTGGCTAGTCTAGTTCCCGGTCTGTGACTGGAGAAATTGGGCTTATGTCATTTGTGGCTAGTCTAGTTCCCGGTCTGTGAATGGACAAATTGGGCTTATGTCATTTGTGGCTAGTCTAGTTCCCGATCTGTGACTGGAGAAATGGGGCTTATGCCATGTGTGGCTAGTCTAGTTCCCGGTCTGTGAGTGGAGAAATTGGGCTTATGTCATGTGTGGCTAGTCTAGTTCCCGGTCTGTGAGTGGAGACATTTGGCTTTTGTCATGTGTGGCTAGTCTAGTGCCTGATCTGTGAGTGGAGAAATCGGGCTTATGTCATGTGTGGCTTGTCTATTTCCATGTGTGTGAGTGGAGAAATTGGCCTTATGTCATATGTCCCGGTCTGTGACTGGAGAAATTGGGATTATGTCATCTGTGGCTAGTCTAGTTCCCGGTCTGCGAGTGGAGAAATTGGGCTTATGTTATTTGTGCCCAGTCTAGTTCCTGTTTTGTGACTGGAGAAATGGGGCTTAAGGCATTTGTGGTCAGTCTAGTTCCTGACATAATGTTCGCCGACAGCTGATATGCGGTTAAATGGCCGATTTGTGTCCCCATGGTGACCTGTAAATATGTGACACGGCATGACAAAATTGGCATACTGAGTGATTGACATGTGTACCTTCCATCAGCTATATTACTCTTGCAGTCGGATAGGACTATAAAAGATGACCTACATGCATTATGAAGTCAATAGCTACGAATCCAATGTAGACCATGATCTGACGAGCTACATAGTTACGGAGCCCCGCAGGGGACGTAGAATTCTTTTTTTTTATTAATTCGTTCCTACGAAATAACAATTCGTTCCCTCAATTTAGCGAATTAACAAGTCGTTCCCTCAATTTAACAATTCGTTCCCACGAAATAACAATTCGTTCCCACGGGAACGAATTGTTAATTCGTGGGAACGAATTGTTATATCGTGGGAACGAATTGTTAATTCGAGGCAACGAATTGTTAAAAACAACGAGTTGTTAAATTGAGGGAACCAATTGTTATTTCGTGGGAACGAATTAGTAAAAAAAGATCCATGTCCCCTGCGGGGCTCCGTCCTTGGTCGCGAACCTAGCAAGCCCATTGTATCAGTGGTCACATTTTAGAAATGAGTCGAGCAAAAACAATACACGTCTCCATCATAATCAATACTGCGTTTGACATGTTGATTACAATTAGTTGATCAGACTAGTTACAATAGGAACGTCCACCACGAGGAAAATAGACTAAATGAATTTTCCACCAGTGTAGACACGGATCTGATCAGTCTACACTGGTCGTCATTTATCAACCGTTATGGAGGTTGTTGGCTGATAAGACTACATAAGTTCACCATTAACCCAATTGTATGCAATATGTTTGTTGAATCAAAATCGGATTATTTTGTTTATACGATGTTCGCAAGGGATGTTTTTCGCGAACATTAATTATACCCCCCCCCCCCCCATCCCCTCCTCTCCCCCATTTTTGTATTATCAAGGCTGCCAGCGAGGGGATACGCTTAGTGATAACGATACCAGTATTAACCTTCACGTGTAACACTTTAAACCCTAAGTAACTGGAATGGACTGCTAGTTTTCCAACCAATCCAATCGTCACAAAATGATTTTCAGACTTTTGTCCATATATGAAAATGGGGTGTTTTTGTTCTAAAAAATATCAATATTACTTGCAAAAAGTGTAGATCCTGATGAGACGGCTCGTTACGAGCCGGCTCATCGGGATCTGCAATGTTTGCAAACCCCGCTATAGCGCGCTTTCGGGTTCAAGGGGTTAACCCCATCGTACATAGTTTTATGTTTGTTGACACGGTTGTCCATATCGATCTATTATGTCCGAAACATATACTTGACCATGAACCCATAAAAGTGACAAAAAATGTAATCATTTGATCTGACTAATATATAGGCCTTGTATTATTTTTGCTCGAAGATCTACACTTGCAAACATGCATTAAAGGTGCATGCCCACTCAGTAGGTTATAATATAGGAAGACAGATAGTTTTTAGCTCGCCTGCACGAAGTACAGAAGAGCTTATGACATACCCCCGGCGTCGTCGGCGTCGGCGTCGGCGTCGGCGTCGTCCACAAACGTTGGGTAAATGTCTTATAACTTTTGTTTCCTTTCATGGAACACCTTGTTATTTCATACATGCATTCCTCCGATGACCCTCTATCATGTTGTAGCAAATCCATGACCCACCACCCAACCCTTACCACAAGGTCAAGGTCACAAACTTAGCACATTCATAAACTTAACGTTGGGTAAATTTCTTATAACATCTGTTTCCTTTCATGGAACGCCTTGATATTTCATATTTGCATTCCTCAGATGACCCTCTATCATGCTGTAGCAAATCCACAACCCAGCACCCAACCCTTACCCCAAGGTCAAGGTCACAAACTTAACGTTGGGGTAAATGTTGTGTAACTTCTGTTTCTTTACAGGGAACACTTTGATATTTCATACATGCATTCATCTGATGATCCTCTATTGTGCTACAGCCAATCCATGACACCACCCCCCCCCCACCCTCTCCCACCCATTTCCCCAAGATCAACATCATAAACTTAACGTTGGAGTAAATGTCTTTTTATAACTTCTGTTTATTTACAGGGAACGCCTTGGTAATTCATACATGCATTCATCTGATGATACACTATCGTGCTATAGCAAATCCATGACCCACCCACCCCCCCCCCCCCCCCACCCCTTTCCCCAAGGTCAAGGTCACAAACATAGCACATTCATAAACCTAACGTTGGGGTAAATGTCTTATAACATCTGTTTTCTTTCATGGAACGCCTTGATATTTCATACATGCATTCATCTGATGATACTCTATCGTGCTATAGCAAATCCATGACCCACCGGCCACCCCTTACCCCTGGGTCAAGGTCACAAACTTAACACATTCATAAACTTAACGTTGGGGTAAATGTCTTATAACATCTGTTTCCTTTCATGGAACGCCTTGATATTTCATACATGCATTCCTCAGATGATCCTCTATCATGCTGTAGTAATTCCACAACCCACCACCCAACCCTTACCCAAAGGTCAAGGTCACAAACTTAGCCTGTTCATAAACTTAACAATAGGGTAAATGTTGTGTAACTTCTGTTTCGTTACAGGGAACGCTTTGATATTTCATACATGCATTCATCTGATGATCCTCTATTGTGCTACAGCAAATCCATGACCCCCACCCCTTTCCCCAAGATCAACATCATAAACTTAACGTTGGAGTAAATGTCTTTTTATAACTTCTGTTTCTTTACAGGGAACGCCTTGATATTTCATACATGCATCCATCTGATGATACTCTATCGTGCTATAGCGAATCCATGACCCACCCCCATCCCTTTCCCCAAGGCCAAGATCACAAACTTAGCACATTCATAAACTTAACGTTGGGGTAAATGTCGTATGACATCTGTTTCCTTTCATGGAACGCCTTGATATTTCATACATGCATTCATCTGATAATACTCTATCGTGCTATAGCAAATCCATGACCCACCGCCCACCCCTTACCCCAGGGTCAAGGTCACAAACTTAGCACATTCATAAACTTAACGTTGGGGTAAATGTCTTATAACATCTGTTTCCTTTCATGGAACGCCTTGATATTTCATACATGCATTCCTCAGATGACCCTCTATCATGTTATAGCAAACCCACGACCCACCTTGCACCACTAACCCCAATGTCAAGGTCTACCGCACGCCCCTTAACCCAAGGTCAAGTTATATAATATTCATGTTTTTTATGCAGCTGTGCCAAGTTTTAGTGAAGGCTGCCAACAGGCGAGCTTCGTTGTCGTCTGACAACTGTTGTTGTATATTCTGTAGATATGACATTTTCTGGCAAACTAAACATTCATTCACCATTACCCCACTTATTGATTGGCATTATTATACATTTTATATATGACGCAAATTTCCACACTGATATCAGGGGTCATAACCTTGTTTCCTTAAAATATAAACGGCCAGTACTATTAATTCTCTGTATTTATTTTTGGTGTTCAATGATCATACTTTATAATCTGTCGAAAATAATATTTTGTTCACGTGACGCATTTAATTAGTATAAATAATTGAAAAATACGCCTCATTTGCATATGAACGTAGCATGATACCACCGCGAGCCACTATCAGTAAAATAAATATTACTAACTTATTATTATTATATAGCGGGACTCGTAATGTTTAGAACTGGTGGAATAGTGCCACAATTATACACTTATTTAATTCCTGTAAAGAACAGTTTGTGCCTACTGAGTGGGCTTACAAGAACAGTGCAGCAAGGTGACAACTACAATGTTCTTTTGATCACCACCCGAGTTGTACCTGATCAGAGGCCTGTTTCACTAAACGTCGTACGTATGCATGCATTCCTCAGATGACCCTCTATCATGCTGTAGCAAATCCACAACCCACCACCCAACCCTTACCAAAAGGTCAAGGTCACAAACTTAGCAAGTTCATAAACTTAACGTTGGGGTAAATGTTGTGTAACTTATGTTTCTTTACAGGGAACACTTTGATATTTCATACATGCATTCATCTGATTATCCTCTATTGTGCTACAGCAAATCCATGACCCCCCCCCCCCACCCCTTTCCCCAAGATCAACATCATAAATAAATATAAGAAGTTCGTAAGTGCAAACCCGACATTTATAATAACATTTGCACTGATAGCCGACGTTGGCAAACCAATAAACAAAAAGTATTATATACTCGGTAGTACAGTGAAACCTCTCTAAACCGGACACCCCGGCAGGGTGTCCGGCTTAGAGAGGTTTCACTGTAAATCAGGCATTTGATCATTATGAGCCATAGTTGTGTGCTATGCGATCACGAACAGACATTATCACCTGAGATAAATGACCAAGAAACGCATCAAAAATAAGATCATATGTGTTTTCTTGGTGTCCGGTTTAGAGAGGTTCCACTGTACTATATAGCGGTTATAAATATAATTGCAAAACTGTATACGTTATCAGTTCTTGATTGCAAGGCAAGAAGCCATCAAGGAACACACGTGGGAGACTCGGACCTACTGTCTGTTTCACGAAAAATGTCCAAAGTGTACGGCCATATTAACAATGGAAAAACAATATTATTGAAAGAAATTATTATTATTTGGAAAAAAAGAGGTGGAGAACCTGGAGGGGGAGTCGAAAAAGGAAAAAAAAAAGGAAATTGATTCTGAAACCTGGCTAGATAGCTTGGAAATGATCTAATTAAGAAAACAAGTTACATTTTGAAAATCGGACCACTATCTCTGAAAGTAGAAAAAAAATACCCATGTTAAATCACCATAGACATCTATGGGGATTTAGCATGTGGAAACTGTTTGTTTTTCACAATAAAATCAATATTGGACCAAATTTCACGAAATAAAAAGTAAGCTCATTCTTAAAGTTTGCTATCATTTAATATTATCTAAAAATATATTGTTTTTGCATTGTTTATATAGCCGTACAAGTTGGCAGGTTTCGTGAAACAGACAGTAGGACCCAGTAAATGGCCCATTCGAAACACATTTTCCCACACACCCTGACCCATTTCTATTAGACTATATGTATATAGTTATTTATCTCGTCAACACAGTGCGTATGTGCCGTAAAACACGGTGCCTTGAAACATTTTTGATATCCAGTCAATACAATTTTTGCATTTTACAGCCATTTGTAGGTGTTGACGGGATAAATAGAATAGTAGGTTAGTGCCGTGAATGGGAAAAAATATCTGGCGCGGCACGGAAACGGGATGTGCTCGGCAGAGCCTCGCCCATCCCGTTTCCTGAGCCTTGCCATATATTTTTTCCCATTTACGGCACTAACCTACTATTCTCTATCTATTTTCCTTATTTCTGAACCAAACTATATGTTGTGACCACTCATTTGAACCGTCTCGGCGAGACGGTTCAAATGAGTGGTCACAACATATACTTCTAATGAGAAATAAAGAAATTATTGAGCCTTGCCGGATATTTTTACCCATTCACGGCACTAACCTACTATTCTCTATCACTGTATAATCCAACAGAAATGGTCCTTTACTGGGTCCTATGTCCGAGTTTCCACCTGTGTCAAGGACTGTGCAGATGCACAGGCTGGTCTGGATCACCTCTCGTCGAAAAACCTATACGCCCCATTTCTCCAGTCACAGCCATGGTTTTGTTTGGAGATCATGAACTGTTCCACCTTCGTACATTGTAATACATATATTATATGCGTTTCTAATCGAACAATAGGGCCTCATTTCGCCGTCAACGCCGCTATGTTCGACATGATAAAGCATCTTAAATACAATTCCTCTTGTTGTTTGACACGATACCAGCGTAGACAGACCATCATGTACCTGCGTACATTCTGATCAGAGCCTACGGTTTTCGGTATACATATTGTTCACTGTTGACACAGTAACCGCAATCGAGATTGCACGACCAGACCGCATGGATCTGACGGTTGATTCGAACCCATATATGTTAATTATAGACGTCCCAAATGCTATTCTACGCCAGTGCCCGTATTTTAAGTATTAAGACATGTATCGGGTGCAACACAACAATATTCTCTTGATAACTATGTTGAGCCTGTGCACAACAGTTGTAATTCAGATGGTCTACGACAGTGTTTGTGAAATAACTCAATATATATATGTTACGTGCTTACATACACCGCGTTTGTAATGCATGTAATACATTAATAATACATGTACTATATATCGCGTTGAAGGACATAAAAACTGTAGTTTGAACAACAGGCATTCGGCGTGTTTCGGCTTTCATCGGTATAACTCTATATATGAAAGCCGAACACGCACAATGCCTGTGGTTTGAACGGGCAGTTGTATAAATGTGTTGTCTGTGCAACAGGTGTGCACTGCTTGATCTGCGCATGATTGGCAATGCAGCGTGTAGTTGGAGACTGCGATTGAGGTATGTGACATTCTTTAATTCATTCAGTTCTAATGATACCCCATCTTCCTGGCATAAATGTAATATACCTGCACATAATTCAAAGCAAATACATGTACATTCATGCAGACATACATTCTTAAATTATGCTACCGAATTATGCTATTATGCTTTGTTTTGATGACAAAGATATTAACTAATTTCATGGTTGATACAACCATGAAATTAGTTAATATCTTTGTCATCAAAACAAATAGCGTGAGGATCAACGGACCTGGACTGCCGATTAAGAAGGAGGGTGAGAAGGAAACAGCGGAAGAAACTACCAAAACGGCTGTGAAAATATTAAATGATACAATGGAGATGACGCTAGAAGAACGGGATATCGATATCGCGCATCGAATTGGCATTCAACGGCGACAGGCTCCGAGACCGATGATAGTTAAATTTATCTCGCGAAATGACAAAATTAAGGGACAAGAAAACAAAATTACGGGTACAGGTATTTACATACAGGAAGACTTAACTCGTATGCAAGCGAAGGTTCTGAAGGAGGCAAGAGAAAGCAGAGAGGCAGAATCGGCATGGAGCACAGACGGTCATATATACATTAAGCTTCGTGCAAATGGCACAATTGAACGAATTAAGCCAGCCGACTATGATGATTGGCTGTCGAGATAAACTCTGCACTTGGAATTAACTGGCTGCATTCTGAACATGCCTCCAACTTTTTGTGTAGACTATAATTAGTTTAAACATATTTTATTTGCATATTGTTTACAAGTTCATTGTCAATGTCAATGTTACTATATACAGTACTATACAAATGGGATTGGATTGAAAGCAAGCTATTTAAATCCTCTCCCTTACATGTGACTAGATATCATAGGATGCCGAAACCAAGACATTCCTGCCATCAGTTTTTGAACAGTTTATATTATGTGATAATATATATTTTCTGGATTATAAGTTGTTCTGGTTTCAGCATCGTCTGATACACGGCAATTACATTAAAGCAATTAAATTTAAAATTTCCGAAAAATATAGTATTGACACAAATATACAGGCAATAGGTTCTATATAATCAATTACGTGATACATGAAATGGAAAAAAAATAAGGAAACAAGCAAGCCACAATAGGAGTTGGAGTCTTGTTCCCACACCAAGACTATACTTATACGTTTGAATTACGTACGATGATCTATCCTATGGAACTAATACTAGTCGCGTCTATAATAGTATAGCTGGAGGCGTATTCGGGAGCAGGTAGTGTCTGAAGTAACTACATGTACTCTTGTATTATCAACTAGAAATTAACCCTTTGAACCCGAAAGCCGCGGAATTCGAGAATGTGATCGTAGCGGGACACATATGTACAGATTTGTTAAGTATCTCATGTATACAAATTACAGTTTAATTATGTGAATACTATGGCAGCAAAAGTCGTTTCATGAGCATACTTTCGTCTGTGTGTGGACCTCCGGCTGAGAAAAGGAACCGTACAACATTTGCAACAATTGTGTATCATGATCATCTTGCACAGTATGGTTATGGTCTAATAGTTTTACTGACGACAGCAAGGTTATTTCAGTGACAGAATGGCGAACAGCATAGGCCCTGATCAGACTGCGCATATGCACAGGCTGGTCTGGGGCTACGCTGGTTGCACACGTCGTAGGTGAGTTTTTCTCAGTAGGTGGCCCATATACACGTTGTGCAGCCGAAACGAAACAGCTTACATACCAAATGCGTAAGGACTTAAACATTAGTATGCTTCAAATATAGCTCATATCACTGACTGCTATGCTAATTCAAAATTATTTCAGGTATAGAGGAGGCAGATATACTCACTACTGTAAATTGTAACGTGCGAATATACATGGGCAGCCGTGTGACAAAATGGACCTTATTTTAGAAAGAATTATTAAATTATTTTGCACATTTAGGCTATACAGTGAGAATATAATTAAATTACCAGAATATAATCACGATGTTAACGGCAGGTAGTATGAGCTCTCCACTGATGGAATGACGATCAAGGTAGGCCCTGACCAGACAGCGCGGATGTGTAAACTGATCTGGGGATATGCTGATAGCATACATAGTAAGATCCATTTTGTCAACAGGTGCCCACGTGTTTATATTGCACTATATCTGAGTTGGTGACCCTCGTTCTTTTTGTACATGTCAGTATTGTCTTCACATGTTATCGTTGATGCAACTCTCACTTACTTCTATCATTTCTTTCTTTCTGTTCACATTTGGTGGACTCAACATCGTGGACCGGCGACCAAGATGTATTGTGCTTGCTTTAGATAGATCAGATTTCTAATACTACTTTATGGAATTAAAACGAGGAAGCTTTAATGTTAAGGGTATGGGATCAAAACACAAACGGCTACACCTTTTTCAATGGATAAAAGACAATGATTACGATATATGTTTCATACAAGAAGCGCATTTCACAACAAGTTACAAAGCCCAGTGGGAAAAGGAATGGGGGTGGTGATGGGTATTTTAATGGGGAATATAGAAATAAAGAAGGTATATGTATTTTAATAAAACCGGGGCTTGATTATAAAATGAAACATTATGAACAGGTCATGACCGGTAGAATTCAATCTCTTAAAATATGCATTTCTGAAAAATATTATATATTAATCAATATATATGGTCCAAACGAAAACAGTCTACGATTTTACCAAGATCTCGATACATATATAGAAACAGTGGATGTAGATACTTTAATAACAGGGGGCGATTTTAATATAATTTTAGATCAAGATTTAGACAAGAAAAATGGCATAAGAGACACAAATAAGAAAACAAGAGAGAAGCTATTGTCAATAATTAATAAATATGAACTATTGATATCTGGAGAATTCTTAATTCTAATACAAGGAAATTCACATATCATTCGAATACTAAACCATCAATATTCTGTCGTTTAGACTATTTTCTAATATCTGAAAATGTAATTAACAGAGTAACAAAAAGTAAAATTACTACAGGGTTTAAGTCTGACCATTCGTTAGTATATGTTTGTTTACAGACTCAATCTAATGAAAGGGGTCCGGGATATTTTAAGTTAAATAATAGTCTACTTTTAAAAACAGAATACCAACAACTAATTAGACGAATTATTTCTACCATTGTCGAAATCAACCAACATGCTAATCCAAATACACTTTGGGAGATAATTAAAGAAACAATAAGAAATGAAACGATAAAATTTGCGTCTACTGAAAAAAAAAAATGGAAAATAAATTAATAGAGGAAATAGATACATTAGAAGCAGACTACACAAAAAATATATCGGAAGATATTTTAACAGAATTAAACACCAAAAAAGATATGTTACAGCATTTATATGAACAGAAAGTTAGAGGAATTATCATGATTATGTTAAGATCAAAAGCCGAATGGATTGTGGGTGGGGAAAAACTACAACATACTTTGCAAATTTAGAACGGAAACGGTCTGAAAATAAAACGATAACTAGATTATCGGTAAATGGTCAAAATATTATGAGCAATGGTGAAATATTAAATGAAGAAAAAGAATATTATAAAAAATTATATACGAAAAAAGAAGCTGAAAATACAAATCACAATTATTTTTCAAATGATAATGGTGTAAACAGATTATCCGAAGAAAATAAAGAATTATGCGAAGGCAAACTTTCAGAATACGAATGCAGTAACTCTTTAAAGGAAATGAAAAACAATAAAAGCCCAGGCTGAGATGGTCTGACTGGAATTTTATAAAATATTTTGGAATGACATAAAAAAGATATTATATGGATTCTTTTAAATTTTCATTAGCAAATTGATCACTAAGTGAATTGCAAAAACAGGGTGTAATACCATTAATACCAAAAAAGGATAGCGATTTATCTATACTTACGAATTGGAGACCAATATCATTACTTAATGTGGATCACAAAATTGCATCAAAGGCCATAGCAAATAGAATTAAAAAGGTTTTACCAAATATAATAGATGATTCACAAACCGGATTTCTTAAGGGAATGTACATCGGAGAAAATATTATACTCTATACGAATTAATGGACCATTTGAATGAAAATGAATTACCGGGTTTATTTTTCTTCGCAGATTTTGCAAAGGCATTTGATACTGTTGAACATTCTTACCTCTTAAACGTTATGAAACATTTAAATTTTGGCAACGACATTCTAAATTGGATTAAGCATTTTTACTCTGATGCCAAAAGCTGTGTTACAAACAATGGTTATCCGATTATTTATTTTCAATAAATAGAGGCGTACGTCAAGGCTGTCCTTTATCACCTTACCTTTTTATTATCGCCATTGAAATACTATCCAAAGCAATTATAAATGAAAAAGATATAATATGGGTAAATATTTATGATATAGAAATTAAAAACACAATGTTTGCCGATGATGCAACTTTTGTGACAGATGGTACAAGAAAATTATTTGAAAATTTAATATACATATTAGATGAATTTAGTAAAATATCTGGTCTCAACCTTAACACAAAATAAATCAACTGTAATGCGCGTTGGTGCCTTAAAAAAATGAAGATCTGATTTTCTGTCCGGATAAGAAATTCATTTGGACTTCTCTTGCAAAAACGTTAGGAATTACGTTCTTAAATAATAATACAGATATCCACGAATATAACATCCTTCCTAAAATAGTAGAGTTTGAACAGTATCTTGATAAGTGGAAACATAGAAACTTATGTTTACTTGGAAAAATTACAGTTATTAAAATGTTTGCTGCTCCAAACTTAATGTATCCATTAACAGTTCTACACGACCCTCCAGACAACATGATCCAAAGAATTAAAAACAAATTATTCGATTTTTTATGGGACAGCAAGCCTGATAAAATTACAAGAAATACTATCATCCAATCCTACGGAAAATGGGGATTAAAAATGTTAGATATAGATAGTTTTATAACATCAATAAGAGCATCATGGGTAAAACGAATATGTGACACATCAAACAGAGGTAAATGGAAACAACTTTATGAATAAAAACATGAAAGATATGGTGGATTTTTGCTCTTTGAATGTAGCATAAAAGCAGAAGATGTAAAACATATAGCGGAAGATAATAAGTTTTTAAATAATGTTTTAAAATCCTGTTCACATATTAACTATTCCTCAAAAAATGACACAGTATCAAAAGAAATACTTTGGAATAATTCCAATTTAAAGCATCAAAACAAAACAATAGTTTTCAAGGATTGGTACAATAAAGGCATTAAATATGTTGAACATCTATATGACTACAGAGTAAGGAATTTTCTACGCTTTACTGATTTTACAGCAATATTCAATATACGTCAGGACGATTTTATAAAATATCTAAGTATTGTGAACAGCATAAGTCCATTATGGGCCGAGAAAATAAAAACAGAAAGCATCAACACAACTCCACAATCTACGTCGCTTATATCGAAAGTACAGGATAACAAATAAGTGAACAAATTACTAAAAACAAGGCAAACACACAAACAAAATATAGAATAAATAAAATCTGAACAAAAATTGACAAATTAATTGTTTGATGATAATTTATGCTGGCAACAAATTTACACATTAGCTTTCGATTGTACAATAGACTCAACATTACGCAATTTCCAATATAGATATTTAATGCATATCATTGGGACAAATAAACTACTCTATCGTTGTAATATAGTAAATAGTAGTATATGTGATTTTTACTCTATGTATGTTGAAAGCATAAAACACATGTTCTGGGAATGTATGCATGTGCAACATTTTTGGTCACAGCTTCGAAATTATCTAAATGAAAAAGATTTAACATATGAATTAAATGTTCGTAGTGTTTCTCTAGGAATAACAAATAAGGCACTGATGGTAAAACAATTTAATTTTATAATTTTGTTAGCAAAATACTATATTTTCAAATGTAAATATGAAAAGCATGATATTACTTTCGAATCTTTTGTAAGTTACTTGAAAAATAGAATACATATAGAAATAGTGACAATGAAAGACAAAAGAGAATAGCATATTATTAAGTGGGGCAGGTTTAATATATAAAGTTCTTATAGGCACCGCAAGAAAAATCAAGCACAGCATATCTCTATATTAAATATAAACTACACAACTACACAGGTCCACCAGGTGTGAACACAGAGAAAGAAATCCTTACCTTCTTCCTTCTGTTCATGCTCTGTATATCTCAACTACTTTACTCTCCCATACATTTCACTTTTTAATATAGTATTGTATTTCATTTAGCTATATTCTCTTGTAAACTTTATCAAATGTACATGTTGTATTTAAAAGTGGAAATAAACCATTTAATAACAAACACAAAAAAATAGTAAATTGATAAATACAATGTATATATTGATTAGTTTTCACAGATGTGTGTACATGCATTTTACTATAACATTAACTGTAAACATGGTTGCGAAACATTTTTGGAAATTTTTACAAAACGGGTTTGAGCTGAAATTTAATTTAATTACAAATCATAAGTGGCTAGCAAAATGAATGTGCAGTGCATGGTCCCATCTACGTATTTTATATGACGCCGACTTGTCTATTGTAGCCACAACAAATAAAGTGAGCTGACGTCGTTAAAACCGATACCATGACCAGAGGTAACAAAGACGGTTGCAATAATTGTGAGAATGGTGTGGAGGCGATGTGCACAGGCGGAATTGAAGCTTCTTGTAATCATGAAGAAAGTGATTACAATGTTTCAACACCAGCTACAGCTGAAGTGGTTAAACGTGCAGTACACGATGTAAGTGACAATAGCGGTACGTTTAGTCAGCTGTCTAACATTATTGATAAATCGTTAGGTACCGAGGAAAACTTAAGTAACCATGTTGACAATATTGAAGCACAGGAAGATATGAAGCGTCCAATAATACAGGCTACAGACGGGGATCACAATATTCCGCCTGCATGCAATCGTGAAGTTGGTTCTGAAGCAGCAGAAGTTGTTACCGAATGTATGATCCATACTGATGATGCGAAAGCAGGGGTTACTTTGGATGCTGAAACTCATGATAAGGATAATATGGACAACAACAACAAGAACAACACAGACAACGACAACTGGACTAATGTCACTGGCAATATCGTGGATGAGTCGGCAGACACAGTAAACACCAACATAAATGATGATGTAAACGTGTATCCTGAAGAATACGACCATTCGTGGTTACCATCACTAACAACAAATGGTGAGAGTAATGTCGGAGAATCCCCAAAGGAATTCATAGAACTAAATGTAAATGGGGACATTGGATTTTCTTCAAACGGGACGAATGATTATCATGGCAACGAGAAAAGCTGTGAAGATATAATACATATTCATGATGCTGAAGAAGATACTTCAAACAGAAAAAATGATGCCGATACTTGTGTTGACATCAACACAGACTTAACTGCTGATAATGTAGATACGATTCGCGATATTAAAGAATATGAAAACGATATAAAAATCGACTACACTTTGTGGAAGTTTATTAACTGTACAGATAACGGAGATGATGATATAGAGGACAAAATGAATGTCGGTATGAATGTAGAAGAGGGTGGTATTGATAACAATTATCATACTAAAACCATTGACGGCGACAAATCTGAAGTGAAGACGACTGCAGAAGCTGTAGACCCATGGAAAATGCCTGAAGTTACGATTGAGGTGACTCCCTGGAATGGTGAGTACTCAAGTTATGCCAACGGCTGACAAAATATGCTTACAACGTTTGCGACCAATATGCTTGAACACAGCCCCATATTAGCGGGCGCGTCCACACAGTCTGACCAAGATCTGCAAGTATATTTGCTCATCGGGGCGGAGCATTTTTGGCCTGCGAAAATAGCGTACTAGAGAAAGAATACCAATGAATATGTTGACAGAAATTTGTCGTAAATATTGTAACAAAGTGTCTAATATCCTGGGCCCAGTTGCTCAAAGCTTCTGTGAGCTTAACATACTGTTAAATCCTTAGCATTGCTAAGGATTTAACAGTATGTTAAGCTAACAGAGGTTTTGAGCAACCGGGCCGCCGCCCTGTTTGCTAGTACATGTACATGTATCTTGGTTCAATATTAAATTCGTATAGTATTCTAAAACTTCAATCAATATGTATTGGTTTTATACACAGAGTTGTCTCGCTGTCAGAAGGTCCGGCGGGTCACGTGGGACTACATCGGCAAGTGTCTTCTGCTGCTCGTCTGCCTCTACTTCTTCGTCTGCTCGCTCGATCTCCTCAGCAGCTCCTTCCGTCTGCTGGGAGGTAAGTGGAGATAACTCTGTGATTACCGTTTTATGCATCCTTTTTCATTCCTAAATATTTGACATTGGCTGTTCCATGTTAATTTTTGCACCAAGCCATTACTCGAAAAATGTGTTTTTCTCTTCAAATTCTTGACAATCATGACAAATACCGAAGATCTAGATGAGGCGGCTCGTAACGAGCCGACTCATCTGGATCTACAGTGTTTGCAAATGCTGGCTCGTAACGTGCTGACTCATCTGGATCTACAGTGTTTGTAAATGTTGGCTCGTAACGGTAGGGTACATACCATTATTATAAATAGGTTACCGAATTTCTCGTCGGCGGCAATAAGTCTCATATTATGGGACGACTGGAAAGTCACGAGTAACTTCCCTTAGAGCTACTTTCGAGGCATCATCAACGTTAGAATTTGTGAATTTTGACGAGTTGATGTGACGTTGAGCTCATTTAAAACTAATCAACGTGACGTCAAACCAGTTACAATCCACAATTATAACGTCAATGTAGTTGTCTACACTGTTCGGGACCTACGTTGTTCGCCATTCGGGCACACCTTTTGTCATTAGCAAAATGATACAATACAAAATAAATGAAACAAATGTTCATTGAAATATTCAGTGGAAGAACATTTTGAACTAGAGCAGCTTGAGCTGCATCAACGGTTTGAGCCTCAAACAAGCTTTAGCCCAAGGTGTAAACTATCGGTTGCAAAAAGAATTTCTGAAGTTTTAGAATGAACATTATTGTGTTCGTGATAACTTGAAAAAATACGTTCATCTTTGACATCGAATAGAGCCGTAAGTAGTCAAGATATAGCTCTGAAAATTATCATCTTTCATGCGGCTGACACTCCCCTATCACCCTGGCAAGAAATTATGTTGCTGACAGTACTGTACAAATTGGAAAACGTTTGTAAAGACCACCCGTTATCAGCCGAAATTCGGCAAAATCGTTGAAAAGTATGTACATTTTTCAACTTCAAATGTATATAGCTCTTTTATTTGAGCAGATAGCCGAAAACTGTCATAATGAATTTTGTCCGCTTTCCAATGCAAAAAGAATTTTTGAAATCGGTTGGAAAATAAGGAAGTTATAGGAAGTGTGACGTCACTTCCGTTTTCGTGGAAAGTAGCATTAAAAGATATCTGAAAATCTCTGAGTCTCTGCTCACACTTGAGCCCAATCGGCATGCAAAATTTGAAGTCGATCCGACCAGCGGTTTGGTGTAGATGGAGGGAGCCCGTAAGTCAGCGGATGATTATTGTTCGATAGTTATCGCCCTTAAATTGCAGTTTACGCCATTTGTAAATACACCTAATAAAACGGAAATTAAATATGTGCAATATTCCGCCAGTGAAGTTTTCGTTTGTTTTTCACCATAGGCCGGGCACAAAGCGGGAAAGTTTTAGCTAAAGGACTGAAATATCGACCGCAGCAAGAAATTTTGAAATCTATTGATAAATAACGAAGCTGACGTCACATCCGTTTGCTCTATTTTGGAAAACTTGAAAAAAAGACGTTCATCTTTGACATCCAATAGAACCGGAAGTAGTCAAGATAGAGCTCTGAAAATTATCATCTTTTATGCGCCTGACACTCCCCTATCACACTGGCAAGAAATTATGTTGCTGACATTACTGTACAAATTGGGAAACGTTTGTAAAGACCACCCGTTATCAGCCGAAATTCGGCAAAAATTCGGCAAAATCGTTGAAAAGTATGTACATTTTTCAACTTCAAATGCCTATAGCTCTCTTATTTGATAGCCGAGAACTGTCAGCGAGTTCGAGATAGAGAATTTTGTCAGCTTTCCAATGCAAAAAGAATTTTTGAAATCGGTTGGAAAATAAGGAAGTTATAGAAAGTATGACGTTACTTCCGGTTTCGTGGAAAGTGGCATTAAGAGATTTCTGAAAATCTCTAAGTCTCGACTCACACTTGATCCGAATCGGCATGCAAAATTTGAAGTCGATCCGAACAGTGGTTTGGGCTGTAGACTGAACGGCTGAATAAAAAAAAAAAAAAAAAAAAAAAAACGAAAACAATAGATTTTCGGTGCAGCTGAAAGCCGCCTCAAACCTAATTATCGTCTGCAGGTAAAACGGCGGGCTCGGTGTTCAAGAACAGCGCGTTGCTAGGCAACCCCGTGGCGTGCCTCACGATGGGCGTCCTGGCAACCGTGCTGCTTCAATCGTCATCCACCACCATTGGCATCGCCATCAGCATGGTCGTCGCCGACGGTCAGTAAACAGAATACACAACCGCCGGCGTTAATCAGACCAGAGTATCATCAACGTTTCTGAACATATATAAGAAATTCCAACTCGCAATCATCTTTCATAGTATTTCTCCCAATATGTCATATGCAACCGTGTGCGTTTATCTTTTATGACAAATTTATTAATTTTTATTATACTGAATTTATTACATTATCACAGCCAATTTGGCTGTGATAATGTAATAAATTCAGTATAATAATTCTGCATACTTTTAATCATGAAATATATGCATTTGTTAGTTCTATATGAAATAATGCATTTCAGGAAAAATAAATGATTACTCCCTCAAAGTATACTTTGCTAGTAAAGTATACGTTGCAATGTTGATGAAATAGACTACTGATTATCAACGTTTCTGAACATATATTGACAATGCCAACTCACAATCAAGCAGTTTGATTGTCTGAGCCTGAGCTGTAGCATAGCTCATACTCAGCCAATCAAGATGTTTGATATCAAACACAATATGCAAGTATTTTTGAAATAATGAAAGCAAATACAAATATTGGCAACATTAGTGCTGGCCGTAATTTACGTTTTTGTACCTATAATGTACACAGGGAATATACAGTACGAGACCAGGTGTGTGGGGTAATGGGATTTTTTTAATGTGCATTGATTGTATGTGTCACAGGTCCGAGTCTTCCACCTGTGATGGTGCACACGTACAATGGTAACCCAACAATTTATAACATCGACAACAATGCGACATCTGCCGAGACAGACTAGTACATTGCGTTTAGTTTTGTAATGCCCCTGGTGTCGGTAGTTTGACACTTACCAAGCGTTATCAATAGCTTCCTGACATCGATGGCTATCCATCCAGTAGACACATAGTTGTCAAAACCATAAATTTGAAAATCCAATTATCTGCACATTTGGAATCTGATCAATTGCCGTGTATGAAGCGAGACACCGTTGAATATCTCAGACATGATTTCAGACAAAGTATTTCACCCCGATTGTCAATCTACGCCCTTTATGTTTCTGTCCCCATCAGTTATGGACGTACGTGGGGTGATCCCTATTCGTTCTGTCCATATATAACGACGTCATCTGTGGTCATTTTCGAGCATAAAACGTTTTACTTGATAAATAGAATACCAGACTAGTTTATTTTTATATCAAGTTTATATGGCTCGGCTCGGAAACGGTAGGAATTCCTACGCGTTTCCTGGCCTTGCCTGATATATAAACTTCATATCAAAAGACATTACCCTGGGCCCGGTTGCTCAAAACCTCTGTTAGCTTAACAGACTGTTAAATCCTTAGCAGTCTGTTAAGCTAACAGAAGCTTTGAGCAACAGGGCCCTAGTATTCTCCATCTACGCCCCTTTATGTTTCTGTCCCCATCAGTTATGGACGTACGTGGGGTTATCCCTATTGTGATGGGGGCCAACATCGGCACCTCGGTCACCAATACGCTCCTGTCGCTCGGCCAAATGACGAACCGTGACGACTTCCGGCGGGCGTTCGCCGGCGCCACCGTCCATGACATGTTCAATTGGCTCTCCGTGCTCGTGCTCCTGCCACTAGAGGTCGCTACAGGTTGTCACCAAGGGGCGAAGTTGTGATGGGTCGAATACATAGGCCGAAATGATTAAACATGGCCGCATCTCTGCACAAACTGTTTTCTGTACTAATTCAACTCAATTTACTAGTGGTGTATATGATAAAATCCCCTCCCCCCCACCACACACACGCAATAAAAATAGATAAATAGGGGACTCGTTTGAGCAGTTCTAAATTCGAAATTCCGGGTGCCGTTTTGACTAGGGGCCGTTTTTACCTGCTTCCGTCTATTCTGTGAGACTTCGAATAGCAATTCATAGTTTAATTACTGTACATGCTTTCGGTTTTTAATATGCTATGCAATGTTTTTATTAGTATTATACCCTCAGTCTATGTATGCCACACACACGATTGCAGGTTACCTGTACTGGCTGACCAAGGCGATTGTGTCGACCATGAGCTTCCCAACCCACGGTGGCAAGAGGAAACGACAGCAGTTCTTGAAGACTATAACAAAGCCGTTCACCAACCTTATCATCAAGGTCAGTTACTGTACTATGTGTATTCGCATTGTTGCTGCCAGGGCACCGTTTAGCTCCGTCAGCTGATCATGTCACGGGGCGGTAACATTGTGTGCCATTTTGTGTAAGTGTTTTCACGGCCCGTAGAAACAGGTGTATGATCACGTGTTTACAACAACAACAACAACAAGTACTGAAACTTCCAGAAGCCCTCTGATTCAAAGTACGTATTCTTTTATTTTGTCCTTATTATGTCACGGATTTTGATGAAATATGGCGCATCAAACGCATCTTGTTAAGCTGCATTTGGTGGTCTCGGTACTTTAGCCCAAACTTCTAACGTCTTTGCGAAGAATCGATTTCCGTGTCTACCGACACGGAAATCGATTCGTCGCAAAAACGACAGAAGTATGTGCCGAACTCCCGGGACCATCAGATGCAGCTCATGAATGCAGCGTTTGTTGCGCCATATGTCAACAAAATCCGTTACATATTAAGGAAAATATCAAATTGTTGTTGTAACCACGTGATCATGCACATTGTCCATTAGACAAGTGCAACTGGCCCGGCTATGATACCGTACGGGTGCTGCCATACCGGTACACTACCGCCTATGCTAATCTTATCAATATTTGTCAATTTCTTTATTTCAAAATACTTGACTATTGTGCTTAAGCTCAAGCAGTTTGATTGCCTGAGCCTGGGATGTCCTGCAAAATTCAATCACCTTCTAGTTGTTTATGACCACTGCTGTACCAGGGCCGTCGGAAGCAGCATAAGATTGGTCCGGCGAATCTAGTGGCTGCCCCCGCTACCTACGCAAAGTGTATGTTGTCACCATTCAGTTGAACCGTCTCGCCGAGACGGTTCAACTGAGTGGTAACAACATACATTTCTGATGAGAAATGAGAAAAATTGCAAACACAATATTCACATTCCATTTTTTGTTTTCATATATGAATTCTAAATATGTCAAAAGTATTGATCCGACAGTCGCCGGACCTGCGGGACCTGTTCCGATGCCCCCGTGTTATATTTGTGGTGATTTTTTACTACGTTTTTATTTTTTGGCCGTCGGAGGGCGTAAGAGAATTTGTTTCTTGGGTCAGCGAGGACTGCACGGACTCATACTTCAGGAATACATGTTCTCGCTGATGTTAGGCATACACCTTCAATATTTACCTAACATACAGCATAATACCAGCAATACTATGTAATACCAGAGCTCCATATAAGCTGCGTATTTGCTTAAACACCCAATTAATTAAAATTGCCAGAAAACCCAATTGAAATCAGAAGTAGCGAGTATCAAAAAGCAATAAAGATCATGTGGTACCTTTATCATGTTGCAGAAAGCAATAAACAGACCACAAATATAGCATATTTTTCTTTATTTTCCATGTAAACACATCTTGGTGTTTCATTAGAATTGTCTCCACGGAGACAATTCTAATGAAATACCAAGACATGTTTATCATTTCGAAGCAAACTATTCAATAATTGCTGTCTGTGGATGTGTAAACAGTAGTGTGATTTTATTTTACCCAATTAAAATTTTGAAATCCCAATTGCTTCAGAAATGATGGACACTACTCAATTACTAATTCCTTATCTGGAGACCTGTACTACTGTCAGCATACATTTTTGAAACCAGACAAGAACGGAGATTCATAAAATATAAACATAAAAATGTCCACGCAACTGGGTCGTTTTCCCTTGGTGGGTCACATGCTTGTCTATGACGTCAACAACAACGACAGATCGACAAGCGAGTTCTGGAGGACATTGCCACGGGACGGCCCAACGCCGCGGACCGAAGCATCATCCGCCATTGCTGCCGGACGGGACTCGCGTGGACTCGGGCGGGAAACGTCACAGGGCTACGCAATGCATCGTACTCGGCGCCGGACAAAACATGCGTCCAGCCATGTAAGACAGTGTGCTTATATTAATAGCAATATATTATAGGAATGAATGGCCTTTTTGTGGAATTTATCGGGGTATAAACTTGGAAAAGTCGCGGGAATACTGGACGAGGCCTTCCGGCCTTCGTCCAGTATTCCCGCGACTTTTCCAAGTTTATATCCCCGATAAATTCAACAAAAAGGCCATTCATTCCTTATAATTCCAACATTTTAAATAAATTCATCAAGAAAATGTGTTTATTTTCCGTTTTCTTAAGAATTATTTTAACTGCGCCTGACGGTTACGGAAAGTAGTTCGGCATGGGAGTTTACTGGGATATCAATTTTGGACAGAGACATGCTACGGACCAATCAAATGTTAGGGAATTGTGTAAATATTTTTGTGCTGGAATTATCAATGAATATTAGTAACAATAATATTCATTACCAATCTTCATAGCTCGTTATGCAACAGAACTATGGAGTGCGTACATACAAAAGACTATCACAGGCTTAGAGACAATTCTTAACTTAGGAACTAAACATTGCTTTTGTAAATACCACATAACGCAAAATATAAAGACACAAATTTAAATGTACAATAAAAATAAAATCAAATTGCATACTAGTAAATAAGTAATTAACTCGATACAAGCTGTAAATTCGTAAATTCATATAGCCTCGGCTACCATTACACAACATTTGGTACCATGTGACACGATAGCGAGATAAACTGGATGATGGAGGTAACACATAACCAGGCATATGTGGAAGACTCGGACCTGTGATACAAAACAAAAACATGCCCATAAAAAACCATTACCCCACCCACTTGGTACTACATGTACATGTAGTACCAAGTGGGTGGGGTAATGATATTTGTTATTTGGCATGTTTTTTTGTGCCATAGGTCCAAGTCTTCCACCTGTGTAACCAGGAATATTACATGTACTGTTTATTTCCTTTTGGACTGTATATGTGTATGTCCGTGACGATCACCGACGTGCACGTGCTATTCTATTATAAGTTGTATTCTGTTATACGTTTGTTTACTTGGATTCATTGGTCGCCAGTGTGTATATTGTCATCTATTTTAATGATGGTCTCGTATATTTAACTTTACCTTGTAGGCAACTTCATGTTCGAGTCCGTGTCCAACCATTGGTCCGACTCTACAGTCGGGCTCATACTCCTCCTGCTCACCTTGGTGATCCTCACCGCGTGCTTCATCACGCTCGTGCGCACGATCTACTCGATGCTGAGAGGACAAATCCTGATCGTCTTGAAGAAAATCATAAATTCCGACTTCCCAGGAAGGTGGTCGTTTCTAACTGGCTATTTGGCAATTATTGTCGGTACGGGAACCACGATGATAGTCCAGTCAAGTTCGGTAGTGACGTCATCTCTGACGCCATTGGTTGGAATGGGACTAGTTTCAATCGAGCGGATGTACCCACTGACACTTGGAGCGAATTTGGGAACTACATTTACCGCGATTATTATTGCGTTATCGCAAAGTGCAGACGACATGCCGGTAGCTTTTCATGTGGCCCTTTGTCATATGTTTTTCAACATATCTGGCGTACTAATATTCTACCCGATTCCACGCATGCGCATACCGATTAGAATGGCGAAATTCCTGGGAAATGAGACGGCTAAATATAGATGGTTTGGAATAGCTTATATGATCGCCATTTTCATCGTATTTCCGGCGGTAATTTTTACGTTATCTGCGATCAGCTGGATTGCCTTGGTGACCGTCGCTGTTCCTGTCGTCTGTCTCACAGCGGCTGTAATTACTGTAAACATTATACAAAACAAGATACCGGAACTACTTCCACAGCTACTGAGGACGTGGGAGTTCTTGCCGCCATGTTTCCGGTCATTGGAGCCGTATGATAGACTAATGGCACGGCTTATAGTAGTATGTCGTTGCTGCCGTTGCAAAAGGGAAGAGAAGGAAAATAGCAACGCTGTTGATAAAATATAGCAATACCTATTATTGTAATAGTCATTCTGTGTTATTGTCCCAGGGACAATATCTCGTAACACTATAGCAATATGAGCATTGGAAAGCTTGTTTGAATGACCACTTGACCATAACACAGATAGACTACCAATACCGTTATTGGAATGACAAGTGGCATAGGCAAAATAAAACAACTGTATATATATTTAGTTAGTACATTTATTCAGCTATGTCAACATACTTTAACTTGCGTTTCTGCACTAACTTGCAATTTAGCAGGTAACTTTATATTGGCCTAATCTAAGTTTGCGCTATCATCTTGAAATTGGTAAGGAAAGTGCATTTCGAAGAGCTCGAAAATAGGACAACCCCCTAGTTGCGAACGGTAACTCTTGCAATTACTCCCGTACCGTCCGTAGCTAGCTACGGACGGTACGGGAGTAGATCGCAAGAGTTACCTTCGCAACTGGACAACCCCCACCCCACCCCGTGCACCAAATGCTGGATCCGCCCGTGAATATGCATACTATTTTACACTTACTTCAATATTTGTAAAAAAATTATCTTCAAATTGTCCGTAGGCAAAATGACCATTTTTTTGTAAATATTAATACATTTAGTAGCCAAATCGCTACTGTGGCTACCAGAAGCGCCACCTAGCTAATACATGCTGACTGATAACACCTAGTGTATCATGCATTGACTGGATACGCTGATCCGTGATACAACGGATTAAAAACTACCGTTTTATTGGTCGAACAACGTCATATGACGTTACCGAATGACATCAGTAAACAACGTAAACAAATTCGCGTGTTTGTTATCAACGGAAGCCACCCAAATAATTGGTAATTCTGTTGCATAAAACGTTAATAAATAGAACACCATGCTATTGGATTTTTATATCAAGTGTATTAGGCTCGGCTCGTAAACGATAGGAATTCTTCGACGAGCCTCGGAATTTCCTAGCCTAGTTGCGAACAGTAACTCTTGCAATCTACTCCCGTATTGCGGACGGTACGGGAGTAGATTGCAAGCGTTACTGTTCGCAACTATTCCTAGCGTCCACTACGAGTAGTGAGAACGGAGCATTTCAATCTACGATGCAGCCGCAGCCAGGGATTGGGATTAAAATACAACGTAAACGTATGGGGATCTACTAATCGATAACTCGAATATCTAGGGTATGCGAGAGTTATCGTTCTTGGTCCTTGGAGGTAATACGTCTTCCCTTACCGTTACCGATTCCCGCGAAAAGGGGTCTTACGATCGTTGAGAGTTATCGTTCTCGATCATGGGGGGTAATACGACTTCCCTTACCGTTATCGATTCCCGCGAAAAGGGGTCTTACGATCCTCTATAGACCGCCGTATACCTCGAAATATACGCGCGCGTATTCGTCGGTAATTGTCCGTTCGTCCGTCCGTCCACGTGTTCGGTGACGTAACGCTCGAACGTTTTCGCGGGCAGCGAACGGGGTGTTACTATAGGTACCATCTCCCCGCGTTAAAGGTTGTGCCAGGGAGGAGGAGGTACAGTATATAGTAAATTAACCGTATCGGTCGGTACAGGGAAACAAACCGATAAGGGCGTTCACCCGTATTATACCGTTAATAGCGGACGACAATTTCTACCCGTATTCGATATACGGATCGATACCGTTGATGCCGGGATATTTAAAATATCACAATGGGTTAATATTCGCGTTATTGGCTAGAAAACATATTTGTATTTAGCTTTAATAACAAGTCTCGACATGTTCAAAACACGTTTAATTAACTGACGACCTAATAGCTATAAATACGGTACTTTTCCCGAGATTAAATCATTCTCGATAGAGGCTTCGCCGATATAGCAGAAGTCCTACTTTATAGACATTCTCAATTCGGATATACTCGAGATAGCGTCGCGGGTTATATATAGAGAAAAGTATATATATTTAAATTACAAGCAGCAAGATGTATTCCGTTAGCGGTACGTGTCGACTAGGAATCGATATTATAGTGTAGGAGCCCAGGGGGTTTCTGTGTGCAAAATAGAGACAGAGCATTTGACTTCGGATTATTCATCTACAATATCTCCCTGGCAAGAATCGCGAGGGTGGACATGCCAAAAGTGGTAGACGAATGCTGTGGCCGCCATTTTCCAAGATGACCGCCATATTTTGGATCCAATTTATCTAACAGTATATAATGATGTTTTTGATGTGTTCCGACGCCATTTACCATGTCAAAACTATTAATACTAAACCCAGCAATGAAGGTCCATACATTATATTGTGTTTACGAAAGTCCAACGTGGAGAAAAAAACAAAATGGCCGCCAAAATGGCAGCAAATTCATACAAAATACCCACTTTTTAGACATGTGATGAAGTAATACATTGTTATTTATAAATACATCTCATTAAAAATCATTTGAGATATAATCATGAAAATTCTACTGGGTGGAAGCAATATAAGTATATAATAAACCGTACTACATTATTGCATATACATTGCCATGGCAAACCATGGTAACCATTAATCGAATCAAATCAGAGCTAAAATAAAATTCAAATATAATATTAGTACGTAGTCACAAATCACAAGTTAGGGAACCAAGTGAAAAACAGGCTATTTGGGCCAAAATAGTTTCAGAAGTAGAAGTAGGTTTTCAAACCGGGAAAGGCTACGAACTTAGTGCAATCCGCGATCGGTTCAATGATCTATCGGCATCTATTACCATGGGCAACAGAGAAGTCAAAATCCTCCTTATCAGCCATTTTCAAGATCAAATCACATTCACAAAGCCAGCATCCGCCAACAAAGCAGTCATGGTGTTCAGTCGGGAATGCAAGTATGAATCGTTGGCAGAAAGTATCCGATCAGTTGACCCAGTGCAGATGTGTGCGGAACAGGTGAAAGAGTCATTAACAAATTACGACTTTGGTCTGCAAGATAGGTTCTGTGATGAACAAGATTTGAATCGAGCATGGATGGACAAACATGGTGATACCCGAGCCAATTCTGAACTTCTTATGTGTACTATACAATCTCACACCAGAGAGTATCTTGTTAATTAAAGGCAAACGAGTGCAGCAATTCCGAGGACGGATGACCAAACTAACGAAACGAGATGTTAGTAAGTGCAGAAAGATGGAATCGTTATTTCAAGTCATGTATTACATTTTGCACAACGGACACAAAAGAACACCTCTTCACATCATGAATACACAAGCCATACATGAAGCATGCAAAGGCAAACTTTTAATCACAAGCTTCAATCACTTTGGACTGGCTATGAGTTACGATGAAATGAGAAGATATCACAGTGACATTGCCACGTTTGTTGTTGATAGCAACAAGGACAGGGTGGGTATATTCCTAGCCACTACGATCCGGGAATGTTTACATCAGGTGCTATTGACAATTTTGACCACGAAAGTGACAGTTTGTTTTGAGTCAGGCTGTCACGATACCGTCACCGTCTTGTATCAAGATACGCCTTCAGCAAAAACGTGCAAGCCTAACATATCTGACACGGATGTGACCCACAGAAACCGCACATTCTCTACCCAACTAGCTTGCCAGAACGTGAAAGAGTTTTCCAAGCCATCAAAGAGACCGCAGTTACCACAAGACTATACTGTTGAAGAGGAACTGTATTCCACAGACAAATCATTGAGTGAAAAGACTGATGCTGCTTGGTCATTGGCATTGGCAGATTAGACTTGACTAAAGTAGTAGAAGGTACAGTTTCGGCACTTCCGACGTCGCAACCCATGCCATCATGGACTGCAAGTAACTCCATTTGGACTGAGGAAGAACTTCCTGTGAAATCTGTGGGATTTATTCCAGTACTTCCATCACCTATCACGCAATATGACAGTGTTTACACAGCAATGAAAAACATGCAAGATGTACTGGCTCAGCTTGTGCAGTCTCAAATACCACTACATTGCGATGAAAAAGTGTACTGCATTGTGAAAGAAATCCAGTTCATTCGACCAAATGAATTCCGCAACGTAATACCAATGCTTGGATCATTCCATATGGTCAAGGTGCTATTGAAATGTGCTGGAAAATACCTTAAAGGCAGTGGCGCTAATCACATATGGCTTGAATCCGGTGTGTTCGGTCCCACCGTCATTGAAAACTCAGTCCTCAGTGGAACCCACTACGCACGGTCATTGATCGGTATGCAGCTACTCGCAGAATCGATGCAGAGGCTACGGTACGTCGAATTCTTCCGAGAGAAAGGCATTCACAACTACAATTCACAACTGGCAGCCCTCGACGCGCTCAAAGAGGATGTAGCGAACAAGGATACCGTCAAAAGTAAGGATGATCTGAACTCGTTTGTGGAAGGATCTACTGAGATAATGGACGATCTGCAAACATTCATTAAAGAAAGCCGAAGTGAAGAAAATGACAATTTCAAATATTGGACGGGATTCATTGACATTGTTTCACTGAATCCATGACGTGCTACGTGCCGACAGGGAAGGAAACTGGGAACTGCACCTGGATGCTGTACAGCGTGCTCTGACAGTATTTGCCGCATTCGACTGCATCAACTACCTACGTTGGTGCTCACTGTATCTGGAAGATATGAGGAAGCTGCCTGAAACCGCACCTGCTGTCCATATGAATTACATGGAAGGAGGATTTGCCCATAAGCAAACTCACGGACATTTCAAGGCTGTTGGTGGTGATCAGCTACTTGAACAGACAATCAACCGGTCTCAGAAGAGCTCCTCTGGCATTATTGGCCAAACACGACAGAAAGCGTTTGTAGCACAGTGGGAGATCATATACCACGAAATGCTAGCTGTTACCAATCTTCATCGTCAAATCAGTGGAGAGTAAAGCAAATGTGCACGAGTCCATTATGCATCATGAGTTCAGCGATGCCGTCACAACACGTAACGAGAAGCACGTCCAATCGATGGTCCGTTATATTGACGAGAAGGGAAACCCTTTCAAAGGGAGCTGTCACAAAACAACTTCAGAACATTCTGACAAAACAGATAATGACGGACGAGATCCGTTCGGACTTGTTACAAATGGCAGAAATAGGTAAAGGCAAATACGTGCAGTTCGGGAAGATCGATTCATTAACAAGAAAGTTCGTCTCAGCGATACCATCACAGGTCGAATATTAAGACAATGAAATCATTGCACGAGAAGCCAAAACAAGGAACATCAAAGAAGAAGCTACAGCAGAAGGACGGATGACTGAGCGTAAAAATAGCTATCGCCACTGCTCGTGGACTTACTAACCAGTGATTTGCTCCTGTATGACGTCGTCCCCTCGAACATGTTGTTTGATGAGGACAGAAGGATGACAAAACCAGATAAGCACATGCTTGTAAAAGAGTTAGAGAAACACCTTGAGCCAGCTGAGTACAACTACGAACCTCATAAAGACTTCCCTGACGGAGTAACATACATAGTAGATGTGATGGCCAATATGCGAAAATTACAGACCAAGAACATTTCTACGTTCGGTGAACTGTGTGACAATTTTATACAGATGATTAACAATGTTGCGCGCCAACGGAATAGAACAGACTTCATCATGGATTCGTATAGTGCTGGTTCTATTAAAGATCTGAGCGACAGCGCAGGACACAAAAGTGCGTCCAATAGAAATTGCCTCCATCGGAAAGGATACTCCGCTACCAGTAGGCATGGACACATTTTGGTCATCAAACACAAACAAATCATCACTGGAAAAGCTGTTGTATGACCAGCTAGCAGCCTTGTCAGTCAGTGCTCCATCGACAGTTCCGACCATCATCAGTCAGATATATGGAAGTGACGACCAGCGTGTGTCAAAGTGGAACAAGGAGAACAAACAGAACAGGCACACCTCAACTCTGATTTAGATGAAGCAGATAGTCGGATCATACCCCACATCATGGATTCCTGGCCAGTGGTTCGACCAACATTGTAGTTCTGTCAAATGACACTGACGTCATAGTTGCTTTGTTGTACTATATGGGCACGTTCCGTACGCATGGACTGCAACAGTTGAGGGTAAGAGCTGGCGTAGGCGACACAATTCGTTATATACCACTACACATTCTAGCAGACAGAATTGGACAAACAGTATGCGCAGTGTTGCCTGCAATCCACTGCCTCACAGGTTGCGACAGTACCAGTAAGGTGGGGACCAAGCCAGCAGCACTGAAATGTGACACGTACACCAATGTTGTCGGAATTTGGGCAACTTGGGCGCATGCTAAGTTACTCACTGGACGGTGCAGAGCAATATTTGGTTCAAGTAATCAAACGCGGAACACCCTGTAAAACATTCACTGAGGTGAGGAAGGAAGTGTACCACCACAGTAAAAGTAAAACAATGGAGCTTATTCCACCGACGAGTATTGGAATACGACCCCACCTACTCAGAGCAGCCTTTGCGACATACCACGTAACCCATATTCTTGACAAGACAGAGCCAGATCCAGATCCGCTAGAGTTCGGATTCTACCTCGAAGATGGGCTTCTCTTACCGGTTACAGCTTACAATGGTCTACCTGATAGCTTTACTACCACATGCACCTGCGGGAAATGCGCGAGAGTGACATGTCCATGTCGCGAAGCAGACTTAGCATGCTGTCAGTTTTGCCTGTGCCGCAAGTCTCTCCCAAGCAAATGTCGTAACCAAATGATATAGACTAGTTCAAAACCGATGCATGTTGTAGACACACTAGACACTAGACATTAACTTTGCTCTGCTATACAGTCCTGATGTATAGCGTAACAACATTTTGATATATATTACTAACGAAATATGCCAGCAATCAACATATGGGATATTTTCGTAATTTTGGCGGCCATTTTGTATTTTTACCAATTTGTATCTACTAGTATTGTTACGCTATGACATCAGGACTGTATGGCAGAGCAAAGCAAATGACATTAATTTAATTGTGTTTAATAACAGTAGTACCGTTACATGTTGATTCTGAACCCGCAATATGAGACTATGGTTAATGGGGAACACAGATAAAATAGCTTTCGTCAAGTTAGCCATTCACTATCATTACAAGTATGTGCAAAAAAACAGTTTAGCGTGAATCTATATCATCGGAAATGGTGTGCATGTTATCAACACTATCACAACATCTTCCTTGCCCTTTGACAACAACATTTTTGATATATATTACTAACGAAATATGCCAGCAATCATATTATGGATATTCGTTAATTTTGGCGGCCATTTTGTTATTTTTACCAATTGCATCTTACGGTAATCACACATATAGTAAAACATATGCCATGTTGTGCTAACTTGTAATTGTTCTAGTCATATTTACTATATGGAAATACAGTTTTGAGCAGTACATCGTGCTTTAGAATATTTTTCCACATTTTGGCGGCCATCTTGGAAAATGGCGGCCACAGCATTCGTCTACCACTTTTGGCATGTCCACCCTCGCGATTCTTGCCAGGGAGATATTGGAGATGAATAATCCGAAGTCAAATGCTCTGTCTCTATTTTGCACACAGAAACCCCCTGGGCTCCAGGACTATTATACCCGTTTCGATATACCGCGGGTTTTCCCGTGACATAGGCGCTATCGATTCGTTGACTAACTAGCCAACAAATTCTCCGCTTTATGGCCGTAGGGAGCCGGTTTCGATTTCAATACGTCTTAAGTGACCGATAATCATATTGATACGGGATTTATACAAAACATTGTATAGAATATTTCAAAGAGAGGATTATGTCCGTAGTCGGGACATCTCGATTCGAACCGTACTTTATAGACATTCTCAATTCGCGAGATAGCGTCGATGACAAAAATTAGGACTCTTCGTGGGGACGAATTGTTGTATCATAGGAACGAATTGTTAAATCGTGGGAACGAATTGATTAAATCGTGGGAACGAATTGTTAAATTGTGGGAACGAATTGTTATTTCGTCGGAACGAATTCATAAACAAAAAAATCCATGTCCACTGCGGGGCTCCGTAAAATCTCGATTATGACCGTTTTCTCGTGAAAGTCACAATTATATTCAACAAAATGCAGCCAGTAACCGCAATAGACCTATTATATGGTGCATCGTTATGGACACTCCGCTTGCTCGCGAAGCGTTAATGCTCAATTGTGGCTGCGATGACCTATGCCGATTATTAGAAGAAGGCCAGGGGTTTCGCTGACTGAATGGCGATCAGTGCAGATCCTGTTGGCGTCCGGTTTAGAGAGGTTTCACTGTAAATCAGGCATTTGATCGTTCTGAGCCACAGTCGTGTGATATGCGATCATGAACAGGACATTATCACTTGAGGTAAATGACCAAGAAACAAAATAAAATCACATAATTATTTGCTTGGTGTCCTGTTTTGAGAGGTGTCGCTGTAGCTGAAATATACGCATTCCACTATGACGCCAATGATAAAATATTACTACAAACAACGGATCCACTCCCAATCCTCTATGATATGAATTATATACGTATTTACGATCGTTGAAACACTCATAATAATGCACAATGTTCTGCACAAAAGGACCATTGATTCACAATTCAACGGATATAGTAATTAAGTGTCCTATAGAGACGTGACTTACTTAGTCTCTGACGCAAAGTCTCAGGCAACAGTCGTGGATCCGCGGAAATCTGTGACTAGCAACGGTGGGGGCAAATAATTGTCAAGATTGCGTGCGATTGGTCGTTGGAAACCGTATATTAACACATGCTGCAATGTTGTGTGCGATGTAGACGTTGGTCAGCATGCACATCTATGCCGGTTAAGCGGCGTGCATTCTGTATTATTTGATTATGCAATTTCATGAGCACGCTTTCTCGGTGCGCTGCGCTCAAATTCGAGAAATTTGACTATTCGAGAAATCCGTAATAATTAGTATATTTAAACAAAATGGTGGGCCGTTAAGCACCACTCCATTCCATTCCATTTTGCAGACTACTAGTATGGCCATGAACCAAACAACAACATTAACTCGATGTATGCATATTTTAATTGATCGTACAATTTTTAAATTTATCTAATCATCTCGTTATTTGGTAGCTGGCCTGACACTCGTACCATGGTATACTTTTATTTCATTTGCCACATTATATCATCTACCATGCTTGGCACTAATTGATACTATTTTGTGTGAATGGGCCGTTAAGCACCAGTCCATTCCATTACATTTTGCAGACTACTAGTATGGCCATGAACCAAACAACAACATTAACTCAATGTACGACGGGGACACACGTATTGATACTGTTGCTGTCCGTTACAATGCGTGGACAGTATATACATGCATATATTACATGTACATCATATAAAATGAATTTTACGCGCTACGGACGAGACAGCAATAACAAACGTTATCAGTACTTTAAAGACACAGGATGTCAGATATGCCCGGAAAATGATGATTAATAAAACAGATTACTAAATCATAATGTTATTGCGCATTTATTATGGTATTGATGAATACAAGTTTAAAACTATCCGTCAGCCGAAAACAATTTGGTAAAAACTATGTTTATAGTACTGACAAATAACTAGCATTGAGCTCGCTAGGTTTTCTGCAATCATGGTTACTGAGTTAATTCAACTAGTAGATATATCTAGAATTGAACGTATTTACATAGGCGGTAAAGTTACCGGTCTAACCCGTTCAGTCTCAATTAATAGACTCGTCCAGAAATTTGATGGGTATCACTATCGGAACGAAGAAAAATACAAATGATAGTTCTCGTATATAGAGAGGCAGGTAAGCTTCCAACATGTCTACGCGAATTATTACCACAACTTGTCGGAGCAAGTAGTCCATATGAATTGCGTAATTGGAGCAATTTTATTGCATTAGCCAGACGAACAGAAATGTACTCGAAATATGTATACCGTCTTCTATGACAATATGGAACGAGTTAGTTGAGAAAATTGAGAGTTCTTCTTCCATAGCCGTTTTTCAAGACAGGTTAAAACAACTATTCAAACCGCCTATTGTTCCAGAATACTATCTGATCGGTGATAGAACGCAATCTGCTTTTACTACGATCGTATACGAAAGCAATGTAGTAAAACTAAATTTAGACATGTTTATGAATAATCTGCGAGAATCTCATTGTGTGATTGTATACTCGATGTAGATCATGCGAGCAATTCTCATTAAAATGCCCGTCATTCCACCAGCAACGCCAGTAACTACTTACCGCAACCCGTCAATATACCCGTTAGCTATAACTACATTGTACTTCAAGTGTGGGGAGTTAACATATTTCGAAGGTAATGCTAGCTCTTTTTAGAAGTCCAGGCTACAGTAAGCTTACTCGTCGTTTAAATAATCGAGGTATACCTATTCACACGTTCCTGCTTTGTGAAAACTATGCTTACTCGGTGGCCCGATCTTGGGATAAAATTGGTCCGTATTCACAGGACAGTGCAACAAGAATTATTGGCTATCTTCGCTTCTTCTGACGATGACATACATGTCGGTGGTGGGTGTTTAATAATATGTGACGGTGGCTGGAGAAAGGGAGGCGATGGCACCTCTAGTCAATCAAATTGTTAATGCACCGGAACACCACCGCGGCCCATAAACGTTTTATAACTATAAATTGTTCGAATAACGTGAGGGTGCCATTGACTGAATGACTAGCAGCGCAAACCTTAACCAGACTGCGCTGTTGCGCACACTCATCAGGGCCTGCGCTGTTCTCATGGGTCATATGACTCGTTTCTCCAACCACCGTGGAACGACCGTTGGTGCGTTATACTTTACGTGACGTTTTAGACAATTTGAAATCCTAATTATACACGTATTTACTCTATACAAAATTACATTATACAATGTACATACAATGTATAAACATTTATGTCTAAAGTCATTATACCACATGTTATAGTGCACGCAATAAGTAATTGGAGAGGGCTGTAACTAATGTTGTTAAGACTTTTTGCCCATCCCGTTTGCTTTTCTTAATAGTAAAGTGTATATTTTGAAAACTGTTGTATACCGTCTATACTAGCAATACAAATGTTTAAATCATAGGTGGTAATGTATTATCAATTCATAACTAGACGGTTCTATGTTTCCTGGTTCAGTGCATCGTGATACAGTAATAGCGGAAATACATTTCAGTTATCAAAGTATTTACACTATTTATGAGACTACACACGTATATAGGGAACAAACACAAACTCATTGGACGTTTATCAAATAAAAGGGTGAGTTCAGTGCATATTACATGTATGCCATTCGCAGTACATAAAGCCGAAACAAACGCGTATCGAACATGATGTCCGAGATATCATCCGAGACTTAGTGACTTTAATTCGATCAGTATAACCAGTGGGAATATCCATATTGCTGTACGGCCACGGGTACATTGTCATCTGTGTGACTGTAACGGGGGAAATCTGGCTGACAATACGCATAAATTCGAGGCCGGTGTATTTTCAGGTCGGCTGCCATAGATCGGCCGCCGATATGAGCTTGCTAGATGGCATATGGGCGGTGTTTTACGAGCGAACAGTTTTTGTCTGAGGCGGGGCCCGGCTTTTTTAACGGAACATCAACATTTGCGGCTCGTCTAAACATAATACGGTTCATTGTGTCAGCCGCGGTGTATACCACACTGTAATGAAACAAGAAAGGTGAAACGGTATTTCCGGGTTGTTTTAAATCTTGAGAAAGAGACACGCCGTTTCTACTCATATATGCTCGTACTCTTAGATAACGTAACAGCATCACATACATTTATGTAAGGTCTATGCTCCGTACCATAGAGTCAGCCCAGAACCAAAATCGGGCTGCGTGAAAGTGTTACTAAATGTACATGTACATCGTATTTGTAATTCGCCATACTGTGAAAATGGACTTCCTGGTACCCACCCAGCATGCTGGTTTGGGGAACTGCGTTATTTATGCTGGGTGTGTCCATAACGGCGGCGATAGTTTTGCACATTGCGTAAGTCACACGACAGTTATCATAATGCAAGAGGTATTTAAACGTAAATGCTTTTGTAGCGATGTAAACGTCTGACGATCCGACGTAGATACCAGCGGCATGCTGAACAGTCTGTTTAGACGAATACTCTACGTGCGTTATATTTCATGTATCTACATTTATTGTTGACCCGTTATGCTTCGTCATAAACACAGCGTGTGTAAGAAATTGTTTGGGAACACACATACCAGCCAACTGCTCGGACAATATTCTCCCATGCGGTAAAACTGGCATGGTAAACAGAACTACTTTCCCGAGCGGACGGAAGGTCTTCCAGTTGTTTATGGTATTTATGTGCACCGTCGACTTACTTTTCCCTGTCTTTCTGCGTGTGTACTACGTGTTATGTTTGCTTTTTCTCGACAATCAAATGATGTTTATACACTGCGTTACCGCCTGAGTCTAGTTCGTTGTCTATGATTTGTATAGTGGTATATTGTACTTGGCGATGGGCATTCGCTATGAACGTATTCCATTATAGAGTTCGCTCTGCAGTTTGGGACGTAAAGGGCAGCGACTTGTATGATGTCAGAAAAAGCTACGTGACATTTCGAACACCCATTATGTATATCAACTGGAGTATTAAAAAACTCGCATTTTTTTTCTTCTGAATATCTACGGAATAACTCACCTTTCTGTCTCTGCATACTGAAGAGAGCAAAAATGCCGGACTAGTGTACGACCCGATCATACTGCAAAAGGTCACGATTACGAGTATGTGTCAGTCCGAGATTCGCACATTTTGTAGTCTGACTATCTACGGAATAACTCACCTTTTTATCTGCATACTGAAGAGAGCAGAAATGCCGGACTAGTGTACGTCCCGATCAGAACGCAAAAGGTCACGATTACGAGTATGTGTCAGTCCGAGATGCGCACATTTTGTAATAACACCGTACACGACAATTAACATAGGCTTAGCGTAACTCGATGTTTAACTCGTAATTCCGAAAAAGTACGTATTGAAAATCGCGAACGGGGTTTTGGTTCCGTTCGTTAATTTCCACCGCAGAATTACCGTAATGGTAATTATATGATGCAAACGCCACCTAGCACCGATTACTGACATATGATTATACCTTTAAAGTATATTCAAGCGTAAGCGTATGTACTGCTCATACATGTGCATTGACACTAAGGCTGATTCACTCAAATTTACGAGGACATGCGGAATATAAAGAAGTTTGATGATGATGAATAACCAAAACTAAAACGGCTCTAGCAAAAATCTAGACGAGCGTTACAAAAAGTGGAACGCGCGTCATAATATGTAACGAAACGTAACGAAAATTAAAACGTCCTCTATGGAAAAATACGTTAAAACGAACAAAAATCGAAACACGGCCGGTATTTGGTTAACTTATGTTTACATAAAACTTTCCGAACTTAACACAAAACTGAACGCGTGTCACAAACATGCGTAAACAGTACAGTGGTCAGTGTTTATGCGGGGATTAGAGGTTCCATGGAATAACCGTATAATCGGTTTCCCTATACCTATTTCCCGTTTTAAATGTATGCACTGAACGAGATTTTGTAGGCGGAACTGGGTTTACTCTGATCGCAATATTTATAAAAATGTGGTACATTACGTATTTTCAATAAACTACCTCGACTGTTAACTACTCTGCAGAAGTATATTCCGCTCGAAAATCGTGTTCGGCAGCGCAAGAGAATCGTCTCCGAGTACGACATCTCCGACATAAAACCACCATATACACTGTCCGTTGTACGTTTCACAACTGTTCGTCCGCGCGTCTAGCGTACGTTTCACGACCGTACATGACCCGATGTCGGGTCCCATACCGCACCAGTGTCACTTAGCTCCAGTCCCAAAAGCAATATGATTAGTAAATATCGTAATACGTTTAATGGCACATAACAGGATTTAGCTCTCAAGTATTGTAGACACCAAAGTGGTCATATACATGAACTAACATTACAATCTGGAGTGGACAGATATTTTGGACAATGTTTAATTCTAATTATGAACATTTCAGCTATGCATGTATGGGTATTTGGCTTCTAAGACTATTAGAAACGTGAACTTAGTTTGCCAGTATTGCAATAGTTGCTGACAAATGTGTGGATTAGAATTGCATAACATAATTCTAATTGGAGTCGGCACCACTTAACAAATGACGTTAGACATTCACTCAAATGTACGAGTACATGCGGAATATAAAGAAGGTTATTGATGTTGATGATGATGATGAATAACCAAAACTAAAACGGATCTAGCAAAAATCTAGACGAGCGTTACAAAAAGTGGAACGCGCGTCATAATATGTAACGAAACGTAACGAAAAATAAAACGTCCTCTATGGAAAAATACGTTAAAACGAACAAAAAAAAATCGAAACACGGCCGGTATTTGGTAACATTATGTTTACATAAAACTTTCCGAACTTAACACAAAACTGAACGCGTGTCACAAACATGCGTAAACATTACACTGGTCAGTGTTTATGCGGGGATTAGAGGTTCCATGGAATAACCGTATAATCGGTTTCCCTATACCTATTTCCCGTTTTAAATGTATGCACTGAACGAGATTTTGTAGGCGGAACTGGGTTTACTCTGGTCGCAATATTTATAAAAATGTGGTACATTACGTATTTTCAATAAATTACCTCGACTGTTAACTACTCTGCAGAAGTATATTCCGCTAGAAAATCGTGTTCGGCAGCGCATGAGAATCGTCTCCGAGTACGACATCTACACTGTCCGTTGTACGTTTCACAACTGTTCGTCCGCGCGTCTAGCGTACGTGTCACGACCGTACATGACCCGGTGTCAGGTCCCATACCGCACCAGTGTCACTTAGCTCCAGTCCCAAAAGCAATATGATTAGTACATATCGTAATACGTTTTAATGGCACATAACAGGATTTAGCTCTCAAGTATTGTGTCTCCAAAGTGGTCATATACATGAACTAACATTACAATCTGGAGTGGACAGATATTTTGGACAATGTTTAATTCTAATTATGAACATTTCAGTTATGCATGTATGGGTATTTGGCTTCTAAGACTATTAGAAACGTGAACTTAGTTTTGCAAGTATTGCAATAGTTGCTGACAAATGTGTGGATTAGAATTGCATACAATAATTCTAATCGGAGTCGACACCACTTCACAAATGACGTTAGACATTCACTCAAATGTACGAGCACATGCGGAAGAGCACATATAAAGAAGGTCGATGATGAATAACAAAACTGAAACGGATGTAGCAAAAATCTAGACGAGCGTTACAAAAAGTGGAACGCGCGTCACATAATATGTAACGAAACGTAACGGAAAATAAAACGTCCTCTATGGATAAATACGTTAAAACGAACAAAAATCGAAACGCGGCCGGTATTTGGTAACATTATGTTTACATAAAACTTTCCGAACTCAACACAAATCTGAACGCGTGTCACAAACATGCGTAAACAGTGCAGACCCTGCTCGAACACGGATGAGGATAACTGACGACATGTTTTTATTGAGAAATAAGGCGGATAAATTATCCTTGTAGGGCAGACCATTGGAGTCATTTTCTAACGCAACGATGGAATGTAGCGTTAGAAAATGACTCCAATGGTCTGCCCTACAAGGATAATTTATATCCGCCTTATTTCTCAATAAAATAAAAACATGTCGTCAGTTATCCTCATCCGTGTTCGAGCAGGGTCTGCACTGTTTACGCATGTTTGTGACACGCGTTCAGATTTGTGTTGAGTTCGGAAAGTTTTATGTAAACATAATGTTACCAAATACCGGCCGCGTTTCGATTTTTGTTCGTTTTAACGTATTTATCCATAGAGGACGTTTTATTTTCCGTTACGTTTCGTTACATATTATGTGACGCGCGTTCCACTTTTTGTAACGCTCGTCTAGATTTTTGCTACATCCGTTTCAGTTTTGGTTATTCATCATCGACCTTCTTTATATGTGCTCTTCCGCATGTGCTCGTACATTTGAGTGAATGTCTAACGTCATTTGTGAAGTGGTGTCGACTCCGATTAGAATTATTGTATGCAATTCTAATCCACACATTTGTCAGCAACTATTGCAATACTTGCAAAACTAAGTTCACGTTTCTAATAGTCTTAGAAGCCAAATACCCATACATGCATAACTGAAATGTTCATAATTAGAATTAAACATTGTCCAAAATATCTGTCACTCCAGATTGTAATGTTAGTTCATGTATATGACACTTTGGAGACACAATACTTGAGAGCTAAATCCTGTTATGTGCCATTAAAACGTATTACGATATGTACTAATCATATTGCTTTTGGGACTGGAGCTAAGTGACACTGGTGCGGTATGGGACCTGACACCGGGTCATGTACGGTCGTGACACGTACGCTAGACGCGCGGACGAACAGTTGTGAAACGTACAACGGACAGTGTAGATGTCGTACTCGGAGACGATTCTCATGCGCTGCCGAACACGATTTTCTAGCGGAATATACTTCTGCAGAGTAGTTAACAGTCGAGGTAATTTATTGAAAATACGTAATGTACCACATTTTTATAAATATTGCGACCAGAGTAAACCCAGTTCCGCCTACAAAATCTCGTTCAGTGCATACATTTAAAACGGGAAATAGGTATAGGGAAACCGATTATACGGTTATTCCATGGAACCTCTAATCCCCGCATAAACACTGACCAGTGTAATGTTTACGCATGTTTGTGACACGCGTTCAGTTTTGTGTTAAGTTCGGAAAGTTTTATGTAAACATAATGTTACCAAATACCGGCCGTGTTTCGATTTTTTTTTGTTCGTTTTAACGTATTTTTCCATAGAGGACGTTTTATTTTTCGTTACGTTTCGTTACATATTATGACGCGCGTTCCACTTTTTGTAACGCTCGTCTAGATTTTTGCTAGATCCGTTTTAGTTTTGGTTATTCATCATCATCATCAACATCAATAACCTTCTTTATATTCCGCATGTACTCGTACATTTGAGTGAATGTCTAACGTCATTTGTTAAGTGGTGCCGACTCCAATTAGAATTATGTTATGCAATTCTAATCCACACATTTGTCAGCAACTATTGCAATACTGGCAAACTAAGTTCACGTTTCTAATAGTCTTAGAAGCCAAATACCCATACATGCATAGCTGAAATGTTCATAATTAGATTAAACATTGTCCAAAATATCTGTCCACTCCAGATTGTAATGTTAGTTCATGTATATGACCACTTTGGTGTCTACAATACTTGAGAGCTAAATCCTGTTATGTGCCATTAAACGTATTACGATATTTACTAATCATATTGCTTTTTGGGACTGGAGCTAAGTGACATGGTGCGGTATGGGACCCGACATCGGGTCATGTACGGTCGTGAAAACGTACGCTAGACGCGCGGACGAACAGTTGTGAAACGTACAACGGACAGTGTATATGGTGGTTTTATGTCGGAGATGTCGTACTCGGAGACGATTCTCTTGCGCTGCCGAACACGATTTTCGAGCGGAATATACTTCTGCAGAGTAGTTAACAGTCGAGGTAGTTTATTGAAAATACGTAATGTACCACATTTTTATAAATATTGCGATCAGAGTAAACCCAGTTCCGCCTACAAAATCTCGTTCAGTGCATACATTTAAAACGGAAATAGGTATAGGGAAACCGATTATACGGTTATTCCATGGAACCTCTAATCCCCGCATAAACACTGACCACTGTACTGTTTACGCATGTTTGTGACACGCGTTCAGTTTTGTGTTAAGTTCGGAAAGTTTTATGTAAACATAATGTTACCAAATACCGGCCGTGTTTCGATTTTTGTTCGTTTTAACGTATTTTTCCATAGAGGACGTTTTAATTTTCGTTACGTTTCGTTACATATTATGACGCGCGTTCCACTTTTTGTAACGCTCGTCTAGATTTTTGCTAGAGCCGTTTTAGTTTTGGTTATTCATCATCATCAAACTTCTTTATATTCCGCATGTCCTCGTAAATTTGTGAGTGGAATCAGCCTTAGTGTCAATGCACATGTATGAGCAGTACATATCGCTTACGCTTGAATATACTTTAAAGGTATAATCATATGTCAGTAATCGGTGCTAGGTGGCGTTTGCATCATATAATTACCATTACGGTAATTCTGCGGTGGAAATTAACGAACGGAACCAAACCCGTTCGCGATTTTCAATACGTACTTTTTCGGAATTACGAGTTAAACATCGAGTTACGCTTAAGCCTATGTTAATTGTCGTGTACGGTGTTATTACAAAATGTGCGCATCTCGGACTGACACATACTCGTAATCGTGACCTTTTGCGTTCTGATCGGGACGTACACTAGTCCGGCATTTCTGCTCTCTTCAGTATGCAGATAAAAAGGTGAGTTATTCCGTAGATAGTCAGGACTACAAAATGTGCGAATCTCGGACTGACACATACTCGTAATCGTGACCTTTTGCAGTATGATCGGGTCGTACACTAGTCCGGCATTTTTGCTCTCTTCAGTATGCAGAGACAGAAAGGTGAGTTATTCCGTAGATATTCAGAAGAAAAAAAATGCGAGTTTTTTAATACTCCAGTTGATATACATAATGGGTGTTCGAAATGTCACGTAGCTTTTTCTGACATCATACAAGTCGCTGCCCTTTACGTCCCAAACTGCAGAGCGAACTCTATAATGGAATACGTTCATAGCGAATGCCCATCGCCAAGTACAATATACCACTATACAAATCATAGACAACGAACTAGACTCAGGCGGTAACGCAGTGTATAAACATCATTTGATTGTCGAGAAAAAGCAAACATAACACGTAGTACACACGCAGAAAGACAGGGAAAAGTAAGTCGACGGTGCACATAAATACCATAAACAACTGGAAGACCTTCCGTCCGCTCGGGAAAGTAGTTCTGTTTACCATGCCAGTTTTACCGCATGGGAGAATATTGTCCGAGCAGTTGGCTGGTATGTGTGTTCCCAAACAATTTCTTACACACGCTGTGTTTATGACGAAGCATAAACGGTCAACAATAAATGTAGATACATGAAATATAACGCACGTAGAGTATTCGTCTAAACAGACTGTTCAGCATGCCGCTGGTATCTACGTCGGATCGTCAGACGTTTACATCGCTACAAAAGCATTTACGTTTAAATACCTCTTTGCGATTATGATAACTGTCGTGTGACTTACGCAATGTGCAAAACTATCGCCGCCGTTATGGACACACCCGCATAAATAACGCAGTTCCCCAAACCAGCATGCTGGGTGTGGGTACCAGGAAGTCCATTTTCACAGTATGGGCGAATTATTTCAAATACGATGTACATGTACTTTAGTAACACTTCACGCAGCCCGATTTTGGTTCTGGGCTGACTCTATGTACGGAGCATAGACCTTACATAAATGTATGTGATGCTGTTACGTTATCTAAGAGTACGAGCATATATGAGTAGAAACGGGCGTGTCTCTTTCTCAAGATTTAAAAACAACCCGGAAATACCGTTTCACCTTTCTTGTTTCATTACAGTGTGGTATACACCGCGGCTGACACAATGAACCGTATTATGTTTGAGACGAGCCGCAAATGTTGATGTTCCGTTAAAAAGCCGGGCCCCGCCTCAGACAAAAACTGTTCGCTCGTAAAACACCGCCCATATGCATCTAGCAAGCTCATATCGGGCGGCCGATCTATGGCAGCCGACCTGAAAATACACCGGCCTCGAATTTATGCGTATTGTCAGCCAGATTTCCCCCGTTACAGTCACACAGATGACAATGTACCCGTGGCCGTACAGCAATATGGATATTCCCACTGGTTATACTGATCGAATTAAAGTCACTATGTCTCGGATGATATCTCGGACATCATGTTCGATACGGCGTTTGTTTCGGCTTTATGTACTGCGAATGGCATACATGTATATGCACTGAACTCACCCTTTTATTTGATAAACGTCCAATGAGTTTGTGTTTGTTCCCTATATACGTGTGTAGTCTCATAATAGTGTAAATACTTTGATAACTGAAATGTATTTCCGCTATTACTGTATCACGATGCACTGAACCAGGAAACATAGAACCGTCTAGTTATGAATTGATAATACATTACCACCTATGATTTAAACATTTGTATTGCTATGTATAGACGGTATACAACAGTTTCAAAATATACACTTTACTATTAAGAAAAGCAAACAAACGGATGGGCAAATAAAAAAAAAAGTCTTAACAAAACATTAGTTACAGCCCTCTCCAATTACTTATTGCGTGCACTATAACATGTGGTATAATGACTTTAGACATAAATGTTTATACATTGTATGTACATTGTATAATGTAATTTTGTATAGAGTAAATACGTGTATAATTAGGATTTCAAATTGTCTAAAACGTCACGTAAAGTATAACGCACCAACGGTCGTTCCACGGTGGTTGGAGAAACGAGTCATATGACCCATGAGAACAGCGCAGGCCCTGATGAGTGTGCGCAACAGCGCAGTCTGGTTAAGGTTTGCGCTGCTAGTCATTCAGTCAATGGCACCCTCACGTTATTCGAACAATTTATAGTTATAAAACGTTTATGGGCGCGGTGGTGTTCCTGGTGCATTAACAATTTGATTGACTAGAGGTGCCATCGCCTCCCTTTCTCCAGCCACCGTCACATATTATTAAACACCCACACCGACATGTATGTCATCGTCAGAAGAAGCGAAGATAGCCAATAATTCTTGTTGCACTGTCCTGTGAATACGGACCAATTTTATCCCAAGATCGGGCCACCGAGTAAGCATAGTTTTCACAAAGCAGGAACGTGTGAATAGGTATACCTCGATTATTTAAACGACGAGTAAGCTTACTGTAGCCTTGGACTTCTAAAAAGAGCTAGCATTACCTTCGAAATATGTTAACTCCCCACACTTGAGTACAATGTAGTTATAGCTAACGGGTAGTATTGACGGGTTGCGGTAAGTAGTTACTGGCGTTGCTGGTGGAATGACGGGCATTTTAATGAGAATTGCTCGGCTATGATCTACATCGAAGTATACAATCACACAATGATGATTCTCGCAGATTATTCATAAACATGTCTAAATTTAGTTTACTACATTGCTTTCGTATACGATCGTAGTAAAAGCAGATTGCGTTCTATCACCGATCAGATAGTATTCTGGAACAATAGGCGGTTTGAATAGTTGTTTTAACCTGTCTTGAAAAAACGGCTATGGAAGAAGAACTCTCAATTTTCTCAACTAACTCGTTCCATATTGTCATAGAAGACGGTATACATTATTTCGAGTACATTTCTGTTCGTCTGGCTAATGCAATAAAATTGCTCCAATTACGCAATTCATATGGACTACTTGCTCCGACAAGTTGTGGTAATAATTCGCGTAGACATGTTGGAAGCTTACCTGCCTTTTCTATATACGAGAACTATCATTTGTATTTTTCTTCGTTCCGATAGTGATACCCATCAAATTTCTTGGACGAGTCTATTAATTGAGACTGAACGGGTTAGACCGGTAACTTTACCGCCTATGTAAATACGTTCAATTCTAGATATATCTAACTAGTTGAATTAACTCAGTAACCATGATTGCAGAAAACCTAGCGAGCTCAATGCTAGTTATTTGTCAGTACTATAAACATAGTTTTACCAAATTGTTTTCGGCTGACGGATAGTTAAACTTGTATTCATCAATACCATAATAAATGCGCAATAACATTATGATTTAGTAATCTGTTTTATTAATCATCATTTTCCGGGCATATCTGACATCCTGTGTCTTTAAAGTACTGATAACGTTTGTTATTGCTGTCTCGTCCGTAGCGCGTAAAATTCATTTTATATGATGTACATGTAATATATGCATGTATATACTGTCCACGCATTGTAACGGACAGCAACAGTATCAATACGTGTTGTCCCTGTCGTACATTGAGTTAATGTTGTTGTTTGGTTCATGGCCATACTAGTAGTCTGCAAAATGTAATGGAATGGACTGGTGCTTAACGGCCCATTCACACAAAATAGTATCAATTAGTGCCAAGCATGGTAGATGATATAATGTGGCAAATGAAATAAAAGTATACCATGGTACGAGTGTCAGGCCAGATACCAAATAACGAGATGATTAGATAAATTTAAAAATTGTACGATCAATTAAAATATGCATACATCGAGTTAATGTTGTTGTTTGGTTCATGGCCATACTAGTAGTCTGCAAAATGGAATGGAATGGAGTGGTGCTTAACGGCCCACCATTTTGTTTAAATATACTAATTATTACGGATTTCTCGAATAGTCAAATTTCTCGAATTTGAGCGCAGCGCACCGAGAAAGCGTGCTCATGAAATTGCATAATCAAATAATACAGAATGCACGCCGCTTAACCGGCATAGATGTGCATGCTGACCAACGTCTACATCGCACACAACATTGCAGCATGGTGTTAATATACGGTTTCCAACGACCAATCGCACGCAATCTTGACAATTATTTGCCCCCACCGTTGCTAGTCACAGATTTCCGCGGATCCACGACTGTTGCCTGAGACTTTGCGTCAGAGACTAAGTAAGTCACGTCTCTATAGGACACTTAATTACTATATCCGTTGAATTGTGAATCAATGGTCCTTTTGTGCAGAACATTGTGCATTATTATGAGTGTTTCAACGATCGTAAATACGTATATAATTCATATCATAGAGGATTGGGAGTGGATCCGTTGTTTGTAGTAATATTTTATCATTGGCGTCATAGTGGAATGCGTATATTTCAGCTACAGCGACACCTCTCAAAACAGGACACCAAGCAAATAATTATGTGATTTTATTTTGTTTCTTGGTCATTTACCTCAAGTGATAATAAAGTCTGTTCATGATCGCATATCACACGACTGTGGCTCAGAACGATCAAATGCCTGATTTACAGTGAAACCTCTCTAAACCGGACGCCAACAGGATCTGCACTGATCGCCATTCAGTCAGCGAAACCCCTGGCCTTCTTCTAATAATCGGCATAGGTCATCGCAGCCACAATTGAGCATTAACGCTTCGCGAGCAAGCGGAGTGTCCATAACGATGCACCATATAATAGGTCTATTGCGGTTACTGGCTGCATTTTGTTGAATATAATTGTGACTTTCACGAGAAAACGGTCATAATCGAGATTTTACGGAGCCCGCAGTGGACATGGATTTTTTTGTTTATGAATTCGTTCCGACGAAATAACAATTCGTTCCCACAATTTAACAATTCGTTCCCACGATTTAACAATTCGTTTCCCACGATTTAACAATTCGTTCCTATGATACAACAATTCGTCCCCACGAAGAGTCCTAATTTTTGTCATCGACGCTATCTCGCGAATTGAGAATGTCTATAAAGTACGGTTCGAATCGAGATGTCCCGACTACGGACATAATCCTCTCTTTGAAATATTCTATACAATGTTTTGTATAAATCCCGTATCATATGATTATCGGTCACTTAAGACGTATTGAAATCGAAACCGGCTCCCTACGGCCATAAAGCGGAGAATTTGTTGGCTAGTTAGTCAACGAATCGATAGCGCCTATGTCACGGGAAAACCCGCGGTATATCGAAACGGGTATAATATCGATTCCTAGTCGACACGTACCGCTAACGGAATACATCTTGCTGCTTGTAATTTAAATATATATACTTTTCTCTATATATAACCCGCGACGCTATCTCGAGTATATCCGAATTGAGAATGTCTATAAAGTAGGACTTCTGCTATATCGGCGAAGCCTCTATCGAGAATGATTTAATCTCGGGAAAAGTACCGTATTTATAGCTATTAGGTCGTCAGTTAATTAAACGTGTTTGAACATGTCGAGACTTGTTATTAAAGCTAAATACAAATATGTTTCTAGCCAATAACGCGAATATTAACCCATTGTGATATTTTAAATATCCCGGCATCAACGGTATCGATCCGTATATCGAATACGGGTAGAAATTGTCGTCCGCTATTAACGGGTATAATACGGGTGAACGCCCTTATCGGTTTGTTTCCCTGTACCGACCGATACGGTTAATTTACTATATACGTGTACCTCCTCCTCCCTGGCACAACCTTTAACGCGGGGAGATGGTACCTATAGTAAACACCCCGTTCGCTGCCCGCGAAAACGTTCGAGCGTTACGTCACCGAACACGCGGACGGACGGACGAACGGACAATTACCGACGAATACGCACGCGTATATTTCGAGGTATATGGCGGTCTATAGAGGATCGTAAGACCCCTTTTCGCGGGAATCGATAACGGTAAGGGAAGTCGTATTACCCCCCATGATCGAGAACGATAACTCTCAACGATCGTAAGACCCCTTTTCGCGGGAATCGGTAACGGTAAGGGAAGACGTATTACCTCCAAGGACCAAGAACGATAACTCTCGCATACCCTAGATATTCGAGTTATCGATTAGTAGATCCCCATACGTTTACGTTGTATTTTAATCCCAATCCCTGGCTGCGGCTGCATCGTAGATTGAAATGCTCCGTTCTCACTACTACTACGGACGGTACATTGTAAGAGTTACTGTTCGCAACTATTCCTAGCGTCCGTACTACGGACGGTACATTGTATGAGTTACTGTTCGCAACTATTCATAGCGTCCGTACTACGGACGGTACATTGTAAGAGTTACTGTTCGCAACTATTCCTAGCATCCGTACTACGGACGGTACATTGTAAGAGTTACTGTTCGCAACTATTCCTAGCGTCCGTACTACGGCCGGTAGATTGTAAGAGTTACTGTTCGCAACTATTTGTAGCCTTGCCTGGCAAACTTGATATAAGGAGACACCAGCATGGTATTCACATGTATATACATATATCACTAGAATATACAACACGTAATATCAGATCATGTAAACAAATGATATTCCCTATAACTACTGTCTGTTCCAAGTGTTGCTGCCGACGAATTGTTGGCTATTAAACTCATTAAATCTCAGAAATATCTAAATGTAAGTACTTTTTCATCAATAACAAAAAAGTCACCCTCCCCAAAAATTTTTTTATAAAATTCCATCAAATATTGATTTTATTTCCTATGGGAATTTAACATAAGGCATAAAGGAGGTAAAGAGAGACAAGGTGGGTCGAAAAACGAAAAATATTGGAAATTGACTCCGAAACCTGGCTAGATATTTTGGAAATGATGTAACTAAGAAAACAAAAATTAGATTTTGAAAATCGGTCCACAATTAAAAAAAATATTTTTTAGCCCCCATTTTTTTGCACTAAACGCAATATTTAATGGAATTTCGTCAAAAATTATTTTAGGGTAGGTTGACTTTTGTATTACTGATGAAAAACTACTTAAATTTAGATATTTCTGAGATTTAATGTCTTTAATAGCCAAATGTTCGTCGGCAACAAAACGTGGAACAGACAGTAAAGCTTTGCAAAAAACATCTGGGGCCCGTTCCATTAAACGTCGTACGACTAAACTGTTCGTAAGTGCAAATTTAGGATCGTCTGGAAATTTTAATTGATGGATTTCCATTTATTGAGCATAGGCAGCCTATACTCAATAAATGTAAATCCAATAATTGTTT